>VDFB02075321.1:342123284-342194561 GCA_007258455.2 Sequoia sempervirens | reverse complement strand
CAACCGTTGAACAATGAAAAACGTGTATTTGAAGCGAATATTTTACATTTGGATTGATATAATTTGTGGACTTGTTCAGGGTCTAGCGTGCAACTGTCCGACTGAAATTTTGAATCGGTCCTCCTTGAACGAGTTACAATATTCAACTATTCCGATCGTCTATCTGCAGCTTCTCTATAAATATGGCCTGCTTTGTATGGGTTATATACCATCTTCATCTGTTCTCTCCTAAGTTATATTATATTTCACTGTTTCTCATCGACTGCTATTTTGTTTCTGCTGAGTTATTCATTTGTACCCTGAACAGCTTTCTCTGTGAAAGAACGCTCTCCAGCAGGGAATATGGCGGGATCAATGCTTATGAGAGTCATGACAGTAGTTCTTATTCTAACCGTTCTGTTTGCCCTGCAAGTTTCTGCTCGATATAACCTTAAGACCAAAGTAAATACAGATGCAGATAACAACTATAAAAAAGAAAATTATAATCTTCTTCAAGTTGTGGACATCTTACGATCTTGTACCAATTGCGCAGCCCATATTCAAGATCCAAAGTGCTGCAAACAATAAAACGGGGCTGCATATGGGAGTCTATCATTCAGACTCATATGTACAGTAACAAATATAAATATGTCCCACGACCTAATTCATATTCTCCTGCTAACGAAACTGAGGGTTTGGCCTTGTGTAATCTGTAGTGATAAACATGGAGTTAGCTCAAAACTATTAGAATACAATCTTTTAGAAGATAAATTGAATTGGAAAAAATACATTTCGTAAATGATCAATCAGTGATTATTTCTATTTTAAGAGTAATTTTGATATTTTTACAACCTTTTCATATTAATGAGGTGATTGGTGGCTTTCATGTTACGCTGAATAGGTTTTAATCTTCTCCTTTTAACTCTAATTGTTTTTGAACTAATTAACGTTTAAGTGAAGTCAGAAAAGACAATATATTATTCTCAAAATATGCTTAAGAATAATCTCTTGACAAGCTTAAGGAATGTATTCGCTCGAAATAATAAATCTAAGCAGGACATGCACCTTTCAAGAGAGTAGAAGGCCAAGGGTGGCATAAATATAATGTATGAATAAGCGCCAGGTAGTAGGACATAATCAAATACTATGCTTTATGGTTTAATATTTCTGGTATACAAGATGCACAATAGGTTAGCATTAGAAGAAGCTTCAATCACTAATGAGCAGTTTATGATGGGGTGGATGGAGTACAAATGAACATATAAACTCAGAAATAAACATACAGAAATACAAATTCATAATTAACAATAAACATTCTTGAATTAAACTTAATCAAAATATCTTACAAGCTCACAACTCCTGAATGCTACAACATTCATCCTTTACTCATGATCATTTGATCATCTTGCCACTTGATGCTCAAACCATTACAAGTTGCCTCTTTATAGAGGTCTTAAGATAATTCTAGAGATTACATAGATGGTTCTAGAAATTAAATGAACTCTTCTAGGACATAGGCCAACCTGTCTTTACAAATATTTAAATCTATCCTTATCTTTTCCTTCTAGAATATTAGAAACTTGCATTTAATTTTTGTCTTTCTCATTCAATATTTTTCATTAGTGGTAGAAATTACATCTTCCAACACTCCCCCCTAATTTCAACCATGAATGTTGCGACATTCTCAAATCCCTTTGCTAATGACTCCAGTCTCCTTTCTATCTCTTTTCAATGATCATATCCAAGTCTTCAAACATGCTCAACTCTTTTTCTTGCTTGATTCAAAGGATTTTCAAATATTTTCTTCAATCACAATGCCTTTCTCTTGGCTTCCTCCATCTGCTGCGACAGTCTCTCGAACCTTTGATTTTTAAATCTTTAAAACTTCAATTTGGAACTTTCTGCAATTTAACTTTCTACAAACGTCTTGCTAGACAATGTTTTTCTTTGATCCAAAACATTTATCTTTCTTGAATATTTAGAATTTCCATGATTGCAATCATTTTTCACATATGAGCATTTGTACTTGAACAGATTTCTGATCATACCTGTTAGCTTATGCCATCTTGATGCATAACTCCATCCACAATCCATTTTCATATAACTTGTCATTGAATCCTTCTTCCATTCTCTATTCCAACATTTCTTATCAGAATGATTCTCAATCCACATATGGCACATGGAAGTAGATCCCAACACATATCTTTTATATGTCCTTTCATGTTACAATGTAAACACTGCACAAAATCCATTCCTTTGATAAATTTTGTTAAATCTATATTATTTCCTTTACCTGTCACATATCTAAGACCTTCATACTTTGACATTATTATTGGCTTAATTGGCTCTCTCCTTCCTTGACTATATTTTCCGAATCCTTGACCTTTATAACCCATTCTTTTCATGATTTTGAAACCAACATTATCATCAAAACAACTAGCAATATTTGTAGAATCAAATACATTACCATCACAATTCTCAGACTCGTGTTTATCTCCATCAAAAACAACTTCAGCAAAATCAAATTTACCAAATATACCATCAGATAGAGAACATAAATCATCTGTACCACATGAGACATCATAAACTAAAGGCTTTGTCCTTAGACATTCATTTTCTTTTTCCAACAACTTTAGTTTTTCTTCTAAATCTGCATTCATTTCTTGACCTCATCAAATAATTTTAACTTTTCTTCTAACTTTTCATTTTTATCTTTGACTTCTTCCAATTCCTTTTCAAGATTATAATTTTCATCTAAAAGTTTACACTTTTCTCTTCGCATCTCTTTATTAATTTCAAAATAGAGTCTTGTATTCTTCTTAACAGTATCCAATTGTTCTTTAAGCCTTGTTAATTCTTCTTCCAAAAAATTGTTTTCAACTACTAAATTTTCATTCTCTTTTTTAACTCTTTTCCAACTTTACCCATTGAATCAAATGATTTAAACTCACCTTATGCACTTGTTTGTGATCTCGATACAACAATTTACGTCCGTTCAAACAACTATGTGTGCCTATACACTTATTTCCACAATTTCTCCTTTGTCACCGATCCTCTAACAATTGCGGTTGTAACCTGGTTTACAATCTCCTCTTTGCAATGACAGCGATCTGTTTTCACAATCTGCAATCTCTTTCCTTTGCTGGCTTGACTCAAACTTTTTTTGCAACTTATTTTTAACAAATTCTGAAAATAGAGTAACTCTACAATTTACCTTTCTGCTGCATATAAATATCAATTTATGCTTTCACCTAACAATCACCTTTTAAACTCTGGCGAACTATACCTTGGACAACGATCATATCCTCCTTGAATCAATGCCTTTCTTTGAGTGGCCACAAACATCTAATGACATAAAACCTTGTTTGCATTAAAAACAACGATCCCTCTCTTTTGCTGTTTTCAATGCTTTTTTTCCTCCACATTATTTGACTTCTGTCACTTGCAAGCTTTGCTTATCCTTTGTTAGTGGCTTCCTTCAGACTACTGTCTTTCCTTTTGGCGATTGTTGGATAGCACAAATAAAATAAAACTTGCACTCTCCTTCTGGCATCACTAATTCACTCTTTTCTTTCTCTCATCCTCATGTATTTTTCCTTATCGACAGCTACAACTATGATTTGTAAATTTCTTTGACTAATAATTTTGATTAAAGCTAGCGGCACTCCATTTCCTGTGGCAAGCATTCATCCTATCCTCCTCTGCATTGATAAAACCAGCGATCTATTTCTTCTTATAAAAGATGATGCATATAAACTGCTGCGATCAATGCATTTGACTTCTAAAAACACTGGCAGGCCTCTTTTTGACTTTCAACAGCTGCGACTTCATCTAGCAATTATACTTCTGCCATAATCTTCCATCAACAGCCGACTTAGAATCTCCTTTCAACTCATTCGTGACAGCTCCCGAATCTCTCTACTCTGATGCCACTCTGATGGGGTGGATGGAGTGCAAATGAACATATGAACTCATAAATAAACACACAGAAATACAAACTCATAATTCGCAATAAGCATTCTAGAATTAAACTTGATCAAAATATCTTACAAACTCACAACTCCTTAATATGGGTTACGCTCTCCACCGGTTAAATACAGACAGATTTGAGGATTATTTAATATATAATATATTTATTAATAGTTTAAATAATATTTAAACTTTTAACTGTTTTAGAAAGCAGACAGATTTTTTTTTAAATTGAAGTTATTAACTGTTACAGTGATGGGGGAGAGTCAGAGTAGTGAAGTACAAGGGTAAGAGAGACACCCACAAACCATGTAGAAAGTCCAACCTTATAAAATCCTATTCTACATTAGAAAGGTCAAAGTAATCGCTATGATCAAACGAGAAAGTGTAGATTTAATCAATGTTCCCCTCAAGCGTTCGCAGTTTGACGTATGAATCACACACCCGTTGGACAATGAAAAACGCGGATTTGAAGCGAATATTTTACATTTGGATTGATATATTTGCAGACTTGTTCAGGGTCTCACATGCCACTGTGCGACTGAAACTTTGAATTGGTCCTCCTTCAACGACTTACAATATTCAACTATTCCAATCGTCTACCGGTAGCCTCTCTATAAATATGGCCCCCTTTGTATGAATTACATACCATCCTCATCTGCTCTCTCCCAAGATATACTAGCGCTTGCACGTCAACGAGGTGTAATGGATTCGCCGATAGTAAGATATATTCTGGAAATATATTGAAGGGTAGGGGGTTACCTGAAATTAGAATAGCACATGACAACAAATTTATCAACTGAAAATTATGCCTGCCAATTGCATTTGATTGAAAGTTTCAAAGGATTTTTAAAATAATCCATATTTTGCATTTCCTGCAATCATTGCATTCCATGAGATAACCTTTCTTTGAGGCATTTTGTCAAACAATTCTATCTCTGTTGAGCTTACTAAGAATGTATTCAAGTGCACGTTGCAGATTTCATATGCTCAATGTTTTGTGCTTGTATTATTGTTAATTTGTTTCTATGTACAGGAGACGTGTCAAATTCCACTTACAGTACAACTAAAGTATCTTTGACCATAAATACAACATCAAATCCCCCAACCCTGCATCGTTGTAGGGATTAGCCAAATTGAAAACAAAACTAAAACGCTAATATTCATCCACCAAATTTCATCTCTATGCAGGTCTTTGATTGTCAGTTGCATGATGATTCTTAAGAACTTATTTTTCCTGTAAGATAAATTTATCCTTTGCTTACTTGTGTTCTCTTGATTTTATTACCTTTCATTCATTGTTCTCTAAATTATAAAGAACCAAGTCATTTTGGATAATAAAATAACATAAAAAATCAATGGATAGTATCAACATAAGAGTATATAAGAGTATAAGATCAGAGGTAAAATCTGCTAATGATATTCATATCAACTAACTATTTTCCAAACTCTTAAGATAGATAAAACAAAAAACTATCTATTGCCAAAGGATTTATTCTACATGCACCACCAAAGACTTTCATCAAATAGATTGCAACAGCTTGAAAATCCTAATCTTCAAAAGTGGAGGTAGAAAAGACCCCTCAATTTGGATCAACCCAATATTGGCTAAGTATCTGTTACAAAATTATGAGAAAATAAGCAAAGGGGAAGAAAAGGGTAAAAGAACAACTAAATGTGTGTGATTTACTCTACAAGATTGTTGTGTAACCTTGAGAAGGTTGGGTATTCAAACAATGAGGAGCCTTATTGTTGTTTCTTGATTTTAAGAAGTTTTTTGAAAACATTTGGAAGAGCCGTGAAGGAGAATGTAACAAATAAGTAAGCATTTGTTGTTCAAAACTAAGAATACATTGTTTAAAATATATAATTAATTAAGTAAGTATTTGTTGTTGAAACTCATAATATATTATTTTAAATGAGTGATTAATTAAGTAAATAGTTGCTGCTCAAAACTCAGATTATATTATTTAAAATCTGCAATTTTAGAAAGATATAACTATTGTATTCATCAGTAGATAAAATAAAAGGAAAACAATTCTGATTTTGGGAAGCTATAAACATTAAAGAAAACAAAATACAATGTTCAATATACATTGACTTGTGGTTTACAATAAGAAAATGAAACACTACATGTTCTTGTAATTAACTGGGAGTAGGTGTATTTAGATAAATAAAAATAATAATAATAGATTAAAAATACATTTTCCTTTCTAAACTACAACTGTCCTACTATCCAGGGAACCCCATGAAAAGCACACAGTATATATAATATTGGATTAAAATAAATTAAATTTGTAAAACTTGATGATCTATGTCTGTGCTTGAGCTTAAGGTGATCCTTTGTTCCAAAGAGGTTGAACGCAACTGTATTTAAAGTGGACACCTAAAAAGGAAGAAACTTAAATTGATGTTTCCTCACAACGTCTGTAAATTTAAATGTGCCTTTGGAATAGTAGCCTGCAATAAAAATAAAAAATAAATAAATAAATAACTAACCACCAAAAGAAGAGAGAAGTTGTCAATCATAGCATTATCTGGCACAGCCACACATAGCTCTGAAGTAAACTTTTATATGCTCTTTCCTTGCTACTTGTTTTTTTCTTGGGATAGAGTGGACGAAAAATGAATAAAACAGATTAATAAGGAAGAAGATAATGGAATGTGAGATTTGAGTTGCTATGTGATCACTGAGGCTTTTTTTTTTTTTTTTAATAAACCATTCCCCCTCTGTAGTGCTTCACCATGAGCTCTTTGTTGAAAAGCTAAGAAAATATCATGCAACAAATAGATAGAATCAAACTAAAACCTAACCCAGATCTGTACCCAAGAAAATTTAAGTGATTAGTGATGGGTACATTGAAGTGCATAAAAGACTGGATCTAAGAGAAAAAAAAAACACTTAGTGTACAGGGTTCGCTTCCTTGTTGGTTTAGTGATAAGCTTCTTGGCGTTGAAATTGTGTAGCAGCTGAAAGAAAGAATATTGTAAAATTTGTGCTAAATTTTGTGAGAAGTTAATAATTACACCATACCCATTGAGGCCTTAATCAAACGAGTCTCTTTTTCTTTTGGTCCTATGGTCGCTAATCAACCTGCATAATAAATAACCATTAATTACCTTCTGTGTGCGTATCTTTGATGGTGATCTGCACCCCATGCCCTGGCGTCATCTAATTACTGAGTTGTACAGGCAGGGTTGGAAGTTAATCGTCCCATCACGCAACACCAAGATTAGCAAGAGAAGTAAAAGGGGAATAAATGCTTTGAGTTGAGAGTAGTTGTCGGGAGCCTTCACCTAAGCTACACTTTACCCTCTTCAGCATGAAATATTAAATAAATAACCCTTTGAGTCAGACTTCATCTAAATAATTTTTTTTATTTCAGGCAGACAATTTTGTTTATCATTTTAATAATAGTGAAGCACCGTTGAGAATCTCTATGATAGTGAAGGAAGATAAAATATGAAATAAAAGAGATCAATACAACAAGCTCACCAGAGTGATACATCTGCCAAGCCCCATTCCTTCGAAGAACTAATGAAAACCAAGAGCAGCAACCAGAGGGGCAATTGTACACCTATTCTTAGACATCCCGAGAGTGATCCCAAGTATAACAGAATGAAAAATGATCCCAATCTCCAACACCTTAGAAACCAATTTCTGCCTTTGCTGTACATATAAATCCTCCCTTGACTCATCCAAAGGCGGCACCACAGCCTTCCGTCCTTCAACGTCCGAAGCCAAGCCACCATTAATCTCGTCCTCGTGACCCACCTCTGAGATGCAGCGACTCACGGGAAAAACCAAGGCTTTACCCATCTCCACATCCTTAGATTTAGTCTGAGCATCATCGGACTTGACCTGAATATAAGACCCCGTTTGGCTATGGCGGTCGGCTAGAATATCGGCGGCCAGCGTTGCGAGAGCGCCCGCCATGGCCACCATTCCGGCAAAGGGAAAGTCATTCCAGGGGTGGAGGGGTAGGCAATTGCTGGACAAAAACCTACACCAGCTCAAAACAATAAATGCATCTATCCTCGTCACAGGGGAGTGGTGTAGAACGGCGCGAATGGCTCCCAGCCATACTGGTGACGGGGGGAATGGCCATGCCTGATCGGAAACAGACTTCCAAAAGCGATATATATACGCATTACAACGAATAGAGGAGATTGGGGAATAATAAAATATATTATCTTAATAGGAAAATGTGGATGGCATGTCTCAACCAGAATCCAAGAGGAATAGTCTCAGCCGGCATCAGACAGTGAGACTTTTGGTTAATTCTCTACCTAATAACCTGCTCGATTAATTATATTTCACAGTTTCTCGTCAACTGGTCTTTTGTTTCTGCTCGGTTATTCATTTGTAACGTGAACAGCTTCGTTTGTGAAAGATCGCTCTCCAGCAGTGAATATGGCACGATCAATGCTTATGAGAATCATGACAGTAGTTCTTATTCTAACCGTTCTATTTGCCCTGCAAGTTTCTGCTCGATACAACCTTAAGATTAATGCAAATACAGATGCAGAGAATAACTATAACAAAGAAAGCTATAATCTGTTTCAAGTTGTGGGCATCTTACGATCTTGTACCAATTGCGCAACCCATATTCCAGATCCCAAGTGCTGCAAACAATAAAACGGGGATGCATATGGGAGTCTTATCATTCTGAGTTCTAACTCATATGTACAGTAACAATGATACACATGTCCAACGAGCTAATTCATATTCTCCTGCTAACGAAACTGAGTGTCGCTTATATTAAATATTGGCCTTGTGTAGTCTGCAGTGATAAACATGGGGTTAACTTAAAGTATTAGAATGCAATATTTTACAAGATAAATTGAATTGGAAAAAATGCATTTCCTGATCATCAGTGATTTTTTTCTATTTTAAGAGCAATTTTAATATTTACAACCTTTTCATATTAACGTAGTGATTGGTGGAATTAAAAGCTTTCATGTTTGGCTGAATAGGTTCTAATCTTCTCCTTTTACCTCTCAAAAGTTTTGAACTAATTAACGTTTAAGTGAAGTCAGAAAACACAAATATATGGTAGGGCAAGGGTGGCATAAATATATGTATGAATAATTGCCAACTAGTAGGACAATCGAAAAGTCTGCTTTATGGTTTAATTTTTCTTGTATACAAGATATACAATGAGGTAGGGTTAGAAGATGCTTCAATCATTAATGGAAAATTTTTAAAAAATAATTTTGTAAGAATTCTAAGAAAGAAATTAGAATTGACAATCATCATTAAATTTTAAAATAAAAAAATTTATTGATTCAGAAATCGTATTAAAGGTAGAAATTGAGATAAAATCTATACAATTTGTTGGTGAATTGAGACTATTATCCACAATCCTAGAAAATAGATTCAAATCCTAGATTCAAGGAAATGCTACCTAGATTGAATGAGATAGAAATTTTGATTAGAAAGTAAAAAGTTATAGATCAAATATTAGGGAATTATAGACCTTATAAATTGTATCTAATATGTAGCTTTGATTTCCTCCCTTTAAGCTAGAATATACACATGTAATAAAAATAAAAAATAAGTCATGTCTACAATAATAGATCTACTAATTAATTTAATAAAAATTAATGCTTAAATTATGACCAAAATTTATATTCTTAACAAATTAATATTTTTTAATATTAAAATTAAATTAATTTTAAAAATTATTCTTGTCTAATAATATATTTTTATAATATATTATTTTATAAATCTAAAATATACAATTATAAAATCAATATATTAATTACATAATTTTAATAATTAATATTAGTGTGTTATATATCATTACATAATTTTTTTAATATGTTTAATTTTTAATTTGTATTTTGAATTTTTAATATATTACTAATATTATTTTTTACTTTATAAAAATATATTTTAAGAACTATTTATATTTTTAATAATATTATTGATATAAAAATAAAAAATTCAAACCAACATGTTATTTATTTCAACTATATTTATTTATGTATACTAAATTTATATTCTTAATTGAGAATTTAAAAATTTTATATTAAAATTATATTAATGATAAATAATAAAATTTTAAATATCCTTTATTAAATATTTAATAATATATTTAGATAATATTAGTTTATATATCTAAAATATACATTATAAAATTAATATAAATTATATATATAATAATATTACTAATATAAATGTTAGCCTTTGTTGATATTGGCATGGTGTGATGGTTTAAAGGTGACGTTGTTCTTGCCACCAAGGTTCAAACCCTATTGGGGTGGTACTGTTGAGTGGTTGTATTCCAATTCATAGCTCCGTTCAAAAGCATTTACCCCTTGAATTGAAAAGAAATATTATTAATACATAAATTAAAATTAGAAAATGAAGTAAACCTATTATATTTATCGATCAATCTTGAATTTTTAAAATTTAGAATTTATATTTATATCTTATGATCATTATGAGCCAACATATTGAATGCTTATGTTTTAATTCTTTATAATCAATCAATCAAATTACAAAGTTCTGGAAAAAAATCATTTACTCATCAATATTTTATAATATTTATTGTAATAAACAAAAAAATCAACTTCAACTATGTCAATGAGAGTTGCATTTAGTATGCATCAAGCTTAGTGTCAAATTCAACCCTAACAATTATAATATTCTTAAACCTAGTAAAATCATGATAAATTTAACTTACAATAATTTTTTGATCCCAAATTATTATATAACCAACCTTTAAATTATTCGCATGACTCATCCATCCATTATACAACAAATACTTGTATTACAATCATACAAAAATAGATACTTGTCACTTATGGCTACACTACATATGATTTGCAAGAATTTATTATTTCAAACTATTATCTTACTTGCCCCTAATTAATATTTCATAAATAATTTATCTACCAATCAACAAATATAATTACTACAATACTAAATAGACAAATTCTCACCATTATGTGACACTTATTTAAATATTAGTATAGTCAATAGTGGCTATTTAAGATAATAGATATTGATTGAAAAAAAAAAGGTTTAATCTTTTAACATTATTAGAAGGAAGACATAATTTTTTTTTAAATTGATGTTTTTAAGTGTTACAATGACTAGAGGATTGGAGTGCAAAAGAATGGGTGGAGTAAGAGAAGCATCAATAAATCAAATGTTATGAATTCCCATTATCCATTATAAAAAGTTAATGTAATCACTAAGATCAAATGAGAAACTGTTAATAGTATTCACCAAAATTACACACCTGTTGAACAATGAAAAATATAGATTTGAAGTAAAGATTTTACACTTCGGTCTCATATGCTACTGTGCGACTGGAATTTTGAATTGGTCCTCCTTCAACAACTTACAATATTCAACTATTCCAATCGTCTACCCATAGCCTCTCTATAAATATGGCCTCCTTTGTATGGGCTAATTACCATCTTCATTTGCTCTCTCTCACTGCTTCTCATCAACTGGTATTTTGTTTTTGTTGAGTTGTTCATTTGTAACTTGAACAACTTTCATTGTGAAAGAACACTCTTCACCAGTAACTATGGCGGGATCAATGCTTATGAGAATGATGATAGTGCTTCTTGTTCTAACCATTCTATTTACCCTACAAGGTTATGCTCGATATAACATTAAGACTAATGTAAATATAGAGTTAGATGATAACAATAAAGAATGTTATAATTTCTTTCAAGTTGTGGATAGCTTATGATGTTGTAACAATTGTGCAAGCCATATTCAAGATCCCAAATGTTGTATGTTGGAGTAGTAATTTCTCCCATCCCAATGTAATGATCATAATATTAAATGAGAGGCATAATACAATATTCTAGAATAATGTCAAGATAAGGATGAAAGAGGAAAAACAATAAATATTATACAAGTCAGTCTATGATCCAGTATAATCTAGAAAGATCCTTGTAATGATCAAAGTCCTTTATATCTAAGCTAGTTGTAATTGGTTTGAATCAAACAATAGAATTTGTGTGCAGTAACACATTTGGGGTTATATATTGTCTCCTCTTCCTACCAAAAAGTGGTATTAGAGCACAAGGTTGAGCGAAAAGATCAGGCCAAAGATTGGAGACCAGATTGGATTTGAAGATCAGAGCCAAACAAAGAAAATTTCATTGAAGATTGTTGTTTGTATCCAAGTTATTCATAGAAGGAAAATTCATCTGCAACTGAGGTGAAGTGGAATCACATATAGATAGGGGGAGATCATAGAGCATCCCACCAAAAGAAAAAGTGCAAGGAAAAGATTAAAGGTTTAGCCATAGCCAAAGTTGCCATGCAAGAAGAAGGATCGTTGCAATTTGAAGGTTGTAGAGAAGGATATTTGTAAAGTCTACCAAGTGTGTTTTGTAGCCTGATTGTTCATAGCCTTTAGGAAAGATTAGATTGGAGTAAATATTAGAGAAGCCATTGGATATTAATCCAAACTACCAAGCATTGTCGATTAGAGAGATGAAGATTGATACATCTAGTCAAGTAAAGAAGGTCGCTATTGATCACAATTTTAGATCAGAGGAATTCAAAGGTGTTTAACACAACCAAAGGTAAATAAAGACCACCATTATTTAAAAAGGAACTACCAAATTCAATGAATTTCTAAAAAAGGTCGGAGCTAAAGAAATCACAGCCACCAAGTAGCCAAACACAGTTAAGTCATCGTCCAAGCTACAAAAGGTAGGAGATCAAATGAGGAGTTGTAGTTTAATGACATAGTTGTTGCCCAAAGGAACAAGTGTACAAATTATGAGGTGACACCACAAGGTTATCACAAAGAAGATAAGTTGTTAAGAAGATGTAGTGTAGGAAAAAATATCCCTTTTTCACACTTAATTTCATAATAATTAATATTAAAATGAACCTAATGTTGCCTTGATTTGGTGTTGTAATGTGTTTTACACATCCACATTAACTTTGGGGCCCTTTTAAGCTTAATAGACCTATTTTTTCCTTAATTTAGTGTTGTAAAGTGTATTTATTTACACCCTCACACTAAGTTTTGGGCCCTCTTGCATTTATGACCCTCACATCATCATTAATAGGCCCTTAGGACCCTTCATTATGCATCCCAATGCTTATTTCAACTGAAATCCCAACATAGTCAATAAATACACTTAATATTCTAACCCCCTAATATTTCCTTAGCCTAGAAAAGCTATGGTGGGACCTCTTGACCCCACAATAGTAGTTTACAATTTTTAAGCCAAACTAGACACTTGAAATAATTTTTTTTTAACTAAATCTTTACTTTCGGGCCTGGCGACTAAACCATGAGGAATTTGAAGATGATGCAAACTAGAGTTTCATGAAATTTTGTCTATAGATTCTAAATATATTTTTTTCAAAATTTTTGGAATCAGATTGCACTTCTTTTCCATCTCCCTCGAAAACTAGTTTTTTGAAACATTTTTTAAAGTGATGCTCTTGTATAAGACAACTTTTTTTCATGAAGGATAAAATTCTAATTCTTTTCAATTTAGATTCAACTCCGATATATAGTGCTTCCACTTGGTTAGATAGTTTTTTATTAAATATTTTTTTCTTTAATCAAGTTTTGAAGTCAAACCAATTATAATTCAGACATAAGCGTGTATAACAACTTTTTTTGTATGTATTGAAATTCAAATTTGTTTTCATTGTTGGATCAAGAACTTCAATATTTGGTGCACTCATTTTTTATTTTTTATTTTGATAATCTACATTTTTCCACATGTGCAAAACAAAGAGCTTGATTTGGTGAAAAACCTACATTCACAAGAAATAAAAAATAAATATAATAATAAATTAAATTTATTTAAAATTATAATTTTTGGGAAGCTTATAATAAGGAATACATACTTACAAAAAATTAAATTTTAAATGAATATATTTGATCCACCAAAAGGTAAATCAAAAGTTTTTTTTATCGGCATTTTGATAGGTGTAAAGGAGACTCCGTTATAGGTATGGTTTAAAACTAGCGAGGTTCTATCTAAGAGGGTTTGATTTAAGGTATTATGATCAAACCCTCTTCAATTGGAATGCTTTGAATGGAAATTTTTAAGGCTTAAATCATTATATTTTCTAAAAACATGTGATTTCAGCAAAAATTAGATCCTCACAAAAATTGTAAACCAGCTTTGTGGGATCATATGATCCCCACTAGATGGGACCTATATGCCACCTCAGGTGTATTGGTCCCCATTTGGCCCCTTTTTAGTGTTTTGAATTCAAATTTCATGAATGTCAGCATTTGGGATCTAATAAATGGTAAATTAGATGGAATGCATATATAAACAAGGTTTAAAATCATTATTTCACCTAGCAATCAAGAGTCAAGCATGCTAAGACTTTCTGAGAGCATTATAGAGTATTTAAGAGTTTCTAAGGCATTCAAGGGAAAATTTCTTCATCATTTGTTTCAGCAATCAAGATGCATTATCATATTAAAGGCTTGATACATCATGCATGTGGTTTTGAGCTAATGTTGTGATGTATTGTTCAAGATCAATTCAAATATTCAAAGGCATTATCTTTCATCAAGAAACATGATCAAGATCTACATCCATTGAGGCCACTTCATGCTTTTTTCATATCTACAAAGTTCCAAACAAGGTTCAATTGTTTCACCTTATGTTTCATGTTCATTTCATTCATGTTTCATTTCTCATTAAGGTTTGATTACCAAAATGGGGTTTGACCAGGAAAACCCTTATCCACTAACAAATCAACTTTTTTTCTCTCTTTATATTTGTGATTATAGATCTAGGTGTTTTGGAGCTTTAAGATCCTTTGAAGACTAAATTGTAGGATTGAAGAAAGTTTTCATAGTTGTCAAGAAGTTTCCATCTTGATGGAAAGTCACCTATAGGCCAAAATTCAAGCTTTCAAACTCAAAGATTTAGTAGGAGAGAAGCTACAACAAACCACTAGAGGATACCTGAGTTTCAACCAAACCCTAATACTGGGACTAAATCACTACGTTGGGACTATGAGTCCCATTACAACAGTTTTTCTAGTTTTTAGAAGATTTAGATAAATCATTGAGAGATTCCATTTCCTACCCAGAAACCCTAGATGGGGACTAAATTACCCAATTTGTGAGCCTAGTGAACTTTAAGGTAGAATTTCAAGGTTTAAGAGCTTGTTTTGACCACATCTTTTTTCTAGGTACCTTTTTTGTGTCTTGTTGTTTAATTATCTAAATTCAAGCTTGATTTTCTAGGTCATTTCGATAAATTTGCATAGTACTTTCATCTCTTTCTTTCTAAGCACTTTCTTAGTGGTGAACCTCCTTTATTAATCACACCCAAGGATTCCTTATAGTAGATCTCTTTCCATAACTCAATCACTAGGTTGAGATCTCTAGGTTTTCCTTGAATGAACTAGAGTGAAATAGGAGGCCCTTATCCTTTGTTCCATCTCCTAGAAGGTGGAACCCTATTTCCTCATGTTGATTTTGGTAAACTTGACCTTTGGACACCTTATTTATTATTTAGAGTCCATTTCAGTCCTAGATCTGTCTTGCATTAACTTTACATTAGGTATTGCATTAGATAATTTACATTTAGGGCTTCTAAAAATATTGCATTAGTGAAAAAAGCATATAGGTTGCATTTTTGCATCCTAGATCCTTCAATTTCACTGAAACTATGCAATTACAAATAGTAAAATCAATATACAAGCTAGAAACCTTAGAATCAACTTGCAGAATTTGTTGAATTTGGTTCAAAAACCTTAATTGAGACCCATTCACCTATTTGGGAAATTTAATCCTTATACAGGTGTTTAAATTCCTAGATTTTTGGGAATTAATATTAACTTTTGTATGGTTTAGAACATAGAGAAAAACCACTTCACAATTATCGCATTGAAGGGAAACCCTAAAGATCTCAATGTAAAGTATGCAAAGGGGAAGGAGATCTTGTAATAAGGTTGTCCTAGGGTCTAGATTGAGGTGGGACTCCTTGAGCAATAATTTTTTCAGGTTAGGCATTATATCTTACATTGCATTTATATTTCCAAGCCCTAGCTTGGTGGTGAACCCCTCAATACACCGAAAAACCCTAACTGGGACTCATATGCCCCTCTGGGTGATTTAGTCCCAGATCAAACCTAAAAGTGTCTTTTACAACATTAAAAACATCATTTTTTTTGTTTTTGTTTGTTGTTGTTACTAGTCTATTTTAGTTTGTTGAGTTTCTATTTCATTCATTTCATTACATCTAGCTTAATTTGGTTAATTTAGTGCATTTCCTAATTTCAAATTTGCATTTACAACATTTCATTTTCAGATTGTTGCATAGTGTAATTAGAAAATTACATTGTTTAGAATCTAAAAATTGCATTTACACATTTCATTCTAAGTCATTGCATTGCATGTTAAGTCTCTTTCCATTTTGAGTTTGCATAAGTTTCTTTTCACAAATGTTAATATCTATTTTTTCCAAGTTTGCAAAGAAAAAAATTATTAATAAACATGTTAGTCATTCATTCAATGCATTTCCTACTTATGAAAGTCTCTTAGTGCAAGAAAGTAAAAATGTTGATGCTCGCCTTAAATCTACACTCCCTCCTATCTCTTCTATTTGTAGGAATGATGTGATAGAAGAGTGTACAAGCATAGATAACCATGACAATAATATTTGTTCTTCTCCCTGTTAGAGTAAATGGTTTTCACCATTTACCTGATTAAGTTTACTTAGGTAGATTAGTTCATTAATTTTTCTTTTGTTATTTGGGTAGTTTTTCCAGTGTTGGGAAGTTTCTCACCCGTCACCCACCTTTTATGCCTTTTTAAGGAAATGTGTACAATATGTAATATCATCTCATTCATTTTGTTTTCTCTGGTGAAATAGCCTATGTGCTACTCTTGCTCATTTGTGAAGGTTTATTGGCAAATGATCTTCCTAGGTTATTCACTCTATCATGGAATTAGAGCCACCTTGTATGCACTCCTTCCTGCGAGAGTTTTCATTAGGAGATCATTTATTTTCCTGACATTTGATTTTTTTTTTTTAATTTCAAAGCTGCCTATCTTCTATTTTGTTGGCATCGATTATTCTTGGTTGGCATGCGGCATCATTGTTCTTGGGATCGATTTTCTATTTTTCCTGATTTTGAATTAAAGAGGGCCTATTTTTGCTATCATTTGAAGTTGGATCGTTGGCCATAATATTTCTGTGTAGGCCGATTTAATCTACATGAGAGGGCTTGGAAGGCAACAATCTGAAGACACTAGAATGTGGCATTTTTTTGAGAGCCTGAATTCATTCTTGGGAGACTTGATTTCTAGTTTCCTTGCTAGGTGTGGATCTCATTTCCTGAAGGCACGATTCATTGCCATGATCAGAGGGCGTTGGTATCTCATTGTCTTCCTGATTGGAATTCATATTTTTTAGACATTGGTTGCTTGTTCATAGAATCTCACATTTCAGATTTGGAGGACACATTTGAGGGTATATCCCTCTTATTTGATGATAGTTATGGTACAACTGTTGTCCTATTTCTAGTGGTACCTTGTGCTTCACCTTTTGTTGTGATTGGGAATGTTCCTGATTGGTTCGTGGCATCATTTTGCAAGGTCTTGGTGACACATGAGAAAATTTCAGAGTCATCATCATACATATTCATCCTTCTTTGTTAAGCATAGCTGCATTTGTATTTGGTTTTGTTTCTTCCAAAAGGGAGACAAGTTGTTTGTCGACATTGGATCATGTTTTTCCTCCAAAAACTTACCATTTTTGTAGGTGATTACACATTGTGGGGGGGCTATATAGTCTCTCTCTTTCCCTCTTATGGGGGGGCTATTGATTGTATATATATGATGTATGTAGTACTTGGGGGGTGTGATTGAGTCCTCCATCCATGCATCATTTTTGTGTTTTCTTTTCTCTCTTTTGGAGAGGGGTTTTTTCCCACAGGGTTTTTCTACTTTTCTTCGGTTGTGAGAGATTTCTTTTTTGCATTGTAAATGGGTACCTAACATGGTTATGTAGCTGGGACCCATATTGCACATTCTTCCTTTTTTTGCATTTTCATTCTCCCTAAGTTGCACTTAAGGGGGGGTGTTAGAGCAAATTGTTTTCACCATTTACCTGCTTAAGTTTACTTAGGCAGATTAGCTCATTAATTTTGATTTTTTTATTTGGGTAGCTTTCTCCATGCTGGGAAGTTTCTCACTTGTCACCCACCTTTTATGCATTTTTAAGGCACTATGTACAATATGTAATATCATCTCATTCATTTTGTTTTCTTTGGTGAAATAGCATGTGTGCTTCTCTCACTTATTTGTGAAGGTTTATTAGCAGATGATCTTCCTAGGTTATTTGCTCTATCGCTCCTGATACCTCTCCTATTAGTGATGAAAGTATCTTTGTGAAAGAAGATCCAATTGTTGAGAATTGCGAAAGTCTTATTTTTCCTTCTCCTCCTCCCCCATGGGAAGATATTATGACACAAGATGAGATCATTGCCACTACTTAGTCTAAATTCATCTCTCAACACCTCCCCTAATTATGAGAATGCTTTAGTGAAAGATGATAGAATTGAGAACAATCATGAGAATCACAATTGTGAGGACATGTTGGTGTTAAACGATCCAATGATTGAGAGTTATATCATTATTTCTCTCTTTCCTAATGTCCCTAACATTTGGAAGGACCTATTCAAACAAAAGGATCCAATCATTCGTAAGCATAAAAAATGATAGTTGTCCTTCTCTTGATGCCTCCCCTATTTATGATGAAGTTACTTTACAAAATTTAACCATGGAATGTGATGAACCTCTTGTTTTCTCCTCACCTAAAAGATCTCCTACTAGGGTAGAAGCTATGACACAAGCGAATGAGACCTTAGAAAACAAGGATGAAATCATGGACAATCATAACAATCAAATTTGGCACTCTCCTAATATCTCTCCAATTTGTGACAAAGAACCAATTGATGAGAGTTATGAAAGTTCTATTTGTCTCCCTTCTCCTAGGGAAAATATTAAAGAAAAAGAGAATGTTATCATTGATTAATAAGACAATCCAAACATTGATAACTCCCTTACTTTCAATGAAGTCATTTTAGAAGAACCAACCTTTGAATGCCATGAACATCTAGTTTGTAGTTCTCCTAACAACTCCCCTCCTAAGGAGGATATCATGGTGAAAAATAATGAAAACATTAACAATAGTGATATAGATTTCTTAGATGAAAATGATGAAATAACATTAGACTCTCCTTCACTAAGAGAAGTTAATATTATTCAACCTCAACTCATCATTTACCCACCTTCACACAAAACTCAAACTCAAAACAAACCTATCCTCACCCTCAAACTTCCTAAGAATAATATGTCACAACAACCAAGTTATAATAACGTTGCTCTTACATATAACACTAGAAACAATCTGCAACCAAGAATAACATCTTTAACATCCCTCCCATTATCTAACCCTATCTTGCCTAGTGCCCCTCATTTTCCTTTACATAATGAAGAGGAGTACAATCTTGTTGAACAACTAAAGAATACTCTTGTTAAAATATCATTATGGGATCTTATTCAAGCATCCCCTCATTATCATGACATGATTCAAAGTGCTTTACAACAAGTTCCTACACCCCTACTATGTAATCAAATGATGTAGTAGCCCAAATTTAAGCTATAACATTGAACAACTTGGACATTACTTTCCATCAAGATGAGTTACCTCCATTAGAAGTGCAAAAGAAAAATGAAGCTTTCATGATAATAAATAGGTTTGTGCAAGATCATAGGGGTCCAAAAAGTGGCGATGAGCAAAGAAAATGCATTTTTAACTTGCTCAAAAATGTGAAAATCCACGTTGACCTTTTCTAGGATTGGGTAGAAAGTACATGGTGTTAAAGCGAAAGACATACTGAAATGGATATTCGTTCGAAATAGATATCTGTTTCAAAATGGATTATTCGTTATGAAATGGATATTTGTTTAGAAACGAATATCTATTATGTTTAGGTCAATTTTTTAATTTGTTCAAGTCTAGGACCGACCAATTATTTAATTTAATATATTATAATATAATATAATATTATAATAAATTTTATTGTATAATATAATATTACAATATTTTATAAATTATAATATATTTTAATATTATAATATATTATAATATATTATATAATATAATTTAATATTATAATATAGAATAATTTATGATTACCTTATATATAAAAAAACCTACCAATTATTAAAAAAACTAGATAAAAAAATGGATATTCGTTCTGTAACAGTTCCATAAAATCAAATAATAATAATATATAATATAATAATATATTTTTTTCTCCATATTATATTATAGTAATATATATTATATTATAATATATATTATTTATAATATAATATAATATATATTATAATATAATATATATTATAATATAATTTATTATATAATATCATAATATAATATAATATGATATAATATAATATATATTATGTTTGGACAAATAGCTAAGGCTTGATCCACATTGAGTTGGACAAATATTCAAGTCTTGATCTACCCCTTTTTCTTTCTTTATTTAAATCTTTGACATTGTATGTTTGTTTATCTTATCTTCTTGCTTCATATCATACATCTTGTGTGTGTTCCTTTGTGCTTATGATGGTTTACCATGGGATCTTGATACTAGGGACTTGGCCACCTCCTTGATCATTTTCATCCTATCTCACTAGAATTTGTACACTTGGACCCCCTCTTGATACATATTTGTCTATTTTAGTGTGATTTTGTGCTTGCACTCATCCTCTCAGTAAAGTGGGGGCTAAATGTAGCATAGAAAAATGTACTCCTTTACATTTTCACACTTTGTTTGGGTCCCCTCAATTGAATTGGACATAATTATGCCTTAATAAGCCATATCTTACATCTACAGGCCTAATAGATTACATTTTCCAAAGGGGAAAACCAACAATAATTAATGCCAACATAGAACACTTTACCTTGAGCAATGTGTGTTCCAAGAATAGGGACCTGGGGCACATTCTCCCATGGGTGAATGGGTCCTCGCTAGGCCTTTGAATCCATTTTTAAAACATTTTTTTGGCAGTACTTTAATAATCCCAAATTTAAATTTCAATGTTGACTTGCAATGTTTAATTTTCGAGAAACTAAGGATAGATATCTATAAATACAAGGTTATTTTATCAAATCAACTAGAATATTTTCAATTATATTTTTGAGAGATCAATCCTAATATGAAAAAATATTATTTCCAAGAGCGTTGGATAGCAAATTTATCAAGCATCTACAACAACAACCAAGATCAAGATCATCATGTCAAAGTTATGTTCAATCATGCATGTTTTTGGAGCTATCATTGTGATGCAGGTTTCAAACATTCAAACATCTATTCAAGTCATCAAATCTACATCCAATTCAAGCCATTTTCAATACAAGTTTCAATCTCTCAAGGATCTCCATTTAAGGGTTTTAAATCAAAGGTTTGGTGAGTTGCCACATAGCATTGTTCATTCATCATTTGTTTCATATTTCATTATTTCAATTCAAGGTTTAATTACCCAAATGGGGGTTGACCAAGGAAAACCCCCATTCACCTAAAATAAAAAATTTCTCCTCTTGTGTTTTTTTTGCAAATTTTAGGTTAAAGAAGGATTGAAGATCTATTGAAGACAAAAAGTTAAAAAGTCATCAAAGTTGTCAAAGTTGTTGTCAATTCATAGAATCTCACCTATAGATCTATTTTTTGACTTTCGGACACTGGAACCCAGATCAAACAAAAGCCATAGACTGGCATCAGAGGCTCCTAAAAGATGGTTGAAATACTTGAGAAGAGACCCATTCACGCATGGGTGAATGAGTCCCAATCAACCTCTTGAAACTACATTTTGGTGACTACTACATAGTGTTTAACCCTTCTTAGTTCTGCAAAAAGTTTACTATTTTTGTTTGTATTGAGCATTAAATTGTTGTTTCAAGTTTGAATGGGCATGATTGACTTGATTTACTATTTTTATTTTTTCTTCCAAAAGTGTTATTTAGGTTGATACCCCTGTCCTCAATCATAAGCAAACCAATAAATTCCCTCATTGAGCTGACTCACCTAAGGGTTGTAACAATTCTTTGTGTGGATCTCATTTCCTAATGAAATAAAGAAAAATAGGTCCATCCACATCTGCATTTTAAAATTAGTGAGCCCCCATTTTCCCCATTTCAAATTTAATAAACCCTATTTTTCTATTTTTCATTATCTTTTGAAGTTCCCATTCTTGAAATTATTTAGACAATGAGAACTCTTCATAAATTTATTCATTTTTCAAACCAAATTTGTTAATTTAAAATGTAATTTCAAGAAATATTTCCTAAGCCTACTTCCTTTTCGAAAAGTATTACCAAAACCAAAGTTTTTACAGCTTTTAAGATTGAAATTAACATGCTAAATTCTTGTAAAAAAGGAATGCATTGTAGTAACAAATGAGATATTTCCTTCCCATATACTATACTATCATGTACTTATGTAAATTTTAATACAAATTCACATGAACTAGACCTTTGAAAGGGGCCTTTTAGGATAAAAAGAGAAGAGGTAAACTTAAGATGCCAATAGTTAGGAGCTCTATGTTGCTACAAAATTTCAAAAGTAGTAATCCAATTGTTTCCAATATAGAAATACAAAACAAAACCCCCCTAACTTCTAAAAAAAAAGATATTAAACCACGTCTCATGTTGTTCCAAGTGAATAGAGCACCACTTGGTTAGAAATCCATAAGATTAAGAAAAGATATATTCTCAAAACAAGGTGAAAGATTGGTCAAGCCAATTCAAAACCCTAATTTTCTCCCCAAGTGAAAGAATACCATTAAAAGTCCCAACCAATATTAGCACAATCTACACTTGCAAAGGAAAAAAAAATTTAATATTTCCTCCAAAAAAAAAGCCTTTTTACTTCATTGAAAATAATAATATCAGGCTTATTTTAGAAATAACTTATTAAAAAGAGATACTTACCAAACACCTAGTATTTCATTAAAATCTACCATTTTGGAGGATAGATAAATGAGAATCCAAAGCTTGAATGACTCTAAATTCAACAAAAAATTTCTCAATCATCTTTAGCTTTTCATGATCACTTTTCTTTGCTACATTATAAACTTTATCCAACCCAATTCTTAAAATATTTTTTTATTAGAGACACAAAGGAGGAGCTTTCTTTTTAAAATTATCTTTAGTATAATGTTATGAAGAACCTCTAGCATCACACAATCCATAGAATTTTTAATAGAAATAATTCTCATAATTAGAATATCAACTTAATCCAACTCTCAAATTTATCTTTGAAACATTAACAAGGTATTTCAATTGAGGAAGATGAATCACTTGATCCTTAGATTATATTTACATTGGGCAACTATAAAAAGTTCATGAGCATAATAATACTAGCATTTACTAGGAGATTGAAGAGCTTGCTATATCACATGATGATGGAATTATCGTCCACTAAAAGCACACATTATATTTTTTGGGACTTTTTCTTTAGCTTATTAAAATGTGTGATGATATATTGCTTCCACATTGGACGAAAATTTTAACTGTTAAAAATGTAAAGACTACCGTTGGCCAGCAAATAAAGATAACCTTCCACAAAACATGGACAGAAGAAGAAGTTAAAGCTGAGATTTTTAGGGTTTTGAACACCAGTTTACCCGACTTCGTTGTGAAAAGGTCAACGTAATCCTCACGCATTTATGGTTCGATAATATTCCTTTTGACTCCTCTCATATATACAGTGAAGCTTTTAAATTTGTATTGAAAAGAAATGAAGACTTATTCAGCGTCTCACACAAGACTGTGCGATTCTAACCGTTCTGTTTGCCCTGCAAGTTTCTGCTCGGTATAGCCTTAAGACTAATTTAAATACAGATGGAGAAAGTAACTACAACAAAGCAAGTTTTAATCTGGTTCAAGTTGTTGACAGCTTAAAATCTTGTACCAATTGTGCAGGCCATATTGCAGATCCTAACTGCTGCAAATAGTAAAACAGGACTTCATATTGGCGTCTACCATTCTGACTCACATGTACAGTAGCAATGATATATGGGTCCAATGACCTAATTCATATACAATATTTTTTGCAAATGTATTCTTACTATCCTCTTGTGAGTTTCGTTGAGAAAATGATGCTTTTTCATTTATTCTTTAGGAAGAATAATTTATTTATTTTTGATGTTCTTAGGTATATTCAAAGTCACATATGCAAAAACGATTGAGAATGTTGATTTGAAAAATAAACTTCATTCATTTTAATGATCTAATACATTTTTTAACGCTTCCCAATTAAAAGAATTTGCTTTTTTTTAATGCAACGACCTCCTCATGCTTCACAAAATTTTCTTAAATATTAGATTTTTAAAAGTAATCTTCCTTTATTTATTTGTTAATCTTTCGTTGGTTCGACAGATGTGTTTAAATTATTTATCACCACATGCTTAGTTTGAGACATTTTTCTTAGAATTGAATAAAATTTCTTAATAAGAATTATGAGACTTGTGTTCATCGTAGCTACCATTTAAATTGGTTATGAATTGGAATCATATTATCGAAATTCATGATAACAGTCTTTTGGTTAACAGTACTTAATATAGTCACCATTTTAGATGTATTATTATTTTTTTAATAACGAATCTTATCTTTATTGTGCAAGACAAAGATTTCTATTTTCTTAGAAATATTTTTGTGGTTCTTGTTAGGATTGGTGATATTATCCTCCAATTAGATTAATATGTATTTTAACATTAATATTTTACTAGTTAGTTATTATTTTATATGATTCCAAGATTCATGGAAGAGGAGCCTTAATATCCTATGCGAGGAGAAATATTTTTTGTAGTTAAATATTAGTTTTTAGGCACTTAGAATATTTATTGCAAGGTGGAATTGATTGAGAAACCTTAATTTTCCCAACGACTGCACCTTTAGACACTTGGTATTAAGTGGAAGAGAATCTCACTATTTATAATGGTGTAAGAAGGATTTATGATAGTGTAAACAATGCAAGAAAACATCTTGGACCATGTGTAAGAAGTGGGTAGCTTTCTTTGGACATAAGAAGTTATTTTATGTTATATTTGGTTTGTGTTGTTCCCTAAGGAAGTTGAATGTCCAAGTCCATTAGAAAAGCCTAGGATCTTCTAGAAAGATACTTGTAACTCTAGGACACTTGTCACTAGAAATCTATGCATGCAAACTACTTTGCTCATGGTTTTATTCCATGGTATTGAAAATAATTTCTAGTTTCTTGTATTACTTTTGACTATATACTGGATCTTGGAGTAAGAGGAAAATAAGTTGTTTTGAAGTTTCAAAGTAGTGTAGAAATTTAGAGGAAAGAAGTTATATTAATATAAATATATTTAAGGATTTAGATGAGCTTTAGATCTCTTAGGATACATATTTATTTCCGAAAATGGTTTATCCACATATATCTAATGTAATGGTTTGCATCTCTTGTTTGTCTATTTTCATTTCTATCTATGATTTATCACTAGTATATACTTTCATGCATTAAGTATGGAACATAATTTCACTTGTAAGTTGTATCCCACCTCTACATTTTGTATCAAACCAATGGTTATTTTTATTAGAGAGAGTGATTTCACTCTTTAAATGTGTGTTTAGTTTTTTTGCTATACTTGGAGTTGATTGTGTTTTCTTGCAATTTTGGATTTATAGTAATAAACTATCATGGCTATTGCATCTCAGTTAAAGATTAAAAATTCAATTGTACAAGATATGTTGGAAGATGGTTAGCACTCCCCTTGGGATACGTGACATGGACTAACCACCTCCCATGGATCTGTTAACTCTGGTAGTTGTACTAGACATTAATAGGTTGATCTTTTGGTTCAATGACAACTATGGGCCAAAAATTGGTATTAGAGCCAAAGGTGTTAGGTTTGAATCCCCTCACGTAACGCTAAGGGGGAATTTTTAGGCAGATGGTTAGCACCCCCCTTACGATTCATGACATGGACTAACTACTTCCCATGGATCCGTTAACTCTGGTAGTTGTATCAAACAATAGCAGGTTGATCTTTTGCTGCAACGACAATTGTAGGCCAACAAGATATACAATTCATAAGCTAAATATGAGAGATCTCTTGGAAGAAAAAGACCAATATATTTTTGTGAATAGTGGGAGTAAAGCAAAAAGGGTGTTAAACAATAAATTGGTAAAAGTGGATAAAAAATCATGTGTTGTAGTTTATTCGTGTCATTTTTCAATTTTATTGAGTGTTTCTAATGAAAGCACTACATATAAATAATATAATAGAATAGATATAAAAAACTACGAGTCTCATTAAAAAGTTATTTGTAAAAGGAAAGTTAAATTCTCTTAAACTAAAGGATGGAGAATCAGTTGTAGAACACTTGAATTTATTTAATCTATTCTAATTCAATTGCAATCAATTGATGTTAAAATAGATGAGGAAATTTTTTATTTTTACTTTTATGTCAATTACTTGAGTCTTGGGATAATCTTATACTTGGAATCAATGGTTCTTTTAAAAATGATCCAAAGTTAGATTCTCTTATTGCCATCTTTCTCTTGGAGGAAATGAGGAGAAGTTCTTTGGAGTGGTCTAATGATACACTACTTGGTAAGGAAGATCTAAGGAGAGATATAAGGATAAGAAGGGTGATAAAGATAAGTATAAAGATCATTATAATTCAAGGGAAGGTCTAAAGCACCTAGTAGGTATTATTATGTGTAGCTTTATCATGCTCTAGGTTAATGTTTTGGCCTCTTTTGCTAGCTTAATTTCCCCCAAAATAATTAACAAGGGAGTGTAGGGGAGGCTGAATCCCCTCTTGCAAGGTCTATGGGACCGCTCCCCAACCAAGGGCTTGAGCTCAGTGTGTCCAAATAAAAACTTCACTAATTTTAATAATGGAATTTTACAATTAATTCTCGTTGAAAAATACTTTGAGAACTGCTTGAAATGGTTAAAAATTTCTTGTTGTGGACACACGCGGAGTTGAAGCAACATACATCAAACAATGTGTGGGTTAGTTGAATATTCATGTAGATGGAATTTTTTTAGTCATGACTTTGTGATGTAACATGCAAAAAGTCAACCCATCATGTGGAAATTGGAAAGTTAAATAGGAAAAGTTTCCAATTAATAGTTTTACATTTGAAGCACACAACAAAGTGTGTGAGGTGAATTCTATATTTCTTGAAGAGATACATAGTAGTGGTATTTTTTGTAGGTTTATGAAATATTATAATATGTATTTTTTTTAAATTTAAATAAAAATATAGTTATTTATGGATGTATCCCAAAGGATGAACCATGTTAAAAAAAATTGTCTCTATGATTTTTTTTCTATCATTTATTTCTAATCTACATTGTTTAATTTGTTTTTTGCTCCAATCTCACCTAAGATTAAAGAATATTTTGTATGTGTGCCATAGAAAAATGGCCCCTTGTCATTTTCATGGCATTTTAGGTCTTTCTTCATGATGCTTGGTCTATTTTTCTTTGATTTAATGTCTCAATGTGGCTTAAACATTCACATTAGGTCCTTAAAATTTAAATTAAGGCATCTTGTGAAGGTGTTATGAAGTGTTGTAAAACATTTCTACACTTTTCTAGATTTTATTCATCACAATTCATCTAAAAATCACCTTTTCATCACTTATCAAGTCTTATTTTGAAGTTTTGTAAAGTCTTGTAACAAGATGTCATGCTTTTCTAGGCACAATTTCACTAATTACGCCTTTCTTATGCTTTATTTGACCCCTTTATGCACTCATAAGGCTTAATTAAGTGTGTTTCTGAATGTAAACCTGATAAACAATATTAAATACAAGATAATTCCTGACACCCACTTTCAAATCCAAGGTGGGACTCATTTGCCATGGGTGGCGAATGAGTCCATCTTGGCTCCAAATTCAAAATATTTCAAATTTTCTTTTGGGTTTTTATTTAAAATCACCTTATGATGTCAGCCTATGATGAGGTATCATTGGGTTACTAAGGCACAAGAGTGTATAAATATGTGTTTTTCTTCTCATTTTACATCTACAATCTCGTAACTCATTAAAGCAATCTTTTCATTCACTAAGCATTTAATTAGCATTTGAGCACTTTTCATCATTCTATCAAGCATTAATCACGCATCTTGGAGCAGCCATTAACATATCTTAAGATTTTGAACATCAAAGGTGTGCTAAGTTTATGACATTTTCATGTTATCTATTTATCATACACTTTTCATTTCATTTCATTGTTTAGGGTTTGATTACCAAAGTGGGGTTTGACCAAGGAAAACCCATATTCTCTAACCCTCAACCATTTTCCCCCTTTTTCATGTGTGTTTGCAAACTTGTGTATGTAGATTTGTCAAGAAATCAGGTGTTGAAAGGTGGTCAAAAATTCAAAATAGTGCTCCAAGTCAAATCAATCCTATTTCAAGCTTGGAGACAACCTATAGTCTATTTTCTACAGATTTGGATTTGTCAACCTGACAAGCAAACAACCTCAAATTTGGTGCTAGAGAATTGGTTCCCGATTTCTCAGAATTTTAGGAGAGGACTAATTTTCCATTAGTGATGAATGAATCCTACCTTAAGGCTTGAAATCTAGATTTTGTCAGATTTTGGATCCTGACATTCAGAAACCTATTCTCAGAAGCTTTCATCAAAAGCAGGACTGATTCGCCATCAGTGGCAAATGAGTCCTATTGGTGATTTTTCAGTGATCTCTGTTAGCATCAGAATATTCTAGAATCTTCATTAGACTTCCAGGTTCTCTCTGAATCATCCTTCTTCTTTTCTATTTTGCATTTTCTCATACTTAATTCATGTTTGCATATCACATTGTGTTTTCAAATATTGCATAAATCTTAGGTGTTTGCATTCATAATCAATCAATTACTTAATTTAATTACACTTAGATCATTCCATTTAGTACAAATAACATCATGCATTACATAATTTGAGTGAACCTACCTAGAATTTTGAGTGGGGTTTATCTCTCTCCTTTTAGGTGAAACATCCCAAGAGTGCACAAGTAGCCTATAAGCCCTACCCAAAAATCTATGATTAATTTTATTGAACCTTTATATTAAGCACTTTACATTTTTAATTTTCATTGCATCTTGCATCCTACCCTTCATTTGCATGAACATTCAATTAGGTTTTGTTTTTGCATCCTCGGGTTTACAAAATCGCATTAGTGAAAGACTCATTTAGATTTCGATTTTGCATATCATATCATTGAAAAATTGAAAAACTGCATCTACATCCTTAATTTACACCTAAAATGCATTAGAATCACTTTAAATTTTCTAAAAAACATAAAAAAATCTCATAACTAGACTCATTTGCCACCCTGGGCGAATCAGTCCACCTACACATTTCATACTACATTTTCAGGCATTTTTTCTGGCATTTTCTTGTATTTCTGTTCTCTGTTTTTATTTCTTTGTTTCACTTTGTAGCATTCCTATTATTTTCATTTTTCACTCCTAGATTACCTTGCATTTGCATTTACCCCATCTTTGTGGTACTTGTATGAGTGTTTGGTGCCCCATTGATAATACTATAGTGAGACGAAGTTCTAGACTCATGGCTTCCCGTGATACCACTTTCATTGCAAACCTTGGGGTCTCAAGAGCTCCTACTCCTAGTATGGACAATGGTGCATTAGGCATGGATACTACCACTACTATGCCTTCACCTTTCCATCCAATGAATGTTGACACACAAAAAAATTCCATCCCACAAGAAAAAGTCGTTAGTATTCACGAGGATTTTGCACACTTACAACAAGAATTATCCCTTGAAAACATTTCCACAACTTCCATACGCGCAATAGAAAACATTCATCGTTTGATTGAAAGTGATGATGGCTTATAAGTTATAGAAATAATTGCTGAGATATACAATAAACATGCTCCTAAACCTTCCCAATCTACAAAAATTGTTGTGAGCCAAGGAGAACCTCACATTCCTCCCCATTCAACAATAGCATCCATACCAACTTATACCACTCCTCAAGTTACAAAAACTATGCAATAGGTTAGTCATGTGGCTTCTTCTTTCACAATTCCAACTAGCATTCCTAGTTCTTTGGTGGCATCACAAGTCTCCTCTACCACCTTCACCCCTCTTAGTTTCCCTTTCACTTCCCCTAATATTACATACACTCCACCATTTTCTCTTCCACCTCATACCACTTATACTGATCCCATCATTACACAACTCTTTAACACCGTTTCATCCATGCAACAATGAATTTCCACCATTAGCCAAAGCAAAAATGCTCCACCCACATATCATGTTTGTAGTAGCCCCTTATCTTTAGAGATCTTAACAACCTTGATGCCACAAGGGATTGAAATGCTTAGGTTTGAGAAATATAGAGGTAAAGGAGATCCTATTAATCATGTCAATGCTTACACAACCTTGTGCAGGGATTTTGTCCTTGACTATAAGCTATTAGCAAAATGTTTTCCTAGGACCTTAAAGGACACTGCATTAGAGGGTTTTTCAAATTTACCTAATCATTCCATCCGATCATTCAATGAACTTGTGGATGCCTTTATAAGTCGCTTCCAAGCTCATATGACTCCTAAAAGGACAATGGCTGATCTAATGTGCTATAGACAAAATGTCGATGAAAAAGAAAATAACTTCATCTCACGTTATCAGTCGTTGCATGCTCAAGTTGATGTCAAAATTCCTGATTCACATCCATAGAAGATGTTTATCGAAAACTTTCACACTCACCTTCAGGATAAGTTAACTATGATGAAATTTCCTTTGTTTATGCATTTATGCACAAGCCTTTGTGACTATCATAACTTGGTTTCAAGTCGTGATTCAAAGTCAACTTCTAACTAAGCTGGCAAGTCCAAGAAAACTAACCAAAACAACACACAAAACTTTTGAAAACCAAATAGATTATTTTTACATTTCAATTTGTCTTCTTCGTAACCAACCCAAGCTATTTAGAGTCAAGTGGTAGCTATTAAAGTAGTGGTGCCCTATACCTATGGGGATCAAAATAGACAATTTACTCCCTTACCTGATACCCTCCACAATACAATGAATCAATTGCTTCAGCAACAAATGTCCACCTTGCCTACCGCTAAACCAATTGATACCACCAAGCCTTTACCACCCACCTTCAAACCAAATTCTTACTACCATTTTCATCGCCAAAATGACCATGACACTAAAAAATGTAAGCATCTCAAACACTTAGTTCAAGACCTCATTGATTTGGGCCATTTATCCATTGTAGGTGTCAATGATGAAGGAAATAATTTCGTTTCACTCCCTAACTAGAATTTACAATTTTTCACCAACCCCAAGCCTAAACACAATATTTCATTTGTCAAGGATAGTGAACCTTCAAACAATGATGTAATGAATGTTGATACAAATAATGAACATGATATAACTCCAAATGTTACCCAATTTAATCCTATGGATGAACTTGTGGGTGTGATAGATGTTATCCCTCATAAGGGCCGAACCAACAAAACTCTTGATATCACTTTTTCTTCTATATATATGCTTAAAAAACTTCCTAATGGTCCTCTTTACATAGCCAGTAGAATCTATGATAAGCCCACCAATGGGATATTAATAGATCCCACCTGTGGCGAGAATGTGATCATGAAAGAGTTTTTAGTATTACATGAGCTATATCAAGATGACTATAATAAATCAACTGCATGGATTAAAACACATACTAGTTTTTTGTGCCCTATGATCGAATCAATTGTGATCCCCTTACAAATAGGACCCAAAACTTTGGATGTAACATTTTCTATTATTCCACAATCGAATCAATTTCGTTTGTGCTAGGCCACCCTTGGCTTCACTCGATGAATGTGGTCCCCTCAATTGTTCACAAATGTTTGAAGTTTCCACATGGCAATGAAATATTTACCATACACCATAATGGCTTTAATCCATTGTCCTCTAAAGGTAATTTCTCCTTAGAAGCCTTTTGGCCTAAACCTATGGACCCCATCACTCCCCCGTAAAGATTTATTTTTCATAGCCTATCAAAAGTTCAGAGCTAAACGAATAGCTGAATTGTATCTTTGTAACATATTCCCATCCACTTCTCCTCCTATTCTAGATAAGACCATGCTCCAACTTGAGTTCAAAATTGAAAAAAAAACACCACCTCATGAATAACCACCCATAAACACTTCCTCTTCCTCGTTTAAATGACCAAGAGAAAATGAAACCAATCCTGTAATGCCTCCTTGCATTAAACAAGTCTATACAGCTAAAGAGAAAGTGATTGACCCATCTTCTTTGGTTTCTTCTATTCTTCCCCCTCCGGAAGAAAAAGGAACCTATGATGGATCAACTCACTCTTACACCTCAACAACTTTAGAACAAAATAAAATGAAATTGTTGTGCTAGGGAGTGTAGGCATCATCATTGTCTCCTTGCTCATTAGTCTTGAATGGAAGAAAATAAAGGAAACCAACCTTTGCCTTTGACAAAAGCAATGTATGATCACCCTCATCCTCCTGACCTACCACAAGATAGTATAGTTCAACCCTCACACCAAAATGATCCAATCCAATAGCCACAACTTTTGATACATCCTTCCTTGGAAATAACCACTTGTCCTCCTGTTTTAATCAATCTTGATGATGATAATGATGAGGAGATCACAAAAATAGATTAAGAAGTGCATAATGATCTAAACTCTTTGTTTTCATCTACCATGAGCTTAAATGATAAATCTTCTCAACCAATTGAAGAACCTAGCACATCTCCTAGTTCAACATTTGCAATTCTTCCTTTGGATAGTCAACCGCCCTCACAATACACTGTACATGATTGGGAGGCAAATAACTTGTTAGATGGTTGACTTGTATTCACCCTACTAGCCTTTTATATTTTTTTTCCTTTTTATTTTTTCCTTTTTCTTTAAATGTATGTGTGTATTGTGTTCCCCCATAACATGCATTTGATGTTCTCTCTCTTTGTACAATTTCTCTATTCATACCTCTATTCTTCTATGTGTTGTACATTGCCCTTTTCACATTTTATCTTATTTTTTTCCTTTTGGGGATGATGCAAAGCGTAGAGATGCCCAATGTCTCTTCCATGCTGACCCAAAAGGTCCTTTTCCTTTTTTCCTTTTTGTTTTGTGTTTTCCTTTTGGGGATAATGCATAACATTGAGATCGCAATGTCTCTTCCATGTTGACCCAAAAGGTCCTTTTTCCTTATTTTTCACTTTTGTTTTGTGTTTTCCTTTTGGGGATGACACAAGGCATTGAGACCAAAATTTCTCCTTCATGTTGACCCAAAAGCTTTTCCTTTTCATTCGCCTTTTCATTTTCTTTTCACTTGTGTTTTCCTTGCATGAACTTAACAAGACTCCTTTGAACACTTTTACATTTTTAATATTTTTCATTTTTTCCACCTTGCATAATGCAACTTCCATGCCTGTGGTGCCTTTCTTTTTGCTCATGAGTTCTAAGCATATGAAGCTTTGCTTGTCTCATGAATCACAAACCAATATTTTCCCTTGTTGCACCTTGTTAAAATTATCAAGAGGTATAACTTTGATATGGTTGAGTGGGAAGCCCATTTTGTGGCATGAATATCCCCATAGACACCTATGTGTTTGTGAGTGCATATCAACTAGCATATGTACTTAACCTTTCGAGCCTTCTCACTCAGCAGACTGCCATGAGTTCTATCACCCCAAAGTGACTATGCATTCTCTTTTTCTCACAAACAACCTAGATCTAATCCACAACTAGTTGGACAGATGATCAAAGCTCAATCCAATTCCCCCTTTCTTCTTTAATTCCAACACATGTGTTCCTTTGTTCTTATGTTTAGTTTTCCATGGGATTTTCATCCTAGAGGCTTGATCATCAATCTTGATCATTGTCGTTCCATCTTGCTAACATAAGTGCATTTGGATCCCTCTTGATATGCATGGCTACTTTAGTGGGAGTTTGAAGCAAGTTCATCCTCTCACTAAATTGGGGAATAAATGTGCAATATAAAAATGGCCCCTTGTCATTTTCATGGCCTTTTAGGTCTTTCTTCATGATGATTGGTCTATTTTGCTTTAATTTAATGTTGTAATGTGGCTTAAACATTCACATTAGGTCCTTAAAATTCAAAATAAGGAATCTTGTGAAGGTGTTGTGAAGTGTTGCAAAACATTTCTACACTTTTCTAGACTCTCTTCATCACAATTCATCTAAAAACCACCTTTTCATCACTTAGCAAGTCCTATTTTGAAGTGTTGTAAAGTCTTGTAATAATATTTTATGCTTTTCTAGGCATAATTTTACTATTTACACCTTTCTTATGCTTTATTTGACCCCTTTATTCTCTCATAAGGCTTAATTAAGTGTGTTTTTGAATGTAAACACAACAAAAAAATATTAAATAAAATATAATTCCTGACAATCACTTTCAAATCTAAGATGGGACCCATTTGCCATGGGTGGCGAATGAATCCCTCTTGGCTCCAAATTCAAAATATTTCAAATTTTCTTTTGGGTTTTTATTTAAAATCACTTTATGTCAGCCTGTGATGAGGTATCATTGGGTTACTAAGGCACAAGAGTATATAAATATGTTTTTTTCTTCTCATTTTACATCTCCTACAATCTCCTAACTCATTCAAGAAATCTTTTCATTCACTAAGCATTCAATTAGCATTTGAGCACTTTGCATCGTTCAATCAAGCATTAATGAAGAATCTTAGAGCATCCATCGACATATATTTAGATTTTGAGCATTAAAGGTGTGGTAAGTTTATGAAATTTTCATGTTATCTATTTATCATACACTTTTCATTTTGTTTCATTATTTACGGTTTGATGACCAAAGTGGGGTTTGACCAAGGAAAATCCCTATTCTCTAACCCTCAACCATTTTTCCCTTTTTGCATGTGTGTTTGTAGACTTGTGTATGCATATTTTTCAAGCAATAAGGGGTTGAAAGGTGGTGAACAAGTCAATAGTGTGTTCCAAGTCAAATCAATCCTATTTCAAGCTTGGAGACAACCTACAATCCGTTTTCTACAGATTTGGCTCTATCAACTTGGCAAGCAAATAACCTCAAATATGGTGCTATAGAATTGGTTCTTGATTTCTCAGAATTTTGGGAGAGGGCTGATTCGCCATTAGTGGTGAATGAGTCCTGCCTTAAGGCTATAAATCTAGATTTTGTCAAATTCTGGATCTTGACACTTAGAAACTTGTTCTTAGAAGTTTTCATTAGAAGTAGGATTGATTCACCATTAGTGGCGAATGAGTCCCACTAGTGATTTTTAGTGATTTCTGTCAGCATTCAGAATATTCTAGAATCTTCATCAGACTTCCAGTTGCACTTTGAATTAGCCTTCTTCTTTTCTATTTTGCATTTGCTCATACTTAGTTCATGTTTGCATATCACATTGTGCTTTCAAACATTGCATAAATCTTAGGTTTTTGCATTCATAATTAGTTAATTACTTAATTTAATTGTACTTAGATAATTCCATTTAGTCTAAATAACGTCATACATTGCATAATTTGAGTGAGCCTACCTATATTTTTGAGTGGGGTTTATCTCTCTCCTTTTAGGTGAAACATCCTAAGAGTGCAAGAGTAGCCTATAAGCCCTACCCAAAAATCTTCGGTTCAGTGTGGATTCAAGAAAGCACCTTGGAAATGGTATTTAAAAATTGATAATTTTATGGCTGAACAAAGTTATAGCTGGTGTCATTTTGACCATTGTGTTTATTTTAAGAGGCTAGATAATGATAGTTATATTATCCTTTTATTATATGTTGATGATATGCTTGTTGGAGGGCCTAACACAGAGAATATAAATGAGTTAAAATAGAAATTATAAAAGTCTTTTGCTCTAAAGGATTTGTGTGTAACCAAATAGATCCTTGGAATGAGTATTTCATAAGATAGAGAAAATAGGAAATTAACTCTATGTCAAAGTGATTATGTTGAGAAGGTGCTGAAATAGTTTAATATGTAAAATACCAAAACTATAGTACACCTTTTCCTAGTCATTTTAAATTTACTAAGGAAATGTTTCCAAAGATAAAAGACAAGGAAGAAAAAAATTCCAAGATTTTATATCCTTCAATTGTTGGTAGGTATGCCATAGTATGCATGAGGGCTGATATTGAACATGATATTGTAGTTGTGAGTAGGTATATATGAGTAATTCTAGAATGGAAATGGATTCTCAAGTATTTGAGAGGCACAAAAAGTAAAAAATTATGTTTTGGAGGATCAAACACTACTTTACAAGGATATGTTGAATCCTATTTGGTGGGTGATATTGATAAAAAGTGAAGTACTATAGGTTATGTGTTTACCATTGATGGGATATTAGTTAGTTGGATTTCAAGGCTATAAAAGGTTGTTTATCTATCCACCATAGAGGAATAATATGTTGTTGTCACTAATGTAGGCAAGGAGCTGATTTGGCTGCATAAATTTCTAGAGTAATTGGGTAAGCAGTAGATTCATATTTTTTATATATGAACAACCAAAGTTTCATCTTGCAAAGAATTTTTTCTTGCATTAAAAGAAAACACATATAGATGAGATATAACTCCATACAATCAATATTGGAGGATCGGAAATTGAAGCTAGGGAAAATTTATATAAGAATCCAATAGATATGTTATGAAGGTGGTAACATGGGAGAAGCTTATTTCCTCTTTAGCTTCTATTGGTCATCAGGATTAGCAATGGTGGAAATAAAAGAAAACTATATCTAGGGGTGTAAATTCTAGTGGCAACTATAGGGGTGAAAATGGTATGAGATTAATCTCCATGTGGGATGTGGTTTAGTGTGGCATTTGATTAGTCTCCAAGTAGAATATTTTTAGTATGTGTAGCTTGATCATGCTCCAGGTTAATATTTTTACCTCTTTTCATAGTGCAAATTCCCCCTAAAATAATTAATGGGGAATTGTAGTGGGTGAAGCACCTCCTATGGAGTATGGGGTACCACCTCCCTAACCAGGCACTTGAGAGTAGTGCCCTAGAAGCAAAAAATCACCAATTTTTCATAAAGGGATTTTATAATCAATTTCCATTGAAAAATAATTTGAAAATTTCTCAAAACACTTGATAGATTATGTAGTGTAGGAAATTTTTTCCCTTTTCACACTTAATTTGGAAATAACTAATATTAAAATGAGATTAATTATGCCTTAATTTAGTTTTGGAATATTTTTTCATATTCAGATTAAGTTTAGGGTCCTTTTAGACTAAATGGACTTAATTGTGCCTTGTTTTTTATGTTGTAAGGTGTACCTTTACACTTACACATTAATTTATGGCTTCATTAACTGATTAAGGTTAATTTACCTTAATTTCCCCCATTAATTCAAATCCAAGCCTAATTAAATGTAATTTTTTAGGGATAAAATCTGACATTCATAAATGCCATTATAAAACACTTAAATTTGGAAGATGTGTGTCTTACGTAAGTGACCTAGGAACCATTCGCCATAGGGTCAATATGTCCTCACTTAGACTCATGACCCTATTTTTATATAATGTTTAACTTTTCTGATATGTGTCCTAGGTAAGTGGCCTAGGACCCATTCACCCTATGGTGAATGGGTCCTCACTTAGACCTAGGACCCCCTTTGAAATATGTTTTTTGTGGTATTTTAATGATTTCAAATATATAATTCAATGCCAGCTTGTGATATTTGAATTTTAGGAATTAATGTTAAGATATGTATAAATACAAGGTTATTTCACTAGGTTTCATCCTAGAAAATCTAACACTTTCAAGAAATCCTAGCAAATTGAAGTTATCATAAGAAAACTTTCAAGAGAGAATTATAGGAGAATTCAAGAGAATTTTCAAGGGATTCAAGGGAAATTTTTTAGAAGATTATTCTAGCAATCAAGATCCTTTCATCATGTTAAAGATGTATTGCATCATGCATGTTGTTTGAGCTAATAAGGTGATGTAGTTTTAAAAATATAATCAAGCATTCAAGGACATTGTTTCACATCAAGTTTCATGATCAAGATCCGCATCCATTGAAGCCAATTCTTGCAAATTTATAGATCTACAAGTCCAAGGTTCAAATAGGGTGTGGTGATTTGTGACATTGTTGTTCATTCATCATTCCTTGTTTCATGTTTCATTTCATTTCAAGGTTTAATTACCAAAACAGGGTTTGATCATGGTAAACACCCATTCACCTAAAAGAGAACATTTTTCTCTCTTTGATGTGTGATTTTAGATTCTAGGTTGAAGATCCTTTGAAGAGAAGAATTGAAGAAATTTGAAAAATTGTCAAAGTTGAAAGAAAAGTTATCAAATCATGGAAAGTATTCTACAAATTTTATTTCTAGTTGTTTGACAGTGAACACCTAGAATTTGGAAGTGCAGACCGAGCAAAAGAGAACCCATAAAGCAATTTTCAAAAACCCTATCCAAGACCCATTTGGCATAGGGCGAATGAGTCCTCAATGAGCTTCAAAAGGAGACCTTTGGTGAAAGTTACACATTGTTTTCCCCTTTCTAGATCTTCCTTTTGATTACTATTTTAGTTAGATTCAATTACTATTCTTTATTTGCATATTGTAGCTTGCATTTTGAATGAAATAGGGATAATAGGTCCATGGTTCATCACTCTATTATAGTAACCAACCCGATTTTTCTTTGTTTCATTTTGGTGAACTTGAGTTTGTTCATTGCATTTTCTAATTTTGGAATCCTCTTTCATCCTAGATTTAGATATTGCATTCATTTGCATCTCTTTGAATTAAATTAGGTCTCATTTATGGTGTCTAGTTTGCATTTAGCTTTATATTTTATTTAAGGGTTTCTAGGATTGCATATTTGCATTCATTAAATTTCAAAAATACAAAAAAATTAGTCATGCATTTCATCTGCATTTGATATTGAAACAAAAATTGCATATCAAACTAGCTTTTCTAGGTTGTCATTTTATCAAATTTTGCAATTGCATTTAACATTGAATTTCACAAAAAAATCAAACTGAAACCTACTGTAACGAAATAGAATTTGGATACTACTAAAAATCACTCAGAGATCTATAAATATTTGTTTCAGATTTTTGCATTGTGTAATTAGAAAATTACCTTGTTTAGAATCTGAAAATTGCCTTTACATATTGTATTCTAGGTCATTGCATTGCATCTTACCCTACTTTTTTTTTATGAATAGGAAGCTATCTATATTATTAATAAAGATAAAGTTACATATTCACAAAAAAAGGGTGGCTAGTAAGAAGGCACACCCTGTGAGTCATATGGGTAGGGCCTAGAAAACCAAAAACTAGAGTCTCTTGGGCCTAGCCTAGAAATCTATAAACATTAAAAACCTATAAAATAAAATGGCCATCAAGCGACCAGAGTAGTACTAGTAGAGCCAAGAGGGTCTCTATCATCCATGTGTTTTCCCCATATATCAACAATGGGGTATGTGTAGGATCATGATGGGCCAAAAAGTGGAAATATGATGGGTATGTGTAGGGTATGTGGCTTACGACTTTTTTTTACCAAAAATTGATGAAACGAAAAGGGTTTTTAAAGGAGATTCTTAGATTTACACCAATATAAATTATCCTTTACTTTGAATTTAATAAATAATTATTATTCATTTTCTATTTGAATTACAAGTAAAGTCCTGATTGATAGGTTGATTGAAAAACATCTATAGCTTTCAAATGGTATCACATTTTTTGAATCTGAAACATGTGTCACTTTATATGCTTCACATACTATCTAGGATTAAGAAAATAAATTGAATTTAATGAACTTTTGACTGAGTTAAGGTGGTAAGACATATGATTTTTTATATTTTTTAAAAGTTGTAATAAAAAATTCATAATTAATTATTTACTTGGAAAAATATTACAAAAAAATATGCATCACATCAAGATATCAGTCCTATACTTATATATAAAATATTATAAAATAATATTATCATTTTATTGTGGTTAGGGTGGTTAGAAATACACCCATTTCTTTCTTTTTTCCTAAAATTTAAGTGCTACTACATTGAAATTTCAAATTTTCACCAAATAGATTTAAAAATAAACCAAGTAGTTTAGAAACTACATTCAATTTTTTATAGATTCTATTCTTACATATTTTTGAAATATTATAGATAACTTATTCAAATTTTTACCTCAAGTTGCCTAGCTCTGATTTTTTTGAATTTTCATTGCCACTTAAGGGCCTATTTTTTCCATGATGATCATGCACATACTTGGTGTTTGGAGTGACGTCAGGAGGAGGACCCCATCCATCATCAAAATATTTCTCTTTATCTTTATCTTTATCCTCATGCTAGGGTGAGATTGCAAGTGCCAAACGCAAAAAGCATTTACCAAAATCTGGCCAACCAGAGCCAATAGCAGGAGTATCATCAAAGGGCCACCTAGAACTGCCACCACTACACTCCACTGCTCCTCCAAAGGGCCACCTCTGGCTAGCCCACATAGGAGGAGAATGAGTTTGTCAAGGAGGGTGGGAACCACATCGAAGAGGAGGCTGAGAATGGGGGTGAGTAGTGCCACACCGCTGCCAGCCCCGAGAGGGCAACTAGCTGTGAGAGGAAGTGGGTGAAGCGGGCACCCGAGTAACAATACATGGGGAATTTCTCCAATGTTCCAAAAGCACGTGAAGATGAGCCACCTCAAGTGAAACCTTGTTGGCTTGAACTTGAATCTACAAGAGCACATTAGAGAAAATAATAGCTTTAGAATACAAAGAAACATTTTTATCCATTTGTGTGTTAGAAAATATGCAGGCATTTCTATCTTTTTAGATATTGAAGAGGATTTCCATCCTAAAAGTGTGCCAAAGTTGGGTATATTTAGTAGGAATTCTGGGCGAGTCTCCTAGCAAAATCATATGCCAAGAGAAGGGCTCTGGTCTGAAAGGCTGAAAGAAGTCATGAATCCAATTCCAAAACTATTGAGCTATGGTGCAAAACTAGAAGAGATGCTTAAAAGACTCATCTTTCCCATAAAAAGGGCAACGAGGGTCTTGCACCCCCAAGTGAACAAGCTGAGATACCACATGTAAGCCTTGGAAAAGAATATACCAATCAAAGTGGGAAAGTTTTGGCTCAATACTTGTAGACCAAGTGGTAGATAATATTTTTTTCTAGACATGAGTGGGGGATTGAAGAAGCCACCTCTAGTTCAGACTTTCAATTAGAGGAAAGTGTGGTGAATGCCATCTATAACCAAGCCTAGGCTTGTAATTCTTGAAAGGGGTGTCTGGGTACAACTTCCATTCCTTCCACTAGGGCTTGGACCCATGAATTCCTACCTTATGAAACATATTTATAGGAATAGAATTCACCAAACCATCATAAGTATCATGGTCTTGGTTTTGAAGCTTGTAAATGGCACATAAATCTTCCCACAACATGACGCACATTGTGGGTCTGTGAAACAATTGTTGCAAAGTTTGAATGCCTTTCTTGTGGAATCTTAGCACCTTAAGCCAGGGAAACTTAGCCAATGACTAACTATTAATATCAAAGAGAGGCTACCACCAAGCATTTTGTTGATTGAGTGAAAGCCCATTGCGGAAACTAGAGCTAACTCAACAGAGCTAGTACTTAACCACCTCCCAGGCTCTCCAAATACTCTTGGCCATGAAATTTCCCACAATTTGAACTAGTTCCCTCATGACCATAAGGGTTTGAATGCTAATCCCCTTATAGGAAGGTCTATGAATAGGAAAACTAGACCAAATGCAATATTTGAGGAGAATCTTCTAGGCTTCATCTCCAATAAGAGCTCTAATTATCCATTTCACACATAAGACAGTCCCTTGTTGTTGAGTGGAAAGCAATCCAAGTCCTCCAAATTATTTGGGAAGGAAGAAAAACTCCCAAGAAATGTGGTTAAACCCTCTGTGGGACTCTGTAGAGGCCCAAAGAAAGTCCCAAAACAACTTTTCAAGCTTGGCATAGGCAGCTTTTGAATGGACCCAACAAGAGGAGTAGTAGACATGTGTGGGCACTAAAATATTGGAGCACACATCAAATTTCCATGCCAGAGAAAGAGGCTTGGTAATCTAATAGGCCAACTTTTTCTCAATCCTAGAGAGGACAGCTTGCCAAAACTCATTTGGAGAAGCCTAGAAGGAAAAGGGAATGCCCAGAAATTGAAAGATTTCCCCTGGATCAATCCATTTCCAACTATACTATTGAAGCCAATGAGGAGTGGGAAATATAGATTGTTTGTAGCACAATTTTTTATGCCACTATATGGTAGAACTAGACACAAGGAAAAAAATGTTAATACATTCAAGAGCTACCTTAATATTATTCTTTTCCTCCAGAAGAGTGATGAAAGAGTCATCAATAAAATGGTCATTAACTAGTTGAGCCTAGGAGTTGGGCAGAGTAATGCCTTTGACATGCTGTTGAGAAACTACATTGGCCAAAAGATAGCAAAATCCTTCAGTAGCAATCACACAAAGAGAAAGAGCAAGTAGACATCCTTGTTGAATGGAGCAGAGAAGCCCAAACGCAAGAGATTGGCGGTGATTAATGGTGATACATGCAGATGTGTCTAAGAAGAGAATTTGGATAGCCTAAATGAAATTAGGCCCAAACCCCAAGGCTTTCAACATGGCTAGAATAAAAGGGGATTCAATGTGGTCATAAGCTCTAGCAAAGTCTATTTTGAGAAAAATAACTTTCTGGTCCAAACGCCTGGCCCACTCCATGCATTCCCACACAACAATGATATTTTCTAGAATAAATCTGGACTTGATAAACCCATTTTTCTCTAGGCACACAATCTAAGGTGAAAGATGGTAGATATTTAAAGCTAGAGATTTGGCGATGATTTTGTAAGAAACATTAAGGAGCGTGATAGGTTGCCAGTTACAGATATCCTTGGAATCTCCAAAAATATGTAAGAATAGAATCTATAGAAAATTGAATGTAGTTTCTAAACTAGTAGGTTTATTTTTTATTTTTAAATATATTTGGTGAAATCTTGAAATTTTAATGTAGTAGTAGTTAAATTTCAAGGAAAAAATAAGAAGTACGAGTCTGTCTAACCACCCTCACCACAATAAAATGATAATTTTTTTTATAAGATTTTAGATATAAGTAGAGGACTCATGTCTCGATGTGATGCATATTTTTTTGTAATTTTTTTCCAAGTAAATAATTAATTATGAATTTTTTATTACAACTTTTAAAAAATATAAAACTCATATGTCGACCACCTTGGTCAAAACTTCATGAAATTCATTTTTTTAATCCTATAGTATGCAAAAGCATAAAATGTAGCATGTTTGATTCAAAAAATGCGATACTATTTGAAAGCTATAGATGTTTTTCAATCATCCTATCAATCAAGACTTTAGTGGTAATTCAAATAGAAAATGAATAATAATTATTTATTAAATTCAAAGTAAATAATAATTTATATTGGTGGAAAGAAGAGAATCTCCTTTAAAAACCCTTTTTGTTTCATCAATTTTGGGTAAAAAAAGTTGTCAGCCACATACCCATCATATCGCCACTTTTTGGCCCATCATGATCTTAGACATACCTAGGTATGAATTTAATATTTCCTTTATTTATTAAAGTACCTAGGGATTTGGAATGAAAAGCCTCAAGGTAGACTTTATGCAAGTCATTCCCGACACAGTCCTAAAGGGCCTTGTAAAATTCACAAGGGAAATCATCAATCCCTGGGGCCTTGTCATCAACCATGGAATGAACAACTTCTTTTAAGTCTTCAACTGTGACTAATTTGTCACAAAAGTATTTCTAGGCTGAAGATAGCCTATTTGGAACAACAAGACAATATTTAAGTGCTTGCTATTGCTTGGGTGTAAACTCCTAATGCATGGAGATGAGAGCCTGACACATAGGGCCAAAAAAAAATCCTTGAAGGCATGGTTGCCAATATTTAACTAGTACAATCTGGCTTTGATTTGCGTACCTTTGGCAACATAATTGTCTACAACTTGATTTTTTTGTCATAATTTTGTGACCTTGACATGTAATGATGGGGAGAAAGGGATAGTCACCAGAGCCTCGGTAGTTGAGCATAGGTCAACTGTGATAGCCTCATAAGACCACCAGTGAAAAATGTCTAGTTGGAACCCATAAAAAGAAAAATCTTGTCATGCAAGTGCTAGCATCATTCCACCAATTAATCCAACCTATATTATGAGCTAGCCCGCACTCCAAATTCTAGACTCTATGAATGTGGAACGATGTGGGTTGATGACAAAGTAGAGACATGTTCAAAAATAACTATGTTTTGCAAGCCTGAGGTTATCTTGTCTCCCATTCAACGCAAAAAGAAATGGGGAAATGATCTAAAAAAGTCACATCCACTAACAGCTTAAGTGGGAGTGAAGAGGTGTCAAAAGAGAAAAAAAGATTGACCTAAGATCATAGCACGATCAAGGAATTTAAATATCTTTTTAGAGCCAACCCTATAATTACACCAAGTATGATAGAGGGAATGAGAATGGTAGCAACCAATATTGGGATCAAAGAACCTCAATTTATTACGCATGTAAAACCATGCCTCCCTTTCACCAGCTACCCATCTGAATGAAAAAGTGTCATATTTATCATAGGCCATCTCAACCATATTGAAATCCCCACACAATAACCAAGTAGCAACTAAAAATGAATAAAAAATTCAACACCAAAGCACAAAGAGTTCCACAACATCATTAGAAGTATAAACATTAATAATCCCAAAGGAATGATTATCAATGTTGAGAAGGATCTAGATGAGCCAATGTGTTGGGTAAGACCCATGGTTGACCACACAAGCATGCCACCGTGGGGACAAAATGATGACACCTCCATCACTCCCAACTTCATGATTGGTACAAGATGTAGACACTGAAATCTGGTTTAAGCCTGCGACTTCCATATTCTTCGTAATTTGTATTCTTCATGGTCATTGATTAAATAATCTTAATTATTTAATTAATTCATCTTCTTTTATTTCTTCTATTAATTAAATAATCTTAATTATTTGATTAATTCACATTTTCTTTATTCTATCTGATTAATTAAATAAACGCTTCTTATTTAATTATCTTACTAATTAACCTTATTCGTCTTGTCAAATTAAATAAATCATTATTTAATTTATTCTTTATCTCACTTCAACTATAATTAAATAAAGTCATTATCTATTTAATTATTCATTTAATAATCCCCTTCGTCATTTAATTAAATACATCTTATTTATTTAATTATCCTTCGAATTATTGTCTCTTGAATTAAATGAGTTATTTAATTCATTAAGTCTATTTTAACGCATTCTTCTATATTTTAGATAATTATGTGAGTTATCTAAATATTCACTTTTACTCAACTCGACATCTATTTTAATTGTTCAGTTAACTATTGATTTAATGTCTGAGTGGCATTCTCGAGTAATCTTCTCGTCTAATCATGCAATCCTCCAGTTCTAACTCATTTGCGTGTACATGCATATTAATTAAATATTCTTATTTAATTAATTAAATGTTCTGCATGCATTCGAACAGAGAGTCGTTATAATCAATCTTTATCTTTGTCATGCAAAGATATTTCTTATGTTTTCGAATGCCGAACTGAAGATTAAATCATTCATTTAATCTTTAATTCTATTTTCTAATTCAAATCATTCATGTTACTTCTATCAGTTATCTGAATGCATGTCTAATCAGTCAATCTCAACCGTCTGTTAATCTTTCAATCTTGGCCTGTCATTCGAATAATCAATTTTCTATAAATTGATTTGTCATTCTTCATTCCAATCTCTCTCGCGAATTTTGTAACTTTGGAGAGCACTTTTGTCTTGAATCTTCGATATTTTGGTAATCACTATCTTAGGCTATATTTGCACGAATTACTTGAAAATATGAGGGCAATTATACCATACAAGCAAAATGGAGAAGGGAAATCGAGATAATTCATGGAAATACGTTTGAAAATTGGTGAGATTGTTCTAGTTTTAATCACGTTTTTACTTTCCCATGTTCTTTGTTGCTTAACGTATGAATTTGCATGTTAGATTTTAGTATTGTACGCGTGTGTGCTTCGAATCTTGATTCTGGTGTGTCTATTGTGCAAAGCTCTTATTTGGCGTTACATTTTGGTGAACCCGATGTGAAGGCACCATCTTCGTGAATCCGTAGATCTTTTAATTTTTGATTTTGCAGATTTTTCATATGGAACGACGCATGTGAAGTTTCTGCACCGCAACTGATTTTCTGAACCGCATGTGAAGTTTCTGCACCGCAATTGATTTTTCGGAACCGCATGTGAAGTTTTTGAACTGCAATTGAGTTTATGAACCGCATCTGACAGAGAAATGATGCATCTGGAAATTCTTGAATCGCAAGTGATATCCCGAGCCGCAACTGAAAAAGAAACGACGCATCTGAATGGTAACAAAATGATGCAATTGACTGGTAAAATTTTATTTCTGCTTTCGGCAATCTTGAATTTTCAATTGATTTTCATGTTACTGATATTTGATTTTTAGCGTGTGGCCATTTGGAGTTAGCAAGCTTTTAAAGGATGATTGGCGAAGACAAAATTGAAAATTACTAATGATATCTTCTACAGGACGCTTGTCAAAGACCCTAGTTAAATTTTGAAACAGATTGTTTGGTAGTGTAACAAATCTTTCGTTTGGTTAAAATTAACAAGTGTCTACTGTGTTTGGTGTGAAAGCACAAGTCTGGTTACCTTTACGATTTGGTATATCGAAGTATCCTCTCCCCTTGCGCATCCGTGTGATCCTGGGTGTAAGAGAAATGGTTACCAACTCTAGAACTTGGGCCTGTTCTGGTGGGAAAAAGTACTCACCCCAGAACGACTCAGACCGGTAGCACCCTGAACCCGAGGGACTTCCAGCCGGTATACAAAAGTGGGTTCTTGGGGAAACCCCAAGAATCACGAGTGTGGTTCCGATGAGATGGATCCGAAAGGGGACTCGCGCCGTATGGATCACACCCCACGAACGGAATGCCCGAATTAAATACCCTTTGTTGTAGAGACCAACCTATTTGTGGCCGTTGCCTGGTATTAGTGCAGGGTACAGTATCATGCCCGAAGATTACTCACTACTGATCCCCTTGAGTAGAGATAGCGTTCTTGGGATGTCATTACCCAATGAGTTCAGAATTGGTGTGCTTGAAAGACGTTAATGAGCCGTGGAGGGGAGCCAATGCCACCAAATTCCTAAGCTATCTGCTCTCGAGAAGGAAAGGTGTTCATCACCAATCTAGGGTATAACTGGTGGGCTATACCAAGTATACAAACCCTAGGCCTTTGGCCTATTAGGATGTGCTTGTTTGTTATCACTTTAAACGATCTTTGAGTCCAAAATCGAAACTGAAAACACTTTGTCTTACGATTGTCTTTGATTGTCAGAATTTGATCATAGAAAATCGGGTCAGTTTAAATTTCATGTCACTGAAAATTTAGAGAGTCGCAATTGTTCACCAGAAACACGCATCTGATTTTTAGAGTCGCATCTGTTAATTTTGAGTCGCATCTGTAAGTTTTGCGTCACATCTGTAATTTTTGAACTTCGCATCTGTCAGTTTGGCTCACATCTGATTTATATAGGTCGCATCTAGTTGTTTTGAGTCGCATCTGTAATTTCTGAGTCGCGCATGTCAGTTTGACTCGCATTTGTTTTGGAAACACCGCATGCGTTATATTCTGAGTCGCATCTGTCAGCTTGAGTCGCATCTGGTAATTTTGAGTCGCATCTGTAAGTTTGAACCACAACTGTTAAATTTGGAACGCATCTGTCTGATTACCAGAAAAACCAAAATTCACTGTCACTGTCCAGTTAGTAGGGTTATACCAGTTTCAGTGGTCTTCATACAAATAGTCTTTGAAACAGAAACCTGAAACGATTTGCTCAATTTTGCATCCTTTAGGTTCATTTAGTCATTACCATAGTTGTCTTTAGTTAGAGTTTTGCTTCATCATAGGGTACATATCACCTTGCATTAGACTTTTAGAGAGGTCACTTTTACAAACTTTAGGAGTAGTCCACCATCTATACTCTAGAAAGGTCATAGTGTCAACGAAATCTGTCATTGAACCTAGTCTTATCATCATATACTTTGTCCTACAGAGAGTCATCCTAGCTAATCAGTCTAGTTAGGAAACTCAACTTGTCTTTGATCTTCGTCCTACATTGGTTCCTTGACTTAACTAAATTGACACTTTGGTTTGACTTTAGGTAGTTGGTCCTTCCACCTTGAGTTTATAGAATTGATCATTTTAGGGTCTCACTTAGACTTCTTGCACCTTTAGGGTCTAGACTAGTATCATCAGAGGACATCCTTTATTTTGCATAAGAAAACCCCAAAAACATAGAATAGAGTCATATAGTTTCTAGATATAGTTTTGCATTTCCCGCATATTGAGCTTGTCTTACATGGTTGAAACTAGGTCTAAGAGAAGAGAGAGAGAAAACATGTCGAACCCAAGCGAGTTCATCAACCCATTTTCTTCAAGACCTCATAAGACTCTATTAGACAAATTTACCACTAGAAACACTCAAGGACATGTTACAACAGAAGACATAGAGGCTGCCGCACAAGACCCTGAGTTTGCCTCTTTTGTAGATGAGTACCTAGCAAACGATCGTCAACGGTTCTTAGGAAAATTGCTAGCTGAAGGTGCTACCTTACCTCTAGGATTTGATATTAGTACCTTACAAAATCAACCTACACAAGGGACAAATACCATGACTGCTAGTACTACTATACCTCAAGTCAGCACGACTATGCCATCTAGCACGTCTACACAGAGTACGACAGTCCATACGTCCCCATTTGGTACACCTACCATGACATCGGGATTTAGTTTCACTACAGGGGCTTCATCATCTATTCCCTTCGGTCCTCTTAGTGGGAGTAAAAGACCTAAAACATCAGCCCATACATCTTATGTCGGTGTCACAAGTGCGCAATCAACAACCACACCTACTGCTAGCATTGTAGGTACCTTGCCACAGTCGATGGCCATACCTAGTGCTCAGGTCACTAGTACTATACCAAGGATTACACAAACAGGGGGCATTCCCTCCTTCCAATATGGCAATCAAAATCCACCTTTCTAGACTAGCAGTCAAAACCAATTTACATCGGTTCCGAATCAGAACCCCTTTTCACAGATTGGTAGTCATAATCCGTCTACCCAGATTCCAGGCCAAAACTATTTCACATCGGTTCCGAATCAGAATCCCTTTGTACAGAGTGGTACTCAGAATCCATTTACATAGAATCCAGGACAACATCAATCTATGTTGATTCCAAACCAGAATACATTTACCAACATTCTGAATCCAAATCCACCTCAGATGCCAACGTTCAATCAAAACCCATCACGAGACTTTGGATTTCAGAATACATATATGGATCCGCATAATCCTTCTAGCACATCTTTGACTCAAGTTGACGTCCTACAAACACAAATGCAGGCATTACAAACGCAAATGGATAACATGTCAGTGTCAACTAAGAAATCATTTTCACCAAAGGACATATGCCCATTCCCTTTTGATAGATCATTGTACATGACACCTTTCCCTCACGGATATGTCATACCAAATCTTCCTAAGTACAATGGCAAACGCAATCCAGTAGAACATATCAGGGAATTTTCTACCATATGCATTGATGTCGCTTACGACCCCACGTACCTTATGAGGCTATTTCCACGAAGTCTTGTAGGGGTTGCACTAGAATGGTTTTCGGGTCTAGATTCTGGCATTAGATCATGGGGAGAGCTAGTCGAGAAATTTGTGGAGCAATTCTCCTTCCACATTGACCATGAGATAAATATAGCAACCTTGTGCCACACAACACAAGACGAAGGTGAAACATTCATTGCTTTCTTCCAGAGATGGAGAACTATTGCTAGTAGATGTCCTGTCGAGATACCTGAAAAACAAAAGGTTACAATGTTTCAAGAAAACCTTCATCCAAAACTCAGGAGTAACTTAAGGGTACATTGCTGCATATCTTTTTTGGAACTAGTGGAAAAGGGGGTGATAATAGAGAAGGATCTCATTGAAAAGGGTGAACTCAAGATGACAACACCCAATCGAAACACGGTCGTACAAAACACCCCCACCGACAGAAACAGATTCTGGTCTCGCAACAAAAATGTCACCAATGATGGGGTGGTTGATGCTAAAACATTACAAGCAAGACCCCTCCTCACATTACAAGGACCTCATACTTTTGCTAACACGCTTAATGCTGTCAATCAACCTCCCAACATGGTCCAAAACACTCAACGTCCACCACCAAGGAGATTCCAGAAACGTGAGTTCACTCCCTTAGGGGAACCCATTGAGTCGGTGTTCAAACAGCTGTTACAACACAACCTCATACAACTGCAGGAACCAAGACAATACGATCCAGGACAGTTTAAACCAACTTGGTGGGATGACAACGCTTTTTGTGATTATCATAGTACTAAGGGACATAACCTACAAAACTGTCGACAACTGAAGAACATCATACAGGACCTTGTTGACAAGAGAATCATTGAAGTTAGTGGACAAAAACAAAAGACATCGAACACTGATCATCAAGTCTTTTCAGACCCACTACATGACCATGGGAAAGGAACTGTCCCTAGTTCGAGTACTAAGACCAATATGTCAGCCAATTATGTGAATATAAAACATGACTATGATAGTGGCAAAATCATTCATTGCCTTCGCGCCGCCAAGGACAACATCAATACCATTACTATCAAGGCTAATCCGGAATGTGCGGTCAATACTCATCGTACTAAGTTTGTTATCCAAGGCCCTCCATCACAGCAAGCATCACAACCTTCCAAGTTACAATATAACCTACTTGACCAGTTGGGGAAGACCCCAGCCCAAATTTCAATCTTGGAATTGTTGCGTATCTCCCCCGAGCATCGGTCTATCCTCGATAAGGCTTTACAGAACACCACGGTCCCTAATGACCTTGATGTCAATCGTTTCTAGGAGATGGTGGGCTACTTGACCAATAATCATCATGCCACGTTTTCTGAACAAGACTATGCCACAGATAAGATGAACCACAATGACCCTTTACATCTAGAAGTCCTTGTTGATGACACCAAAGTTAGACGAGTTTTGGTAGATGGAGGAGCAGGGTTAAATCTATGCACTTTAAAACTAATTAAGGCATTAGGTATTTCAGAAGCATGCGTAGACACCACCAAGATTATTGTCATTAAGGCTTATGATGATGAAGAAAGAAAATCAAAGGGGGTGGTAACACTTTCTATCAGAATTGGTCCTGCGGTAATGGAGACAAAGTTCCAGGTCTTGGATCTCACCCTCCCTTATAACATTTTGCTAGGTAGACCATGATTCATGCCATGAAGGCAGTCCCTTCCACATATCATCAGTGCCTTAAATTCCCTTACAATGGCACCGAAATAACTATCGATGGTGATCCTGATCCTTTCTAGTATTGCACTAACCTAAAGGACATCCCTCAATGTCAAGTGCCAGTCAACCAAGAGGCCTCATCATCTAATCCATCTTCTTATGTTGACCCATCCACACTCACTCGAACATCTATTACACCTTCACTTCCCACTACTCCTAGGGTTGAGATCCAAGACAAGGGTTGTGGAGAGTATTATATGAAGACTTCCTACTGTGTTAGCCACTTGGTCCCTCCTAAGTCATATGGTTTGCCTACAACAGGTAGGGGACAGTCTATAATCACTATACATGTTCCCCCCACAACAACTTTCACTAAATGGGGTGAATTAAGCAAAGAGGCTATAGATACAGAAGATGTTACTTCCTGGCTGTATAAGGAAGATAATCAAGAACCCCTTTTACTTGCTCATATTCCTACAAGACTATACGGAAAGGGTTTCAAAATCATGCAAAGCAAAGGATATGATGGACACAGTGGTTTAGGCTTAAACCAAGATGGCATAATTGAACCAATATTTGTTTCTTAGTGGCCAAAAGGAGTAGGGCTAGGGTTTCAACCAATTCAGATTGGCATTCCTAGTACTCCATTACCCTTACTTGAGGAAGTACGTGCTTCAGAAGACATTAAGACATCTCACGAACCAATAGACCAAAAGAATTCTAACTCGCCTGACTCTAATGATTATGAGTGGGATTCCTTATCCTCTACTTCTTCCATGGACCTTGACAAGTTATTTGGAGAACTTGACTTGCTATTAAGTTCCTCACCAAATCCTTTAAATTCCTGTCCACCAAAGAAAATGACAAAAGAGGAGTGGTTTAAACACTACTATTGGGAATCACTTGATCCTACCTCTTGGCAACCTGAGCCACCTCTTTTTGATTGTCAAACCTTGGCATTAGGCCCACCTATTTATCCACCTAGACCCAAACCCAAGAGCAAAAAGGACTTGGTACAAGACTTTTGTGACCACATGAATAATTCAATTTTTACCTTGACTCCATTAGACTTTGATAACTCCGACGATGACATGCCTTTAGTTTATCCCCAACTCATAGATTGGGATCAACAAGATACACCCGTTTTAGATACTTTTGAGAACGACGAAGCGATTGCTGAGTTCCTGGGATTACGTGAAGGCATACCTAATGGGGATCATAAAGCTGGTTTTACCATTGACTTGGACAATAAAGCATATTTTGGGGAATCTGTTCAACCCTCCAGTCGCAAAAATGAGAAAAAGAATAAACAAGATAAAAAGGATGAGTCTCTAGGTGAAAACCGAAAGGCGCCTCTAGACAATGAAAAAGTAAAAATAAAGGACGCATCAGAAGGTGAAAACCTCTCTGAGGCGCCTAAGGATGGAGGCTTGAACATTCTCCCCATTGCATAGGAAAAGTCACCCATGCTCGTGGAAGAATCAGTAGAAGTCAACATAGGCACAAAAGAGAATCCTCGATTGATTTATTTGGCAGTGTCATTGACAACACAAGAGAAATCGGAGTTCCACGATTTCTTTGAACAGAGAAAGATAAATTTTGCTTGGTCATATGCTGACATGCCTGGGTTGGATCCTGAACTTGCTCTACATCACTTGCCTTTACAACCAGGTGCCAAACCAGTGAAACAGAAGTTGAGAAAATGCATCCACAGATTGCTTTATTAGTCAAGGCTTTAACTCAAGAAACTCTTAGACGCTTGGTTTCATCGTATCTATTGACTATGCATTGATCAATCTTGTACCGCTTACCAAACTAGCCGGGGCATTCAAGATTCAAGATCATTTTAGATATCAACAAAGCTTGTCCTAAGGATGACTTCCCTTTGCCTAATATAGACATGATAGTTGACATGATAGCAGGGTATGAGATGTTGTCCCTTATGGATGGATTCTCAGGATATAACCAGATCAGAATAGCCACTGAAGATCAACCTAAGACAACCTTCACTTGTCCTTGGGGAACGTATTGCTGGAATGTTGCGCCCTTTGACCCAAGAATGTGATAACCTATCAACGCGCTTTCATGACCACTATTTTTCATGATTTAGCAAGTACACCCTGTATGGGAGGATTATGTCGATGACCTTATTGTAAATCCAAGACCTAGGGAACAACATTTGTGTTAGACAAGGTATTTCCGTGAGGGGCTAGGAGACGTATAATGTGAGACTCAATCCAAAGAAATGTGTGTTTGGAGTCAAGTCAAGAAAGATGTTAGGTTATATCATTTCTAGACGAGGCATTGAAGTAGATCCAGCTAAGGTAAAAGCAATTATGGACATGCCACCACCCAACAATCTCAGTCAACTAAGGACATTATAGGGAAGGTTGCAATCTATCAGAAGATTCATAGTGCAGCTAGTAGACAAGACACATCATTTTCAACATCTACTTAAGAAAGGAGTACCCTTTGCATGGACACCTAGGTGTGAAGAGGCTTTTCAACTGATTAAAGAATATTTACTTACGCCACCTGTCTTAATGCCCCTTGTTGAAGGGAGACCATTGATTCTTTATATTACAACAACCCATTCTATCACTCGGAGCATTGCTTGCACGTAATGACGATGAAGGTCATGAAAGGGCAAAATTTCATTATATCGCTTCTGACTTTGGGTTGGTTATGAGCTCAACTATAGTAACATTGAACTACCTTATCTAAGAGTATTTGCTACCCAAAAACTAGACACTACATGCTAAACCATCAAACAATGTTGATTGCTAAAATAGATCCTCCAAATATCTTCTTAGTAAGGTAGCATTAATGTGACGACCGCTAAGTGGGTCATGATAATTGTTATGCGATACAAGATGTAGAGAGAAAGGCTATTAAAGGACAAGTCATTGTCGCATCGGGCTTAGCCGATAGTAATTAAATACGTGAAGATCACCCATTAGTGGCAGCACTTTCCTGATGAGTTCATATTCACTTTTGACACAAACATAACATGGAAACTATACTTTGATGGCTCACATACAAATCATGGTTCAGGGGCTGGGATATTGTTTATCACACCACAGGGTGATTCTATCCCTAAATCATTCAGGATTGCATTTCCATGCACTAACAACATGGTGGAATATGAAGCTTTAGTGACAGGTTTACGCATGGCAGTCAAGTGGAAAATCAAGAACCTACAGGTATATGGTGATTCTCAACTAGTAATAAGACAGGTAAATGATGATTATGAGACTAAGGATGAAAAGCTTGCTCTGTACAAGCGCATGGCTGATAGTTTTAAAGAGTACTTTGATAAAGTCAAGTTTCATCAGATACCTCATGTTTTAAACAAAGCAGCAGACGCTATGGCTACAATTGCCTCACTCCTTGACATTCCTAACAACGTTCCTAAGTTTGAGTTCTTGGTCGAACAACTTTTGGTCCCCGCCTACGATATCCCAGATTCTGAAATGGTGTGTGACATTGTTGGTCCTGATTCCCCATGGTACAAAGAAATCTATGATTACCTTCATGCCGAAGTCATCCCCATTGGCCTATCCAATAACCAACGTAGGACATTCCTTCGCAAGTCAGCCAAATATACCATCGTCGAAGACACCCTATATAGACGCGCTTTAGATAATACCTTACTGAGATGTCTTGATTCTACTGAAGCACAAGCAACCTTGCATGGGGTGCATGAGGGTATATGTGGTTCCCATTCTAGCGGTCCTACCTTAGCTAAAAAGATTATGAGACTGGGTTATTATTGGCCTACTATGGAAAAAGACTCATATGTCTTTGTAACAAAATATCGCCAATGCCAAGTTCATGGAGATTTGATACATGCCCCAGCACAGGAGCTCCGTCCTATCATCATCAAAGTCACCATGGTCTTTTTCCAATGGGGACTCACACCTCATAGGTAAGATCCACTCACCTCATCTAATGGACACGCCCACATCACCGCCATCGAAAATTTTACTTAAGTGGATTGAAGCCATTCCTATGACATACATTACCGGCACACAAATTTCTAGATTTATCTTAAACTATATCATCTGTCGGTATGGTGTCCCTCAATCTATAATCACTGACAATGGCCACCCATTTAAGAACCAAGAAGTCCGTCACTTGTGTGATCAATTTCATATTCAACATCACTTCTCTACTCCATACTACCCACAAGGTAACAGCCAAGCGGAGGCGTCTAACAAGACCATCATTAGAATCCTCAAGAAGACTGTCAATGATGCTGGTCGTGACTGGCATTTACAACTTAACCCTGCCTTATGGGCTTATCGTACAAGTATCCGTACTCCCACTGGTGCTACCCCATACTCACTTGTCTTTGGATCTAAAGCCATTTTGCCTATTGAGGTCGAGATTCCATCCCTAAGGGTATCACTGAAGGGCCACATTGACGATGAAGAGTACCGAGTGTCGAGACTCCATGAGTTAGAATTCCTAGACGAGCGTAGACAGAAGGCACTGGACCATCTCCAAGCATATCAGAACCGCCTTCATCGTAGCTATAACAGGAGGGTTTTAAACAGAAATTTTGACATTGATGACCTGGTTTTAATGGAGAACCCAAAGAATCAAGCAGAAAGAGACAAACCAGGAAAGTTTGAACCTAATTGGTTGGGACCTTATGTTGTTACAAAAGCTTTTGGATCAGGAGCGTATCAACTCTCTACTCCTGAAGGTGAACCATTGTCCTCACCAATCAATAGTATGCATCTGAAGAAGTTCTACGCATAGCTTCTGGGAGCCTTTGTCTTATTTAGCAAAAATACAAAAAAAATCATAAAAAAAAAAAATCGTTATCAAGGGGAAAACCTGGTAAACAGGCATCTTGGTAACACCAAAAAAATTAGTTAATATGGAAAATAGTAAAGATAAATCAATCGTCCAATGGTGAAAACCACTTCGGTGGTGCTTTGGATAGGTACCATGGTGAAAACCTGGCAAACAGGTGCCATGTGTACTCAACCCTACTCCTTTGTCTACTATTATTCTAATCTATCTTGTACATACACCACTTACCTGTACATAGTCCACTACCCTGTACATACTACCTATCCCTGTACATAGTCTTTATCCCTGTACATAGTCCACTACCCTGTACATAGCCCACATTCGTGTACATAGTCCACTATCCTGTATATATCTTTTACCTTTTTATGTCCATCACTTGTATATATTATTCCTAATAAGTGGTAGTCTTTTCCATAGCTTGGAACGATTGACATCGAGAGCATTTCATATCCCCCATCTTACCCTATTCATAATCAATTGGTCTTATACTCGACTGGGGGCAGACACTTGACGTGCGTCATATTGGTTCTTACATTGATTGTGTTGAAGACGTAAAACCATGGAAAATCTGAAAACATCGCAAAATGACCTGAGAAAACACAAAAACATCATAAAACTTCAAAAAATCCAAAAAATAGAGTCGAGTCACGCATCGTATTTTCTTGGTTGTCGGATCCATATTGCCTTCACAAGGATCGATCGGAGGCAAGGCCACCGGCCATGTGCCCCCTCAGGCATTAGGGTCATTCTTGTTTAGGTTTGTCTATACAAAGTCATGCGCCAATCCATAAGGTTCCAGAGTAACATATCGCTGGTTGTGTCAAACTACTGCAGGTCTCAAGGTAATAACGTAGGCAAGGCACATCACACCATGAGCCCCCAGGCCACACTAGGTCACCTCCATTAGGGTTCAAGGTTTCTACTTTCACACACGTCTTTTATTTGTATTCAGTCTTGTCGGTCAAGTCAAGTCAAACTACGAGGTCTCTGCGTGTACAACGTAGGCAAGGCACATCACACGATGAGCCCCCGAGGCCACACTAGGTCAGTCCTTTAGGGTTTATCGTCACACAGTCAATTGTCAACACGTCATATCAAGTTATGCATTACTCTGGTGAACAAGTCAGCAATGTCTCTGAGTCATATCAAACAACTTTCCAAACAAAACAATTCAAACGGATCAACCAACTGTGTGCTACAAGATGTGTCCTTCTTGGAAACAGATGTTATCAAAACAATCAACCTATGTCTTATTCAGGATGCGTCCTTCCTGCATAATCGACAATGTCAAACAATCAAACACAGCCTTACACAGGTTATCACATCAACGACATCCGACTCAACGTCTTATATGATACATGTCTTTCTGAAACCAGGCTTTGTCATGCCTTATACAGATAGTCATAACATCGAAACTAGACTCAAAGTCTTATCCGGTATGTGTATCTCTTGCAATCAGGCTCTATCAATCAAACAAATCAAACAAACAAATCATGTTTTGGCAAATATTTTCATTGGCTTATGGACTTTATTGGCTTATTTATCTTATCATTTATCTTGAATTGATGACTGGGATTCATGTTACTAGCTTTCTCAATGATGTCCCATGAATGATTTAGAGAAGCAACGACGTATCGGAATTCTATTTTTTGGATCGCCGTCGTTGATCGTTTTAAATTTGATTTGAGTCGTGTTACTAGTTTCTCAAGGATGTCCCATGAAGGATTTAGAGGAGCCATGACGCCTCATGACCCTCGCTCTTTTTTTCTTTTGTTTGTTGTCTCAGGGTTTGTCCTAACAAAAGATCAAATCTTGTGTCCTTAGTATGAGTTAGTGACAATCCTTGTCTGTGACTGTCTGTTTTTAGCAAGTGGATGACCTTGCACACCTTGATTTATGTCATATCCTGGTGTTTGTCTCCATTTGTATTAGTCCCACCCAATGACGATAAAGTGCAATACCTTTTGTGATACGGTAAAATATCGAAGATTCCTAACACTAACATTTATCTTCTGTCTTTTCATTCTTTGTCGATCTTCCATTCCGCATTAACAATTCTTCTTTCTTGCATTATGACGAAGTCCTATGACACAAAATGGTATACATCATCCTGCATCAACATACATGTTAGAAGCATACATATATATAGGCATATGTCACATTTAGATTATCATGGCATAATAGACAATAATCATCATTTAACATTGCATATCATAAGTAATAAACTATAAATACATACATCACATGTCATTATATATAGAACATCACATACCATCTCATCATCATATAGAATCATATGTCACATAGAATCAAATTTATCGCATTAATTGCATAAACAACATAAAGTACATACAACCATCCATCACATAGGCATATCATATAGACACCACATGTATAAATCAAGACTGCATAATCAATAAATAGACAATGCATATCATAAAAATCGCCGCCAAAATCATATATACATATCGCTCATATGTGTCACATCACAATGTCATAATGTATCATAAATACATGGAAGCCCGCAGGCTATCGGATCAAAATACAATGTCTCAAATGGACCTTAAAACTGTATCTCTATCTTGAACTACCACTGCCATCATGTCGGGAGTGTGTAGGAGACTGATGTTGGGAACCTGCTGATCTCGGAGCTGTGGGAGGTCTGTCATATGGCCCTGCTCTGCGTGGCTGATCCACTCCCTCTGTGCTCACTGTCCGTGTGTGGGTCCTGGTCTGAGACCTGCTGCTCTGTGCTGCTGAAAAACTGGGAGCCCGTCTCTCTAAGGGAACCTCTACCTCATACAAGTCTCGATAGTATCTCTCCCTCTCGCCGGCTCTGACCAACTCTCTGGAAAATGCTGCTGATGGTCTTGTACATAATGACCTGAGCTCTGTGAATCTCTGCTCAGTCTCCTGCCGCCGGGCTACAGCCTAATCCCTCTCCAACAAGGCTCTGTCTCTCTCCACCCTGTAGGCATCTCTCTCTGCCATCAACACCCTCATCTGCTCCTCCAAGGAGGCAACCTAGGCTCATAATATATCAGTGTTGGGTGCCTCTGCCTCTATCTCATCCTGGTGGACCCTGTCTCGCCCATCCTCCTCCTCGTCCATCTCCTCCAGGATCTGATCCCTGATCTCTCTCTCGTGGTCATCCTCCTCCTCATCGTCCTCCTGGTAGGCACCTAACAATCCAAGGGCATCTACCTCTGTCTCCTCTCTGACGGCCTCCTCTGCAACTACCTCCTCGGCACCTACCTCTACCTCTGCTGGGATGTCAGGGATGTCTGGGATAACTACCTCAGCTGGCTGCTCCTCCTCGCCACCCCTGGCCACATCTAGCATGGCCACATCCTCCTCTCCTCCCCTCTCCTCTTGAATCGGTGACAAGGTTGCTCCTCGTCCCCGTCGACCATGCCTCCCTCTCCTGCCTCCACGTCGGCCACCTCTGCCATCATCCCCACCATCACCTCGGCCTCCTCTGCCTCCTCGACCACCTCCTCTGCCCCGTCTGCCTCTGGGACCTCTAACACGCCGCTCTATTGGTGCTGGCTGCCCTGGATCTGTCAAAGGAGTTGGCCTGTGTAGTGCCCACCACTGATCATAAGCTGGAGTCGTCCCTGGATCTACTGGTCCACCCCTCCATCCCCATGCCTGTGCCTGTAACCCATCAATATCTGCCTCTGCAGTGGCAACTGGAATCTCTGGCCCCCACAACAGGACCTCTCGTGAGGACCGAGCAAACTCTGCTCTCCCTCGAGGTACATCCTGTACCTCTCCATACTATCTCAAAACCCGGTCCGGCAACTGCCGCTCTATGATGTGCATATGGGACACTGTCCATCCCACTAAATACTGTGTCTGTCGACAATATGGCAAATGCTCGCCCTCATCTGACCACACCTCGCAGTCTAGGTATGGTCTCCATGTAAACTCCTGCATCAGGTCTATAGCATGTCTATAGTAGCCCGTGTCTCCAATGTGGTGCTGAGTGGTGGCTCCCGCATACCGAAAGGTGTAGGGCACTCCACGAGCTAGGTCTACTGTCACCGGTGGTCTAAAGATAGCAATATGCTCCCACGCCCATACCATCAAGAGCGTGGTGCCGCAGCTCATCGACTGTGCCTCTCTATAGGCAATGTCATGAAGGTGGAAGTATAGCATCCCCAGCACACACGAACCCCAAGCATATACAACTCGGCGCTCTAGCATGCCCACTAGCATCTCACCCCATCCCACAGGGAATCCATGACCTCGGCGATCAGGCAGTACAATACCACCTATCAGTGTCGCCACTAGACAGTCTAACTATCTATACCTCTGGGCTAACACCCGCCATCTGATCTCATAATCATCCACCCCTAGCTGTCTAACGTCAGCGTGGGGGTAGTATATGCGCATCTCCGCTATACCCCTCTGGGTATCATAGACTACCCGTGTGCCTCTAATAGGCAGTCTCAGAATCATATACACGTCCTCCAAAGTCACTGTAGCCTCTCCAGTCGGAAGATGGAACGACGATGTCTTCGAGTGCCACCGCTCACATAGTGCTGTCAGCAAACCCCGATTTGCCCTAATCTGGGGCATATCAGTCACGTGCAACAAACCCAAATGCCATAAAGTCCGTCGCTCGGCCGGCCGTAAGCTGTCTCTGAATTGAAATGTCGTGGGTCTCGACTCACGTGTGTAGATAGGGTCAAGAACAACCTGCAACACCATGCCTCATGTCAGCTTGAATCATCTACCCTAGTGAAAAATGACTGTTTTGACATAAAATGAAAATACGTCCTTATTTTGCAAATGCGTCATTTTTTAAACACATGCGTCGCTTTTATATAGATGCGGTCCACAAATTACAAGTGTGTCATTATTAATAAAATGCGGTTAATTATTATCAAATGCATGCTAAAATCAACATTTGCATTGCATAATCTCAAATGCGTCTCAAAAGAAGCAAATGCGGCTACAAATATGCATATGTGTTTCAAACAATCACATGCGTATCAGAATAAATAAATGCGTGTCATAAAATTCACATGCGTAGCTCAATTTCAAATGCGTATCACAATGATCAAATGCGTAACACAAAAAACACATGCGGTTATTTTTTCTAAACTAGCCTAAATGGTTGGCGTTAAAATGCAAATGCGGCTTTTCACAAGCAGATGCATCATTCGTGCATACAGATGCGGTGCAAATTAAAATGTGACGCACAATTAAAAATGCAATAAATACCTTAAAAAGCGCACAAATCAAAAATTTTCAAAAGACAAGTTTTAGGTCCATACCGGGGGGTCTGCGCCAGCTGGTCTCTGGAACGTCCTGATCCTGTAGGCACGATGATGGGTGGCTGGAACTGGAGACATCCTCGCTGAAAGTCTGAGCAAACTTTTCAAATCTCTAAGCTAGGTGGGTGCAAATGAATAGTTTTTCACCCCAATTCCAATATATACCTAGGGCTTAGGTGGCATTTTCTTCCTACTGGCCGTGTAAACTTCCGTTTTCTATCATCCCGTACCCGTCCCTCCCGTTTCCGAACCTCTATTCATTAACCCAGACAGATTTTTGCCTTATTTATCGGACTAATTCCAAGCAAGATTTCCAAATTTTCAACATTTCCAGAAATTTGTCAATTTTCCGAGGGGCATTACCTTCACCGCTCTAATCCGTATTTGACCCAGCATATTCTTGAGGATGCTTTTGACACAATGCCGAACAACATTGTATCAAAGAGGGGCAAATGTAGACACCTAAATCTGGTTATTAGCTTTAATTCTATATTCCTCGTGATAATTCGTGATATTCATGGTCATGATTAAATAATGTCATTTATTTAATTAACTCATCTTAACATTAATTCTTCTATTAATTAAAATAATCTAAATATTTTAATTAATTCACACTTTTCTTTATTCTATCTAATTAATTAAATAAACGCTTCTTTATTTAATTATCTTACTAATTAACTCTTTCTTTCTTGTTAAATTAAATAAAACCTATTATTTAATTTATTCTTTTATCATATTTCAACTATAATTAAATAAAGCTCATTCTTTATTTAATTATTCATTTAAAATCCCTTCATCATTTAATTAAATAAATATTATTTATTTAATTATTCTTCAAATATTGAGTCTCTTGAATTAAATGAATTATTTAATTCATTAATTCTATTTTAACGCATTCCTCTATATTTTAGGTAATTATGTGAGTTATCTAAGTATTCACTTTTACTCAACTCGACATCTATTTTAATCGTTCAGTTAACTATTGATTTAATGTCTGAGTGGCGTCTTCGAGTAATCTCTTCGTCTAATCATGCAATCGCCCACTTCTAACTCAATTGCGTGTACATGCGGATTAATTAAATATTCTTATTTAATTAATTAAGTGTTGTGCGTATGCTCAAACAGAGTTGCTTTTAATCAATCTTTTATCTTTGTCATGCAAGCATTTCATGTTTTCTATCCTAACCTAAGATTAAATCAGTTATTTAACTTTAATTCATCGGGCTTATCTCAAATGCATGTCTAATTCTATCAATCTAATCAGTCCGCTAATCTTTTCATCTTGGCTCACATTCTAATAATCAATTTTCTATAAATTGATTTGTCATTCTTCATTCCAATCTCTCTCGCGAATTTTGATAACTTTGGAGAGCACTTTTGTCTTGAATCTTCGATATTTTGCTAATCACTATCTTAGGCTATACTTGCATGAATTACTTGAAAATCTAGGGCAATTATACCATACAAGCGAAATGGAGAAGGGCAATCGAGATAATTCATGGAAATACATTTGAAGATTGGTGAGATCATTCTAGTTTTAATTACGTTTTTACTTTCCCATGTTCTTTGTTGCTTAACGTATGAATTTGCATGTTAGATTTAGTATTGTATGCGTGTGTGCTTCTAATCTTGATTCTGGTGTGTCTATTGTGCAAAGCTCTTATTTCGCTATTAATCGCTATCTTGGGGACACCCTAAACTTTATCATCAAGATGCCAGTTAAACCCCTGGTGGCTGTGTGGACATGTTTTCTTTGTGCCTGTAGATCACATATGAATCTAGGCTTAGGAGTATTTACAGCAATGTTGCTTTTAGATTTGGATCCTAAAAATGCTGCGACTTATGTTCTTCTCTCAAACATCTATGCAGAAATGGGCAAGTGGGATGAGGTTCAAATGGTAAGGAGATTGATGAAAGATAGAGGAATTAAAAAAATCCCTGGATGTAGTTGGATTGAAGACCGTAAAATGGTACAAACTTTTTGTGTAGGAGACAGATCACATCCACAGACACAGGAGATCTATGCAAGGTTGGAGAAATTGACTTGGGAGATGAAGGCAGTAGGGTATTTTCCAGATTCAAGACATTTAATTAATGATGTGGAAGAGGAGGAAAAAGAATCATTTCTCTGCCACCATAGTGAAAAGCTGGCAATTACATTTGGTTTGTTAAACATGACCCCTGGAACAACTATCAGAGTTGTTAAGAACCTTCGAGTATGTGTTGATTGTCATACTGCAACGAAATTTATCTCCAAGATTGTTGCAAGAGAAATTGTTGTGAGAGATGTGAACCGTTTCCATCGTTTTAAACAGGGACAATGTTCTTGTGGAGATTATTGGTGATGCTGAATGAAACAATCAAAAAAATATGCTTGTGGTATAATAATGTGCACCCTGTCAGGCCTGTTTTATTATCAGTTTCTACAAAGTTTTTTGTTTTTGTTTTGAATATTTGGCAATCTAGACCGATGATGTTAATTTCATAAAATCAAATGCATAGAATGCAATACAGATTACTCCTTATATGCACTGTTGGGATATTTGTCAAAGACCTAGTTTATGCAACATGAATGTTTCATTGAATTGATTTCAAGAAACCTGCATATGTGTAAAATGAAACACTGAAGGTGTTGGAGAATGGAGAAAAAACAAGAGTTAGACGAACACTTAAATGAAAAATGCCCAGCAGGAAATAGGAGAGGAGAGCTCAAAATTACCGTTGTCATTTTGTATAATTTTTTTGTTTGGATTAATTGTATTATTATTTTCATATGCTTGGTGTACCATTTGAGAGATTAAATTCCACATTCCATATTAAGTATATAATTTTATGTGAGTGTATGTTTTTTTCTCATTCATAGTTAGATATTTGTAATGTTGCTTTGCATCCCTTTGCTTGGTGAGATAACTAATAGATTTGTGAATTCACAAATATATATTTTATTTTATTTTATTTCAATATGTTTGATTTTAATTAGAAATAAAAATTATAATTTATGGCAGTAAAAAATATGTTTAAAAGTAGATATGCATGATACTTGAAAAACTAACGGACTGAGGTTTCTAGATTGATGTTAGAGAAAAATAAAATAACATATGTCTGTAAAAACAAAATCACAATTTCTATTGCTTTGCAATAACTCATTCATGGTATTACAAAATTCTGCATAATGAAATTCATAAATTGATACTAATGAGATGAGGGTTTGAAGAAGGTTGGGAGAGAGATAAGCAAAGTCTTTCATAAGTGTTTGGAGTGACAATAGGTTTGAAACGAGAGGAATTCAATAGGATCAAGGCTGTAAGAATTTTAGAGAAACATAGAGGGAGACATCCATAGGATTAAAAAATATTACAATTATATGCATAATATGGTTAAATTAACTACTTTTTTCATGTATGTCTAAAAGAAAAGAAATTTAATCTTACTTAAGTGTATTTTAAATTAGATAAAACAAAAGGACTTTTGTAAAGCGAATGAAGAGTCATAACTTGAAGTAATTAAGTCATTAATGACTTGGCATTGAAATCTAGATAAGAGACATGAAATCGAAGAAATAAACTATATGAAATTGAATTACTTAGGATATTGCCAAAGAAATTTGGGCACTATTAGAGTTGATTTGCACCAAAGGTGTCAGCTTGTTCCTTTTAAGGAGCACTCCCGATTCTATCTCCTTTTTTTTTTTTTGTCAATTTTGGAGTGAAAATTCCAAATGTTCCCATAGTTCTAGAAGTACTTACCATTTTTCTTCAAATTAAAAAATTAGATAGTTAAATGATAGAAACAAGACTATAAAATAAAGCAAAATACACTAAAATTGAAAACTCTAATTTGAGGTAGCTATGAATGGTAGAAGTTAAAGATGCAAAAGATTGATATGCTTAAAACCAAAAGACACAGTTTTTGAGAAAGAATGGAGATCTTGTGAGTTGATTTGCAGTAGAGGGGTAAGCTTCTTTCTTTCAAAAAGTGCCCATGTTTATTGGGTCCCAAAGGATTTTTTTTCCAAAGATCCATCAAATGTAATTAGTTTTTATTATATGATCACCTATGGAAGATCTACACAAAAATATTTGTTGTATATGCATAAAATTGGTCATATTTAATTATTCTTGACATTTAATTAAATATTTATTATTTAATTAATTCCTTTAAAAGTTTTCTATACGTAATTAAATTTAATCAATTTAATTATTGTATTCATTCATTTTATTCTCCCACCATAATTAAATAAATCTATTTTATTTAATTATTCCACATTCTACTTGATTAAATTAAATAAATATATTTTTATTTATTTAAGTTAATTATCATCTTTTGAATTTAATTAAATCTTTTTAATTAATTTTAAATATCTCTTTCTTTCTATTTTAAAAACTTTCCTCTAATTAATTAAATACTTTTATTTAATTAATTTCATTCTTTCAAATTTAATTAAATATTTTATTTAATTAAAGATCTTCTGCTTTCTTCAAATCATAATTAGATATTCTGTTTAATTATGAAATCTTCTGATTTCCTCAAAATCTTAAATAAATATTTATTTAAGAAAAATCAACATGCACTCATAAATAAATAATTGAATTAGATAATTCATTATTTATCCTATCATAATCTTTCCATTTTTCTTCTAAAAAGATGATTTTTAAATCATCTCATCTTATCTCTTCCATTAAAATGGAAAAATCTGGCTTTATTCGTTTTCTTCTATTTTCTCTTCAATCTCATCTATCTTCAACCGTTTGATCTGTCAGGAATTATCACAACCGTTGACCAAACCAACCAATTGAAATCTTTGAAAATCTCTATAAATGCACGTGAAAATCCAAGCATTGGTTACACAACACAGAAAGAATACAGCATACGCTTACATTCTTGCAATTTTAGCATTTTAGCAATATTTCTTATCATAACATAATCTTGCATTTAGCATTAGTATGCATTTTAATCTCATTCTTCAGTAGCCTACTTCATTGAGCTTGGCATTCCAAATCTGAGAGCAACTTGAGCAAAGACGAAATGCTAGAGATAGAGAGCAATAAGACGACTTTGAGGAAGCTGCCATAAGAGTTTGTTTTAATTTGTTTAATCTTCTCTTAGCTTCTTTGATTTAATGTTTTATTGATTGTGTTGTTGAATTTAATTTAGATTTGATCCCATATTTCACACACACATAAAATGGCGCCCACCGTGGGGCCTATGCCCCGATTTTAATATTTTCTTGCAGAGTTTTCTGGCAGGTTTCCATGTTCTGAGTTCGGCATTCGGAAAAATTTTGTGTTTTAGCGCATCTAAGATTTCCCGCAGCGCTTCTAGGACTGTAATTTCTCTATTTTTCGCAGGTGTTCTAGCGCATTTGGGGACTGTTTCGGCGCTTATGAGGGTTCTTTTAGCGCTTACGAGGGACAGAATAGCGCATTTAGTACATTTCATCTTTGTGTTTATTAAAATGGTGCATTTAATGACTATTTTAGCACTTTTAAGGTATGATTGAGCGCATTGGTTTTCTGTTTCTGTGCATCTCGGTCCATTTGTCTGTAGCTCTGTGTTCTTTTAGCGCTTTTAAGGATTGTTTTGGTGCATTTAGGAAATTTCAATGGCGCATCTAGGGTCTATTTTAGCGCTTATAAGTTCTGTTTCGGCGCATTTAAGGTCTGTTTTAGCGCTTATAAGTTCTGTTTCGGCGCATCTAAGGTCTGTTTCTGTGCATCTGGTTGTAACAAAAAAAGAGAATTCTGAGTCTGATGCATTCCACAAACAGAATTTTCTCTGGTTAAAAAGAAGCAACCCTAGGATAGTCACATCTGGATAAAACTGATCAATCCTAGGATAGGCATGGAACTTAAAATGAAGCAATCTAGGATAGACACCATACAATGATTTTTGCAATTAAAATTGGACAAACTTGTTTTTGGTGAAGCAATATCTTCACTTAGATTAGATCATTGTGATTTGGAATTTAAAAAGAACATTTGTTTGCTTTGTCTGTGGCAATAGGTCTATGCTCTCCCCTTAACTGGGTGATCAAAATACCAGACTTGCCTTTTCAATTTCATGCAAATTTATGCTTTATTAAATCCTTTAGAAGGCCTGTCATAGTGGGAAAAAGTACTCACCCTACGGGAACGACCTAAGTGGGAACAACCAAAGTCAGGTTTTCCAACCCATTATAATCAAAAGTGAATTTTGGGGAAACCCATATTCAACGGCAATGAACAAGATAACCATCCCCAAATTCTTTGTTCTAAAGATTGAGAGGTATCCTGAGGGAGTTTATCTATTGTCGCGCCGAACGGAAACCTTGACTACGAACCATAGTGTAGAAAGCCAACCGTGTCAGTATCCAGACATTATTTCAATCACAGTGCAAGGGGAGGGAAGAATCTGCCCCCAAGATACTCACCATATAACTACCAAGGATTGTTTGCTCAGGGGATCCAGTATCCACTTCCGTCACTCTGAGTACACACCTGGAAAAGACAAAAACATGGGTGCCCTTTCGGGGGTGACATGGTTGTGTGAGTCGATGCAGTTCTAAGATGTGGGTTGTGATTGCTATGATGACCTTTTTGACTATTAAGAGTGAGTCTGCTTGAATTGTCTTTCATGTGCTAAACCTGTGAAAACATTTGTTGAAAAACATTTTCTCGATCAAACACTTGATGTTAGTATAGGGTTTTAAAAACAACTATTTTTCAGAATGATTGTTGTGTCTTCCATTACATTAACTCAGATAAAAGATCATCCGAAATGAATGTGAAGAACAAATTGAAACCTTTCAAAATCCATTAATATCTTTGGTCCAGTAACATTCTCAATATTTGTCTTCATGCTTAGGAAGTGGAAATCAACAAAGTTTGTCAAGAAATCAATTTCCACTAGAATCAAGAAACCCAAGAAACAATTAGGGTACAAGAAGTCATTGCAAAGAAGAAAATTTTTGTACAAAAGTCACCATGTCTTCTTTCATTACTGCGGATTTCTTCATAGATACCAAGACTTTGTTATGGGATTCACTAACGAGTATGTTGTAGATCCTTTGGATTCTCGAGCTTATTATCAAAGATTAGCTCTATCTCAATGGCATAATCTTAATCAACCTCTTGAGTTTGACAATATACCACAACCTTCTATTGAGTATCCCTCACATCCTAGTCAAATCCTCTAGTGATCTTGAATTCTTCCTTCAAAAACAAAGATCAAATCTTTAAGAGTGCATCTTCCAAAACAAATTTTCTGATTATTGATTCAACTTCCCTAATAGGATTCTGACATCCTTCATCATCGGAAGCCATAATCAAGAATTAAGAAACATCTTTGATCATATCATAAGATTCCCATCTTATCAGATCAAGATATCATCATTGTTGCACTCATCAAAACTGTGATCTAAGTTTAGAAGATTTCTTCAAAATCACATGCCTATCTTCACAAGATCTCAATACATCAAATCGAGGGAGGAAATCCAACAAGAAGGTCATATTCAAAACACTCAAGAAGAAGGTGAAACCAGTAATCCTCTCTATAGTATGAGTCGTAATCCACTTTTCAACAATGACATGGATAATAGAGAAGAAAATCCCTTCCACAAGTACAAAGCCATAAACAATACTACTGTCGATAGTGATGATGAACATGAGGATGAACGCCACCTTAGAGAAGCTGAGCAAGATCCCAAATTTTACAAGGCCATAGAAAAGATCTTGCAACGCGATAAAGAAAAATATTTCCTCTATCTAGCTAACCAAGGAGCTAAATTGCCACATGACTTTAATACTGAGATTTTGAAGAACAAACCTGAAGAAAAACCCCCATCTAATCTTAGTGCTTTGACTCAACAAATCAAAGCACTTCAAGGACAAGTTAAAGAGTTACAAGGGGGAACCACCACAAAGAAGTATACTCTTGAGGAAATTTGTCCTTATCCTTTTGATCGAAGTCTCAACATGATTCCATTTCCCAAACATTGTGAAATGCCAAAATTTGATCGCTATAATGGAAAATCAGATCCAATCGATCATGTTAAAGATTTCTGAAACATGACATTAGAATTCACTCACGAAGACACTTACTTGATGTGATTGTTTCCTAGGAGCCTTGGAGTTCACTCTATGGAATGGCTATCAAAGATTACACCTCCTGTCAGAACATTTGAAGAATTAATCAACTTATTCATATCACAATATGCCTACAACATACAACATCAGATCACCATGATAGATCTTTGTAAAGTTGCACAAAAACCTGGTGAATCTTTCATTACTTTTCTTCAGAGATGGAGAAGAATGTTCGCCAGATATCCGCGTCCTGTTCCTGAAAAGGAAAAGATGGTTACCTTCATAAACAACTTGAATTCAGAGATGAGCTATCATTTAAATTTACATTGTCCTACCTCTTTTGAGAAACTAATCAAATATGCTATAACCATTGAAGGTGCATTGGTCAAAAGAGGAACAATAAAACTTGACAAAGACAATCCTAGCTCATACAATCATCACAATAATCAGGACAAGTCTAAATTCTGGACTCGCAACAAAAATATGGTGAATGATGGTGTTGTTGATGCAAATCAGGTCTCGACCAAGCCATTTGTCCTTGGTATTCCAGATACTCAGCACAACAACAATGTCAACTTGATAGCAAATCAAGGAAACAATCCTCCTTTGAGAAACAATGTGAATCAAAACTCTACTCGCAATCAAGGGACTGCCAAAAATCAAGGTTACCAAGGAACCAATAACAATAACAACTCCTTAGGGAATACCTCGAATACAACTCCACAACGATTTTCATTCTTCTCGAATAGAAGAACTTACACTTCATTGGGTCAATCTTTGGAATCCGCGTTCAAAGAGTTGATGGCCAAAAATGTCATTACTCTGTCGCCTCAACGAAACTATGAACCCAGTGTAAAACCTCCATCATGGAATGAGGCATACTATTGCAATTATCATTATCATTACTGTAAAGGTCATCACACAAATAATTGTCAAGCATTGAAGAATACCATTCAAGACTTAATTGACAATGACATCATTACAGTAGAAGGACATCAACAATCAAATGCAGACCACCAAGCATTTCACAACCCTTTGCCCAACTATCAAAAGGGTGAGTCTTCTAAAAAAAATGTGAATCATGTCAATGATGATCATATAATCAACCATCTCTACACAGACGATGAGCGGGTAAATGTCATCAAAGTCAACAAGAAGACAAAATATAGAGAAGTTAATGCAACAACGAGGGCGCAAGCTAAGGTTGTCTTAAAGGGAACCTCTTCGAAATCCACTGAACCTCCACCTCAACATTCATATGATTTGGTCAACCAACTTCGGAAAACTCCTGCTCAAATCTCTATCTTTGAACTCTTAAAAATTTCCCCAGCGCATAAGGAAATTCTTGAAAAAGCCCTCTTTGAAACAACTGTATCCACTGATTTGGATGTGGACCAATTTCAAGCCATGGTAGGACACCTGTCCTCACCCACTTGCCTCTCATTCTCTAAAAAAGATGATGTTTCCATAACTCATCCCCACAACTCATCATTGTACTTAGAAGTCATGGTCCATAAGTTTCGTGTTAGACGGGTTCTAATAGATGGAGGTGTTGGTCTCAATATCTGTACCATGAAATTGGTTAAAGCCTTAGGATTTTCTGAGGACTCCATTGATTTTAGAAGAAAGATCACCATTAAAGCTTATGATGATGAAGAAAGAGCATCTAAGGGTCTAATCATGCTACCAATCAGAGTGGGTCATGTTATCAAAAATA
>VDFB02075321.1:342090377-342123184 GCA_007258455.2 Sequoia sempervirens | reverse complement strand
AATGTAATTGTGTCAATCACTTGGATGCATATACAGACCTCCTTTTTGTATCTGTAACTCATAGTTTTTTTCTTGAGCAATATGTTTCAGTGTCATGTTGATGCAGCAAGGTGGTGTTGAATATGTTTCTACTTGCACCAGTGAATGTGTTTTAAATAGCCATTATGAGAAGTTTTTTGCACAAGTAAAATCTGAGTCATCTGAGCCTACTTTTCAAACCTTTTTTTGTGATAACATTACTAATGTTGACAGTATTGTCTATGAGCTTGAAGTGGGAAACATTGTTTGGGATGCTGACATTTCTTCTGAATGCCATGATTTGAATGTGGATGAAGGTATTTTGAGTGTTGATGAATCTTGTTTTCAGGATATTGAGCCATGTAAAAATGTGATTAAGCTATGTTATTTGGATGATGAAAAAATCACATGAAATGAAATTTAGTTGGATGAGTTACAAATGTGTGAGCACTCTTCGTTTGACATAGAGAAGGATTGCACATTTTTTCTGAGGTATGATGTCTTCTCTCAACCTAATCATTATGAGGGGATTAGTGAATGTGACAAGATTTTGTCTTTGCATAGTCTTGATCATCATCGTCATGTTTTGTCATTTTCCACAAGATCATAAAAATGCAATGTGTGGTAGTGATATGGCCTATGTCATTTGGTTTCCATGTGACAGTAAAGCTAAATACAAAGATAGCCTAAAACTTGTGTTTGCAAAAAAGAAGTTGCTCATATTAATGTGGTGTGACAGAGGTAGATATGGATTAAAGGGGATCAACCTTTTTAAAATATTGGTATTTGAAAGGGGTAAGAAATAGATTCCCTTTTCCATTTGGTGGCCTAGGGCTGCCAAATGAGGTTAAAAAGTTGAAAAAATAAAGACTCTATTGACCAATGATTCTGGCACTTAGTCTACTCTCCCAAAGATCTAAATTCTTGCTATGCCCGTAGGGGGCATACATCCCTAGAGAGAGCCTTTGATGGCACCTTGAAATATTGCAAATTTGAAGTGCCCATATTGAAAAATTTGTCTTTGCACACTTAGAAGTGCACCTATAGAATTTGCCCAAATGACCTACTTTGAATGGTCACAATTTGGAGCCCGTTGATTTTCATGTCAAATACTTTCATGGATATACTCATATGACATAAGTGAACATGTTTGTTAGTTTTTAGCTTCCCATAATGAGTTTTCAAAGTATTTTGAAAAAAGAAATTGGAGGGTTCTGAAACTTTTTGGTTGTTTGCATATTTTTAGTCCTACAAGTTGGCCTCCTATTCAAATTAATATTTTGCAACCGGATGATTGCCATGAAAAATGGATTATTTCTCTCCATTATCCTTAAATTCATGTAATCCCTTGTCTGATTTCAGAGTCTCGGGATCAGATTTTCCATTTATTCGAGATCAAAAGCAGATGTAGTTTGTTCATTTTTACATCTGCATTTCTAACAATGCTTCAAGGAGGTCAACTTTGATCCCTAATATCTCGTGAAGAATAATGACTGAAGAAAATCCCTTTTGCACACATACTCAATGTACCTATATGAGATTATGTTTCTAGTGGCAGCCACCCAAAAGTTGTTTTGATATTTTTTCAAAGCGGTGACTTTCAGAGCCCTGATTGGTGTTAAACATGTGTAATTGCATAAATGTCTAAGTGAGCAATGTTGTTGGCTAATATATTTCACCTCGAGATCCCTTTTTCCAATATGTTTGTTGCATTGCATTCTTGGGTCAATTTTCTACATTCCTACTCAGTTTCAAGCTCCCAGGATAAGTTTTGATGGGTTATTTAATCATTTTCTAATCGCAAAAAGGAAAAAAATGGTGTTCTAGAAAGTGTCAAATTTTGCAATTATAAGGACAACCCATTTCTTATTTTCATCTAAAACGTCTACAAATCCATTTTAATATAAAAATGAGGTCATTTGATACATTATTTTAATGCATTTCTGGTGTGGCGAACGCGTCTCGGGGGCTAGTTTACAAAGCAGGTACCTAATTCTTGATGGCTGGGAAACGTTTGAGGAAATGGGTTTTCTATAAATAATTTATTATGATCGCACACAAAAATAATTGACTCCAGGAGTCACCATTTGTGCGCAGTGAAAATTTTTCATTTGGGTCGCAGGCGTAATTAAAATTTGCCCATTTTCTAATGTTTTCAAATGTTAATATTTAAAATATTTTGAATATTTTAAATATTGTGCAAATGAAAAAGGGAATTTAGGGAAAAATTAAAATGGATTTCAAATGTTTTGGAGGACAAGCAAGTTTAATTCTTGCTTCTAATTATTCCAGAGACAACTTTCACGATTTTCACAGTTGCACACAAAACTCATCGCCAATCGCTAGTTTGAAGTGGAAATGAAGAAGCAAATCAAAGTTTTGAGTCTGGAATGCAAAAGAAAATTAGTGATGAGTGATGGCTATTGTTTCCATCTCCCATCACTAATACATGCCACCATCTCCACTTTCAATCAGTGATGGAGCAAGGTTTCATAGCCCATTGTTGATTTTATATTGTCTTTTGTCCTCCATCAAAGATGTGCGATGATGGTTGCCGGGTAAAGTTTTTGTACAGAGGATCAATCTGGGCATCATTTCATGAGTTCTTTTTAAGGTTGAAGTAAATAAATGGTGAACTCATGGTTAAATCCTTCTGCAACCGATAAAAAAGTGGAGTTAAAACTTTTTTGGCTGGAGAACATGATATCGGGCATCGCTGATTTTATTTTATTTTATCTCCTCACATTAGAGATTTGTGTTGCTTCATTTTTTATCACTATTTCTTATCTCATTTTCTCATTCCATTCACGATGAGCGATGAGGATGTCCGGCTGGGTAAAGTTTGTAAAGTGCAACAGACCCATGGTTGGCATTTAAAACAAAATTTTCATAAAGTTTTGTGATGGTGAAAAGGGAATGTTGTTGGAAATTAAAGTGAATATAATCTAAGGGTGAAATCAAAGGCCCAGGTAAATATTTTTGCAAAAAATAAAGCCTTCACTGATAGAAGATAAAATTTTAAATGCTGGAAAATGTTTATGGAGCAAGTCCATATAACATATCGCCCATGGCTAATACATTTTTCACTTCTCATACCAAATTGGAGATGTGCGATGGGGTCCTTGTGTGAGATGGTGGTTGGGCATGTGACTCATATTTAGTATTATTATTTGATAAATGTTTTAAAGGTGAGTAGAAATCAAAATGTAAAAGGCACGGGTATTGTGATTTTATGCAGCCAGTAAATACATCGAAGCTCTCAGAGGTAAAAACAATAGATTTCTTTGCTAGGGAGGAGAAATATGAAGTGTGGGTAAATTGTTTTATTTCTTGGTAGTATAAGAATTAAAACCCCATGAGTAAATAAAGTGAAATTTAAATGTCGGGCATTTAAATTATGAACTCACTGATAAATGGATTTTTACAGCCATTCTAAATTTCAAAGTCTTCATAGAGATTTTAAAATAAAAACTTTATTTGTTAAGGCAATGAAATAAAAAACATTTCACAAAGACTACACAGGCAGTAAAAGTGAAAAATGCACAGGTGAAATGGAGATTTCTTGCAGCCAAGGGTTTTCTACAACAAAATGAAGATGCAAGGGTTTTTTACAGCCGATAGAGAGGAGTTGAAATCTTTTGCAAATAAAGACATTTCCTACTATAGGGCATAATGAAGAAGATCATCATTATGGAATATTTTTTGTTAGAGGGAACCAAGTGTAATATGCATGAATCTCAGAGCAGATTGGAACTTCTTTAGCAAGAAAAGACAATTACTAATCTATGGACCTGAATGTGCCAAGTGTCTTCTTCAGATGAGCATTTAGGGTTTTTTATTTTTCCTTAATTTTTTTTTTTCTGCCTCATTTTCTGGGAGGTTGTTTTATAATTAGACACAAAGTATATTGTAATGTGAAAATTGAACATTTCAGAGGTTTTGATTTAGGTTGGACTCTGTTGATGTGTATGTAATTTTGATTGCAATACTGGCAAGATAATATTGAATAGTGCAATTTCAAGGCCATTTTAGTCTCCTATATGTACTAGTTTTGCAAGTTATGAATAATATAATCAAGGTTATCTTAGTTGTCTCCATCATTTTTAGATAGATGTGTGGCTTTCTTCTTATCTATTAATTCAAATAATTAATGTAGGTACTTGAATATGGCTATAAATTTGTATTAAACTGAGTGCTAGGATTCTGATAAGAAGTAGTAGTCAAGATATTATGCTGAAATATTGTAATGCAACATTTCAGAGCTTCATATAATGTCAAGTTTGAAGATTTTTATTAGATTATGTGGGTGTTTAGTTGACTCTATTCCAATGAATGAAGCACTGATCTGTGGGTTATTCATGTTACTTTATGTTGGTTAATTCAATAGGTGATTACAAATTTAAATCATATTACTTATCAGTCCTAGTTTGTTTTTATGTTGAGCTCATTTTAATGAATCACATCTCTCATGTTTAAATGAGGCATTACTATAGAGTTCAACCAAGCCTTTAGAATATTGTTTCTTTCAAACAATTAGAGGAGAACCATCTGTCTACAGTGTATTTGGTACTTTAGCACACAATTATATATAAGCATACTAATTGGGATTACCCTCCCTACTTTAACAGAGCTAGAAGTGTAGAAGATTTTAGTCTCTTTGATTAAATCTTGTTCATTGGCCACATCAACCTGTTGAGTCTGAATATGAGAGAGTGGCTACTCTTTAGGACTCATTGCATCTATTGATTTGGCAACCAACATGGCTAAAGGAGCCAAGACCGTCTGATAGAGACAAAGGTTAGTCAACCCAAAGGTTGAAGCTTTGATAGTACTAGAGCTCGTGAAGTGGTAAAAATCAAAGGTCATATTCCCTATCAAATTTTTTCCCTGGGTATTAAATTTGGTCTCAATTTGGCAAAGGAATGATGTTATCCAACTTTGTGTTGGTTTTCAAGACTCAAGAAGGACTTCGCTAAAAGACCATTATTCCTCACCATTGATGAAGCATCTCTCACATAATCTAACCAGATCAAGGAGTTTCTCCTTGATAGATGGTCCCCCAAGGTACCACCAAGACCACATAAATAAATTCAACCAACATGGGATGATGTTTACCACTAAGTGGGAAATGTTTTCATATTCAAAAACACTGTGCAGACTCTTTAATGTTTGTGCAACCCTGTAAAGGGAAATGGGAATTACTTTAAAAGGATGGGTCAACCAAATTATTTACATATATCAAGGTGATCTATAAATTAAATATGATCATTTTGATCATCAAAAAGGGGTTTTTCTAAAACACCAATGGTTTAGGATTCTTCTTAATCTAAAAAATTATTTCCTTAGAGCACCCTAAAGAAAGATTCTTAGCTTTACAGTACCATAGAAGGGAATAGTAATAGATCCTGAAAAAAATCAAACGATAAAGGGGTTGCAATATTTTCTAGGGAAGATTAATTTTGTCTGTAGATTCATATCAAATTTCACAAGAATTGTGCTCCTGATCGCCCTGATGTTTAGAGAGAATCTATCTTTCTAGAAAACTTCCAGGGACACAAAAATTTTCAAGCAACTAAAGATGGCCCTCTTAGAAGCCCCAACATTGATTGGCCCAAATTTTTCCAAAGGTTTTCTACTTTGTATGTATAATGGCCAACATGGTATAGTTTATATGCTCACTTAGAAGTATAAGGAAGAGAATGCAGAGCATCCTATTGCATTCCCTTCAAGGAATATGAAGAAAAAGGAAGATAGTGTGTGGGAATACATCACAAGGGAAAAAATTGTCAACTTTCTTAAGGAGCTAGAAGCCAGGCTTGGCTTGCTCAAGACCATTATACCCATCAATGCCCGAGGTCTAGTGGAATCATGGGGGTCAATTTTTCCTACCAGATATAGGATTTTTTTGAAAGCTTCATCAAATTATTACTTACAAGGGAGTAGGTTAAAAAAATCAACCAACAAGAACCTAACTAGGTTAATCAAACATATTGGGTAAGAATGAAAAAGAGATTGGCACAATCACAAACGGGATGCCTTATTGGTGAACCAAATCCCCCCTAAGTAGGTTCTGAAGGTTTCCCCATATGAGTTGATGTACGAAAAATTGGAAAAAACTTGAAGACTAGAATAAGATAGACAAAAGGCTCATGGAGCCATGATCAATCACCAGTACACAATCAAGTGGTGTTTTTGAAAAAATACTTCCAAACCATAATTCAAAGAAGGGAACTTAGTGCTAAAGTGTGACAAACGTGCTACAAAACTAGGGCAACATACAAAATTTAAAGCACTGTGGAGAGAACCTCTCAAAGATAGTGCATGTAAAGGAAAGAATGTCTATGAACTTGAAGAAATGGAGAAAAACGCTTTAGATATATCGATGAATGGTATTTATCTAAGGATTTTTTGTCAAAATGTGCAATTCTTTTTAAAAAATTAGCAATTATGTACCATATGTAAATAAATTGTAATTATTTCAAAATTTTGAGAATAAAAACCTAAGATAATACAGAGTAGATAAAGGCTATATTATATTATGTTTATCGACAAAATTTACAATATAATGCATGGTTCGAGGATCAAAATTGAACATGAGGCTCTCTCGAGCAAAACCCAAAAGAAGTAGCAAGCAAAAAGAAGAAAAAGGGAGGCAATGAGCAGAAAAATAGTAAACTTCATCCTCCAAGCCATTGACAATGAGACAAAAGGGGCTTGTTATCGGGTTCCTCTTCTTCTCCTTCTTTTTCTTTTTCTTTTTCTTCTTTCCATATGACTGGTTGCAAACAGGGGCAAAGCGCACAATGCACACAGGCCACGTAGTGCAGACCTAGGGTCTACTCAGCATGAATTTGCACCAGGAAGCTGAAATGTTTCCTCCAGGTGATCCCCAGAACCCACTCCATGTTGTACTCTTGCAGGAGAAAAGTGGCCACTGGCTAAGAAGAATAGTAGTGTGTCTCAACATCCATGGTGTGAAAATTAGTAAGGGCAACTAGAGTACATCTACTCCAAAGTCCACATGCCTACGAAGGTCCACAGCACTTGGGATACCAATTCCAGGGATGGCCACTCACACTATCTCACCAAGCCCTTCCATTAGAAAAGTGTCAAACATCTTCTTGCACAACTCAATTATCATGGGCTTGGCCACATTTAGGTTCAACAATGAGGCCATGAACTGGGAAAGCATGTTGCAGTTGCTCTGAAGCTAGTTCTTGTCAGTAAGGAAGTCTGTGCTGACTACCCACTTGAACACTACCATGAAAAGGGGGTCTCAATTCTTCACCAAACACTTGATTTGGTTAGCAGTGACCTCTCTTGTGAAGTAGTTTTACGGTCTCCATAGAAGCAGCCAAATAGGGGTGCCTAGACTAGCATACATTCTGATGAAGCAGTAAATTATGGTGGAAAGAGAATAAGTGGAAGGCTGGCCAGCTAACTTAGGGGACTATATGTTTCAATGAATGTTACAAAAGGTGGCATAGCTATATATAGAAAATGCCAACCGACAAACTCAACCAAAAGATGTTTATTTTTGGTCGAACAATAATTGAGAATTTTAAGATAGAACAAAGCAAGGTGGATAAATCATATGGAGGATCTGATGGAATGCCATAAGAGATAAATTTGGACATTGTGAGTAAATTCTCTCATATGTTGATGGTTGACATGTGTCCTTCACCATCATCAGTGCCAGCAAGTTCACTAGTGGGAAAAGACATGGATTAACATGCTAAAACTTTGAAAAATTAATGGGAACATCTTTTTAGGAGTACCTTATGTCACCTCAACATGTTCCATATGATGAAAAGCACGCTTTTTGATCCAATAAATTTAGTTGTAAAAGAGGCGGTGGAGAGAATGTACTAATTCTATTATCATAGTTTTCTCGGCATTCCCAAGGGATATGGATCTCATATTAACATGTATCACCCTAGATTGGTATCATTTAATGGGCCATCAATAGTGGCATAGTCTTAACTGCATGCACAATTCACTGAATTAATTACACTCAAAAGTGGTTTTTTCTAAAGATGCATAAGGCAAGTGATTGTTATTACTAGAGAAGCTCTATGCAACTTTCTTAAACAATCATGGCAGAAGCATCTACCTTTGGCAAGAAGGCCGAATTTCCAAGTACAAGAGCTAGCTACATCGACATATTTGGGCACTACTCTTTCGCCAATGCCCTAGCACTAGAAGAACATCCATTTGAACATTGCAAAAAAGTTCAACTTGATAAATGCATCCAAAGAGAAGCGGTTCAAGACATCGCTGACAATTTTTTTGACCCTCAATTATCCACCAACCCTAAAAATCTTAGGGAAGGTTCGTTTTAGAGGATGTTGGAGCATGAGCCATCAGAGGGTTTTGCATTTCAACTTTGGAACAGTGGTTTTCCATAGTTTGTGCTACCTATTGTGAATCAATGCTCGGAGTTGGTTGACGCATGTGCAGAGAGGTTTAACAAAATACAGAGGCCATTGAGGGTCATGGGGTCAATATTACAATTTCTACTAAAGTTATATGGGATATTTTGTGTATCCCTACAAGCTGGGGTGTCGAGCTTTTCAACAAAGAGAAAATGGATGGCCTGGGAGAAGATATGTTTAGGAAAACAAGTTTTTATGAGGATGAGACAAAGGAAAGGCCATAGAGAGGAAAAATTTGTTGGCCTCTTTTGCGTAAGAAATTTAAGAAGGATACGCAATTTGTATTCTCAATGTTGGCCTAGGTTTTTGGGCTCGATGATGATTAAGAGGTTAACCCTTTCCAGTTTTCCCTAGGCCTTACACTCAAAATAGAAAGGGTCCAGAGGCATTACGATTTTGCTGAGGTAATAGCTAGAAATATGAATCTATAGTTGATGAACTACAATGTTGAGTCCAAATTCAAGTACTCTTCCTTCTTGGATCATTTTTTATTACATAAAAATTTTGAGTGGCTAGGGAGGAATGTACCAATGTCTAGGATAGATGAAAGGGGTTGTCTCGAGCCAATTTTTGTATGGACCCCTATACTTTCAAGAACATGAGATTATTATTGATTTTCCAATTATTTTATGAGGCCAGTGCTCTAGGATTTGTTGCCTCGCCCCATTGGTTGTTTCTCTCAGGAGGTTATAGAATGGATGGAGCATCCACCTATCCCATTGGATTATTTCTTGGGTGAGGATTTCATGTTTGTCAGGTTTCATGGCTTTACCTGGGAGGTTTTTTTACTCCCAATATTTGTAACAGACCAAACCTTTGCATTGGAGGCATGCTAACAAGTATCCACAGTCAATAGGATTTATGGTTTTGGGAGGAATAAAGCAAATATTTTTGATCTTCCCCTTGTGATTGCAAAGAGTTAGGTGATAATGGATAAGTGGAAGGCTAAGGATGAGATCACAAATTTACTGGAGACTCTAGGTTTGGTCCTCATTTGTGAAAATTGGAATTATAACCTGGATGGGTGTTTTAGTTTAAGGCACGAGGATAGGGAATACTTCCAAAGAAGGAGAAATCATAGTCGAGAGAGTGCTAAAATATACATTGACCTGGCCCACATTCTAGAAGAGCAGCCAAAATGAATAAGTTTTTATGAGCCCCAGGTACACTATTAGAGGAATCTCCCAATTGGAAAATCTCTCAATGCATAGCAGAGGCATAAGGGATGGTTAGAAAGAAAGAAGGTATTCCTTTAGAGGTTCCAACAAGGGATGAGAAATCTAGGTGCCTTGTTCGGTAGCTTTCAGCTTGATTAGGAATTTGAGGATTTATATGACAAAGAGGTCGATTCCAACAACAACAATCCAAAGACAGGCCATAAAATTGATGAGGAACAAGTTCCACTCCAAGTTCCTAGACCTCAGGAATCTAACATCCAAAGAGATTCAGGGAAAGGGGGTCCACAAGTTCCACCTACCTCTCATGCCTGAAGTAAAGGAAAAGCGATCATTGAAGGTCAAATGTCGAAGGACTCTCCAACTAAAGGATCAGAACATTTTGGTCCTTATCATGTGAAGCGAAGGAGGATCCAAGACCTAGGTGCCCCTAACATATTGGTCCAATAGGAAGAAGAAGTGGAGTCTTCCCTGTAAAATGTTTCATCCACTATGACTCAGGTAAGTTTTTCTCCCCCTCTTCTTCCTATTTTTGTGTCTTTGGTCAATCCCCTACCTCCTATCTAAGGGAATCCTCCATCTTTGATTCTTGAACTAGTAATGTTAAATGCACCCCCTACCATTGTCAATGAAACTGTTGAAACCATCTCGTGCACCGAAGGAGAATCATCTGTTGCGGTCGGCATTGTGTCATTAGTCACCTTGTCCAAGGCCCCTATTGGAACTGTTGAAACCACTACCTTGCCTGTTACTCCAAGCCCATCTACTTCCAAGAAGGAACCTCTCCATCATACTTTTTGTGTTTACCCCTACTATTTCTTCCCCAAATCCATTTGGTGTCCTTCCTTTTTCCATGATCACAGTACCCTTTGTGTCCCCCCAAGCTCACACAATTGAAGTTTCCTCTACCATCACTCTTTTTGGGCTTCCCCCTAGCACTCCCATTGCAACTCAAAGTGTCAATTTCTCTCAGACTCTTCAGGGTCATTTCAACACTACCAAATAGGCCCAAAAGGCCAAGAAGTAGAAAATGTTGTCAAAAAGTGCCAAGAGGCCTTCCACCAAGAGGATCAAAGCCTGTTTTAATGAAGAGCGGAACTCTCTACTTATTACTACCATGAAGTCGTTCATTTCCAAGCTCGGAGGATAGATGCAGATGGAAGATTATGGCATTCATGCTATGGGCCTAGACTTGAGAAAAAATCTCCCACATGATAAGATGGTCCTAGCCAAAGATACGCAGAGGGTGGTACATGTTGACTATGAAAGGTTGGACAAACAATTAAGGAAGTGCAAGGTTGAGTTGGAAAATGTAAAAGGAACAGTGAGAAAACTACAAAATGAAGTCTGAGCCAAGGAAGCTGAGGTAACCCGTGTAAGGAAAATTCAAGGCCAACAAGGACACATGTCCAGGTTGCTTACAGATGCTTGGAATGAACAAGTTTAGCTTCATGCTAATATTGAAAACTTAACGAGAGAGTTAAGTGATGCCTAATCCCAAAATACTGATGATCTTCAAAGAATCCAGATAGAGGCAGAAGAGTCAAGACAAGAAGTCGAAAGACTATGTTTTTAGTTGGAAAATGCTCTTCAGGAGAAGGGTCAAATGGAAGAAAACACCAGGGAAAGAGAGGCTCAATCTAATCAGGAGTTAACTGTTGCAAGAGGATTTGGATCCCTCCCTATAATGAGAAGGCTAATAGTTATGCATTGGGAGTAGATAGTGACTAGTGTCTGTATTCTAGGACTTGCCTTGCAATTTCTAAGGGATGTTTGGGAACTGAATGCCAAGGTTAGTCTGATGGCTGATCACTTCATGAAAAAAATTTCACCCCAAGTGGTAGACTCCCAAATTTTTATCTTCAAATTGAGCAGCATCACTGATCAGGTTCTAGAAGAGTGAGAATTCTCGATCGATGAGTCACCTCCATCAAAGCTAATGAGATCATCAACTGTCACATGGTTGTGGAAAAATGTAAGGATTACCAAATGTTGTTGAATAAATAGGTCATTTAGATCAAGGACTTTATTGTCTTAGTTGGTTTTAGGTTTCCTCCTCTTCTTTCATGAGATGAAGATGCACTAACAATGGAGCAAATCAATAATGCAATCCGACGAAAAATCTAAACCACTGTAGACCTTCTAAGCTCGATTGTTGCACCCATAAAAGATGATTTTGAGCTCGAGATCTACCCTCTTTCTTGGCTCTATTATCACCTAGGTGTGATTTCTTCCAGATGGGGGGTCATCTCTTTTAAGGATATTTTAGATCTCGAGCAAGCATACAAGAAGATCCAAACTCTTGTTCTACCAATTAATGCAGATTGGGAGGCTCACCATATTTCTTTCATCAAAATCCAAGAACAAACAGAGACCTATGCTCATATCTTCGTAGAGTGAAGACCCCTGTGAGTTTCTAGAACTATGAAGTACTTTTTCTGCCTTAGTCATTTCCATTTTTGGCTTACATAAATGTCTTCAACTTCGGGTGCACCACATGGTGGCTGTGCAACTTTCATCTTTCGCCTTATTTTTAGGAGAGAGTTCAGGACACGTGTTGACTCGTTAAACATTTTCTTGGGAGCTATATTCATCAGCTCAGGAGTTTCCTCCTTTCTCACAGGTCATCTTTTCACCATAGTCTATTTGCACCTCCTACAGAGCAATATGATTAAGGATTTTGTCAGAGTTGGTTGGCCTTTTCTTTTCTTTTCCTTAGTTTTTGGGATGGAAGTTTTGAGACGGTGCCTGGGAGTGATGTGATCGATCAACTGTACCCTTTTCTAGTTTGTTCTTTTTTAGGATTTGATCATTTATGAGCCTCTATCTTTGCTAAAATATCTAAAGGATATTAATGCAATAGCTTAGAATTGATGTGCAAAGATCATTGCAACCTAGCCAAAGATCTATGATCAGATCATGTGCTATTAATTGTCAACACTTGGTGGCAATTACGATTGAGCTAAAGTAGTGCGTATCTTTTTTTCTAGCTATATAAGGAGGGCGATGACACAAATGAAAGAGGATTTTTCCAAGTGATATTTTCTTTGTTAAGAAAAGTTTCTTTAGTTTTCTTAGGGTTTTAGAATTATTTTCAGAAGAAAGTTGTAGAACTACTTTACTTTGGCATGTTATATCTATTAAGGTTTAAATTATTGTCAAATTGGCATCCAACCTTTGTTTCAAAGTTCATTTGATATTTTAAAGCACAAATTATTGAGAATAAATTGTTGAGACTATGCATGTATGGCCTTTTTCAAATTTTCTTTCTTTATATTATCATTTTGAATTAGAAACTATGTATTGGAAGCTATATCTTGGTAGTTTAAGTAGAAAATTTCTATACTTTATGCTCGTATGGTAGAGTAGTGGCTTAAGAAAACTAAACTATGTCATTGGACTTTTGTATTTTTATGAAAGTTGTTATTTTGTTGTGCTATATAGTATTAGGAGTAAGAGTTCATGTGATTTATGAGATATTGTTCTATTACCCATAGGAAATCTTTATGTTTGATTGGACCTTAATGAACACTACCAGCAGAAAGATTTTAAAGTCTACATTGTGCTTGATGTTAGCCTTTGTTGTTCGTTCTCTTTCCAACAATGAGGGGTTGCAGCATTTTGTGTCTATTTATATCAATCATACGAATTATTTGGGTTTAAAATGTTGTAAAAGCTTTGGCACATCACCTTTTATGTTTTATGTTTATGCTTCCTTCTCCCCTTATCTCAAAACCCCAAAGAAGAGCCAACTTTCTATAAAAAACCTGGAGGTATTTAGTGAAACACAATTTTTCCCCCACTCACTGAATTTCCGATAATACCATCGAAGAGGTACAAGCTTTGATGATCAACAACGATAAACCATTGGCAAAAAAATTTCCTAGATCCTTGAATGATACTACCTTGGAATGGTTTTCTTCTTTACCGAACAATACAATTTGTTCATTTAATGAAATTTTTGATTCATTTGTAAACCATTTCCAAGGGCATATGACTCCCGAGATGACCTTGGCTGATTTAATGAGATGCAAGCAAAATGAGGGTGAAAAGGCCACTAGCTTTATCTAATGCTATCAATTGTTTTATTCCCAAATTTATGTCAAGATTCCCAACCCACACCTTCAAAAGATGTTCATAGAAAACTTACAAAGCCCAATTCAAGACAAGTTCACCATGATGAAATTCCCATCCTTCATGCACCTATGCACTACCCTACATGATTATCAAAATTCAGTTAGTATTCGAGATACAAGGTCTACTTCTAGCTGAATCAAGAAATCTGAACCCATAAACCAAAACAATTCAAAACCTTTTAGAAAACAAAATAAAGAGTTCCTTCAATTCAACTCCCCTCAACAAACAACTCAAAATGTCAACTACCAAGTAGCTACTATCAAAACCATGGTACCCTTTAGTTATGGTGATCCAAAAGGAAAATTCACTCCCTTACCTGATACCCTTCAAAACACAATGCCCCAACTGCCAAAACAACAAAGGATTACCTTGCCACCCATCAAAACCCTCAACCCTAATAAGCCTTTACCTCCAAGCTTCATACCCAATACTTATTGCCACTATCACCGAAAAAATGGACATGATACAAAACATTGCAAGCATCTTAAACATCTTGTGCAACACCTCATGGATTCTAGTCGTCTATCCATTGGAGGTGTTAGCGATCAAGGAAATAAGTCCATTGCCCCTCTGAACCAAAACTTGAAAATTTTCACTAATCCAATTCCCATACACAATATTTCATTTGTCAAATCTAGTGAAACTACAAAGAATGATGGATGAATGTTGATACAGATGATGAAAACAACACTTTTGTTTTAAATAATGTTATCAATATCAATCCTATGGATGAAATGATAGGGAAAATAGATGCCATCCCTCATAATATTCGACCTAAGTGTCTTCTCAACATTGCTTTCTCCTCTAAATATATACTTAAACATTTTCTTGATGGTCCTCTCTACATAGCCGGATGTATCTATGACAAGCCCACTAATGGGATACTAATAGATCTCGCCTATGGAGAGAATGTGATCATCGAAGAATTTCTACTTTTGCATGAACTCTATCAAGATGAATATGATAGACTAAAAGCATGGATCAAGACACACAATGGCTTTGCATACCCTATGATAGGATCGATCACCCTACCATTGTAAATAGGACCAAAAATAGTAGATGTCATATTCTCCATCATCCTATAGTCAGACCAATTTTGTGTGAAGCTAGGCCACCCATGGCTTCACTCCAGGAAAGTTGTCCCTTCGGTTGTGCATAAATGCTTAAAGTTTCCTTTTGATAATGAGATATTCAGTGTTCACCATAGCGGCTTTAACCTTTTGTAATATAAAGGAAACTTTTCTCTAGATGCCTTTTGGCTTCGAGCCTATGGAACCTATCAAGCCAAGGGAAGACTTAGTTTTCTTGTCCTATCAAAATTTCAAGGAAAATAACATAGAAGAATTATCTCTCTAAAGCATGTCCTCATCCACCTTCGAACCTTCAATCCTAGAATAAACCATGCTTCAGCCTAAACAAGAACCAAACAACCAAGACCAACCAAAAATAGAAACTTCACCTACATCCTCCAAAAGACCAAGAGACAATGAAAAAAACCCCATCACACCTCCTAGAATAAAACAAGTTTATAAAGAAAAAAAGAAAGTGGTTGAACAACCTCCTATGGTTCCTTCCATTCCTCCCCTCAGGGAAGAAAAGAAACCTATGGATGATCAACTCGCTCCTACAAAAATGAAACTTGAAGAAAAAAAAAGAAACAAAGCTGCTAGAGAGGGTAGGAAAATACGTCGTTCCCTTGCTCACAAGTTACATGAAGAGTTAAACAAAGAAAATAAAAATCAAAACTTGCTCGAAGCAATGCATGATGACCCTCGAGTATGTGTAGGATCATCATGGAAAAAACAGGCCCTTAAGTGGAAAAAAATTCAAAAAAATTAGAGTTAGACAACTTGATGTAAAAATTTGAATAAGTTATCTATATTATTTCAAAATATGTAAGAATAGAATCTGTAGTAAATTGAATGTAGTTTCTAAACTACTAGGGTTTTAAATCTATTTGGTGAAAATTTGAATTTTCAATGCAGTAGCATTTAAATTCAGGGAAGAAAAAAAAGTAGGTGTTTGTCTGGCCACTCTAACCAGAATAAAATGATAATATTTTTTTATAAGATTTTAGATATAAGTAGAGGACTCATGTCCCGACGTGATGCATATTTTTTGTATTTTTTTCCAAGTAAATAATTAATTATGATTTTTATTACAACTTTTAAAAAATATAAAAGTTGTATGTCTGACCACCTTAGCTTGGTCAAAACTTCATGAAATTCATTTTTTTTTAAATCCTATAGTATTCGAAGCATAGAATGTGACACATGTTTTGGATTCAAAAGATGGCTATGTGTAGGATCATGATGGGCCAAAAAGTGGCAATATGATGGGTATGTGTAGGCTATGTGGCTGACGACTTTTTTATACCCAAAATTGATGAAATGAAAAGGGTTTTTAAAGGAGATTCTCAGCTTTCCACCAATATAAATTATAATTTACTTTTAATTCAATAAGTAATTATTATTCATTTTCTATTTAAATTACGATTAAAGTCCTGATTGATAGGTTGATTGAAAAACATCTATAGCTTTCAAACGATATCACATTTTTTGAATTTGAAACATGCATCACATTCTATGCATCACATAATATAGGATTTAAAAAAAATGAATTTCATGAAGTTTTGACCAAGTTAAGGTGGTCAAACATACAAGTTTTTATAATTTTAAAAAGTTGAAATAAAAAATTCATAATTAATTATTTACATGGAAAAAAAATTACAAAAAAATATGCATCACATCTGGACATGAGTCCTCTACTTATATATTAAATCTTATAAAAAATAATTATCATTTTATTGTAGTTAGGGTGGTCAGACAGACACCCACTTCTTATTTTTTCCTTGAAATTTAAGTACTATTGCATTGAAATTTCAAATTTTCACCAAATAGATTTTTTTTCTTTTAAATAAACCTAGTAGTTTAGAAACTATATTCAATTTTCTAAAAATTGTATTGTTACATATTTTTGAAATAATATAGATAACTTATTCAATTTTTTATGTCAAGTTGCCTAACTCTTATTTTTATAAATTTTTCGCCACTTAAGGGCCTATTTTTTCCATGATGATCCTGCACATACCCAAATGTGATACCATTTGAAAGTTATAAATGCTTTTCAATCAACCTATCAATCAGGAATTTAGTCATAATTCAAATAGAAAATGAATAATAAGAATTTATTAAATTCAAAGTAAAGCATAATTTATATTAGTGGAAAGTTAAAAATCTCCTTTAAAAACCTTTTTTGTTTTATCAATTTTGGGTAAAAAAAAAGTCGTCAGCCACATACCCTACACATACCCATCATATCGCCACTTTTTGACCCATCATGATCCTGCACATACCCCCTCCTCTCCAATTGCAACAAAATGACCCAATATGAAAACCACAATAAGAATTGAACTCTTCAATGGGCATTATCATTCATCCTCCTATTGTGATTAACTTGGATGATGATGACGAGACCACTAAAATCAACGAAGAGGTGCATAATGAATTAAACACATTGTTTTCCTCTTCCATGAGCTTAAATAAGAAATCTCCTATATAGAGTGTTGAACTTGGTACTTCTCCTAGTTTGGCACTTTCCCTTGTCCCTTTGGCTAGTTGTCCACCTTCGGTATATAATGAACATGATTGGGATGCAGTTGACTTGCTCATAGGTTGACTCACATTTTGCTTACTAGTCCTTTTCATTTTATTTTTCCTTTTATTTTATTTTTGTGTGATTGCATGTGTGTAATGTGATCCCCCATGATTTTTTGTTTGATTTTCTCTCTCTTTATGACATTCCTCTATTTGTACCTTCATTCTTCTCTATTTCATGCATCGCTTTCACTTTTCATCTTTATCTTTTTCTTGTGTTTTCCTTCTAGGGGATAACGCAAGGCATCGAGACATTCATGTCTCCTTCATGTTGGTCCCAAAAAGGCTTTCTTTTTCATTTCCTTTTCATTTTATCTTTATCTTGCATTTTCCTTTTGGGGATGATGCAAGGCATCAAGACATTCATGTCTCCTTCATGTTGACCCAAAATATTTTCCTTTTCCTTTTTCTTTCACCTTTTCTTTTTCACTTGTATTGTATTTTCCTTTTGGGGATGACGCAAGGTGTTGAGGCACCCTATGTCTCTTCCATGTTGACCCAAAAGGTTTTTCTTTGTTTTCACTATCTTTGAGTCATTATTCATGTTCTATGTGTATTTGGGGATGATGATAGTTCCAAGCTCTATATAAAACATTGTAGCAAAGAACATACTAACCCCAAATCCATAGATCCCTTATGTGTTGGGTGTTTTCATTTTGGAGGAAACTGCTCCCTTTTCTTTTTCTCTTGCATGACGTAGCTTTACTAGGAAACATATGACTTGGCATAGGGCTTTTCAAGTTGGATCTCATGTCTTATTTCTCATTTTATTTTTTCATTTTACTACTTTAAAGTAATTTCTCATAGCATGGTGTTTAGAAATTCTTTTAAAGTGGGGGCATACATTGGCATTATTCTTTCGCATTCTCCTTTTCCTCATTCTTAGTGCAACCTTCTTACTTCATATGATGCATTTGTTGCTTTTTGGATGACATTGGGTGTAATGTCCTTCAGGAGTGTGATCTCTCTTATCATATTACATTCCTCTTAGTGGCGTGATGTGATGCACTGCATCCGGTATGTTGTGAATTTTCTATTCTTTGATTGGTCCTCTCTTGGAGACATTAGGCACAATGTTCCCTAAGTTAAAGACCTTGCATGAACTAAGCAAGACTCCTTTGAATATCCTTTGCATGTTTCATTTTGCATTTTTTGTTATATGGCCACCTTGCATAGTACAAATTGCATGACTATGGAGCCATCATGGTTGTTCATGAGCTCCAAGCATATGAAGTTTTACTTGTCTCATGAAGCTCAAAAAACCATTTTTTTGTGTGGCACCTTATTAAAGTTATTAGGAGGTATAACTTTGGTGTGAGTGAGTGCATACCAGCCATTAGTGTATGGGTCTCACCTTTTAGGACTTCTCACCTGGCAGACAACCAAGAGTATCGTCACCATAGAGTGAGTATGTGTTTCTCTGTACAAGCAGCCTTGATTTGATCCACATTGAAATGGACAAACAATTAAAGCTTGATCTGATTCTTTCTTTCCTTTCCTTTCTTTTCTCTTTTTCATCTTCGGTAGTGTATGATTGACCTTGTCACTATTCTTTATATCATTTTCATGTATGTTCCTTTGTGCTTATGTTTGTTTTGTCATGGGATCTTGATCCTGGGGGCTTGATCACCCCTCTTGATTTTTGTCTCATCTTTCTAGCATTGGTTCTTTCAAACCCCTCTTGATCCATTTTTTCTACTTTAGTGTGAGTTTGAAGCAAGTTCATCCTCACTAAAGTGGTGGCTAAATGTAGTGTCAAAAAAATAATCCTTTGGATTTTTCCACACTCATTTGGGTCCTCCTTGTGGATTTTTTCTTAATGCTACATCGATTTAGTGTTTTAATGTGGGTAACCCATTCACATTAGGTCTTGGGACCTTGTGAATTAATGGAATTTAATAGTGTCTTGCAAAATTGTTGTGAAGTATTATAACACACTTTCACACTTTTCTAGGGTTTTATCAACCTAAACATAATTTCAATCATAATTAATCTTAATCTTGCCTTATTTGGAGTTTTCTAGAGTTTTGTAACACACTTTCACATTCCTCTAGGATTTTCATTAATAGTTTGGCTTTCTTATGCTTTAATTGTTTGCATCCACAAGCCTCATTTATTGCATCTCTTTGAGGATAATCTTGACAGTAATTAGTAACCAATCATAACTTAGGTGTTACCGGCTTGTGTGGACTAGATTTAGTGTTTGGGACTCATTTTCCACCTTGGGTGAATGAGTCCCACCTAGGTATTTTTGGCCCCGATGTAGGTTTCACACATTTCTAAACACTTTTGGATTTTTGTCCCATACATTATGTGTGATGGGACTCATTCACCACCTTGGGTGAATGAGTCTCGTGTGACCAAAATTCAAAATTAAATCAAATTTCTAGCAGGATTTTATTTTGCTAGATTTGATGTCAGTTTGTAGTGTTGTAATTTCGGCAATTCTTGCATAATTAAGCATAAATACAAGGTTCTTTCACTCATATTCAACACCTAGAAAATTTTACAAGCATTCAAGAGTTCACAAGAGCATTTGAGCATTCACAAGAGCATTCAATGCATTTCAAGGGAAGATTATCAAGCATTCAAGATCATTCTTCAATTTTCAATCATCATGTCATAGGTTGTTTGCATCATGTTGTTTTAGAGCTAACAATTGTGGTGTAGGGTTTTGTGATTCAAGCAAGTATTGCATTCAAGACCTATCAACATCAAGAAAGAATGAAGAACCACATCCATTAGAGCCATAACTTACATGTTTGCAACCTCTTATTGCAAGGGTTTAGTGAGTTGCAACATTTCCTTTTGTTCATTCATCATTCTCCTTTCATATTTTCTTTCAATTCAAGGTTTAATTACCAACAAGGGGCTTGACCAAGACAAAACCCTATTCACTAACCCCCACAACATTTTTCCCTCTTCTTGTGTATGATTTGTAGAGCTTGGTTGTAGATTTTCTAAGAAGTATAGGTGGAGAAAATTTGTCAAAACAATTCAAAGTTGCCAAAGTTGTCATCAATCCTTGGAGAAGCTTAGAGAAGGTCTATAGGCTGAATTTTGTAGCTTTAGACTTGGATTTGAATAAAGAACAAAAAAGAATACTAAGAGCTACAGAATCTAATTTTGAATTCCCATAAATATAGAAGTGGACTGATTTTCCTTTACTAGTGAATGAGTCCCATTGTACCTATTTTTCATGGATTTTTGTAGATCTAAGTACCTATTTATCTGAAACCTGTTCCAACACAGTTTAGCTGAAATTGGACTAATTCACCCAGCTTCACGTATAAGTCCCAGTCAGCATTAGCATCATACTTTTCAAGATTCTAGACCTCCATTCTATCTCCCAGGTGCACATTTCTAGTTTCATAGTTTTTCGTTACATTTTACTTGCATTTCTAGGTCATTTAGCATTTATTTGCATATCACACTATTTTTTCAACAAAAAAAATTTCCAAGTTTATACGTGGTGGTGAACCCCTCCATTAGACATTATTCAATCCCTAGAACCTTCCCTTTTCCAAATTTCAATCTCCTTTGCATTGAAATCTCAAAGGTTTGTTCTTTAGTGAAGTGGTAGAAGAATAGGTCTTTCTCCTTTTAGGTTGAAAACCCTACAAGCAAAAGAAAGCTCCCCCACCCTATTTTTCTTCATTTCAAATTCTAAGACATAAGAGATTCCTCAAAAAAACCCTATGCCAAGTCATATGCTTCTGAAATAAAGCAACATCATGAAAAATAAAAGAGGGGTTACCCCCAAAAATACATAAGGGATCTATGGATTCAAGATCAATATATCTTTGCTACAATGTTTTCATAGAGATAGGAAATGTCATCATTCCCCAAATACTCCTAGAACTAGAAGAATTTCACATAGAGAGGGAAAACAAAGAAAATGCTTTTAGGTCAACATGGAAGAGACCTAAATTTCTTGATGCATTGCATCATCCCCAAATGGAAAACACAAGACAAAGAAAAATGTTTATGAAATATAGAAGAATGTAGATACATATAGAGGAATGGATGAAGAGAGAAATATACCAAACAAAATAGTATGGGGGATCAAATTATACACATGCAATCATATAAACAGACATGAAAATGAAAAAATGCAAAAGACTAGTAAGGCACATGTGAGTCAAACTATAGGAGGTTCTCCACATCCCAATCTTGATCAATATATACAGAAGGCAGAAAACTAGTGAAAGGGACAATGACAAGTATTGAACTAAATTTTTGATATTCAAATAAATTTTCACATTTAGGTGGCAATTCAATTAGTTTCCAATGTATAAGAGTGTAAAAGATATTCTCAGTCTTGGACATTTATAGTAGGTCATAGGAAGTTGCAAGAATTTCATAGAGCTTTTACAATTGAAGTATTTGATGTACATGTAATTTAAAATTCTTTTTATTTGGTTTGATTACTATGTTGTCATCACTTTCTTCTTCTAACTACAAACCCTTTCCTTTTTGAGAAAAGGATGTGAAGTAATTAGAATTTATTGTTTCTTTTCTCTTATGCATGGGAGATGTATTGGAAAGTAGTCGAGGGGAAGGAAAATTTCATTGAATGGTATGTACCAAGGAGCACATGAATTATATCCCTTCTTTATGTTTAAGCATCATCTATGCGTTCCATATGAGAGGAATGGCATTACCAGCAATAGGTTTTGTTTTCAAAAAGTTTTGTAAAATTTTTAATTCTTTGTCTAGCCTCCTTATGTTGTCTTGTGTGATATTATAAATATAATGCACATTGATTGTAGGAAGGGAAGTCATAGGAAATGAGGTATGCATGTTATGATCCATAGGAGGTTGATTATCAACACTATTAGAGAGAGAGTTAGAAAACCCAAGATCCATGATGAATGGTGTATTGTGGGATGACATGAGTCTCAAACTACATCTCATAATAGTATTGAAAATAGGATACCAAGTTATAAAGTTCATACAAGATTTACAAACTCAATCCCAACCAAAAATAAAAAGTAGGGTAACCGAGAAGGTGTTTAAGCTCTGCTAGGGTTTTCTTGTGTTTGTGGTCATCCTTGGCCCCTCTTGCATCATATTGCGCTCTTTGTGTATGAATTTTCTCTTTTCCTATGTCTATGACTACATTTACTATAATTTTTGGTTTTAATATTCCTAAAACCAGGTCTAACCCAACAGTTTGTGCTAGTGTTGGTGGTTCGACAGCTCTGCTCAATGGCTCCTCCAAAAAAATGACCCCAAAAATTTATTCCAAAAGTGTTTCACGAGGTAAGTCTTTTGACTTCCCAACTGATGTGGTTTTACCTTTTACTGATTTTGATTCTTCTTAATGGCTTGAACAGTATACCCTTGTTGGGTATTTTGTTGGGAGGACTCCCCCTAAAAGTGTGATTAAAGAATGGGTCAACAAGGTTTGGGTCCCCCATGGGATCCGCCTTGATATGATCCAAAATTTAAACACGGGATTGCTTTTTGTTTTGTTTTACGGAGTTCAGACATGTTCAAGAAATCCTAAACCATGGTCCCTGGTATGCCAGGTCTTCTTTGTTGGTTTTCTGGGCGTGGACTCCAGACTTCATTGTCTTGGATGACACCAAGTTGTGGGTCCCAGTCTGGATTGAGTTTTCAGGTTTACCCTTTCCTTGTGTGCCTTTTTTGAATCATATTACATACTCTCTAGGGAGGGTCATTTGTATTGATCCAAATAGGTTTTTTCAGGCTTGACCCCAGAAATAGGTCTGTGTTGAAGTGCACCTTTCCCAAGATTTGAAGGACTCCATTGATATTCAAATTGGAATTCTCTGGCATACCCAAAAAGTCACTTATTTTAATTTTCCTAACATGTGTTATAGGTGTCATTCCATAGACCACAATATCAAGGACTGTCCTTTGGTAGTGCCTCGTACTCCTCTAGCATGGTAGTTTGAAAAGCCTCGTTAGGCAAATAATTTTGTTGCCAAACTTGATGAAAAATGGAAAATGATTACGAACCATAAAAATAAGTCTAGTGGCTCTGGGTCGGCTTCCAAAGCCCCTGAGCTGACAAAAAAAGTTTCAAACCCTTCAGTGAAGGGGAAAGAGGCTCCAATCAGAGCTGATAATATTCCAGCATGGCCTAGCCCGAAGGCTACACCTCATCGTGTTGTCATTATGATAGCACAATTGAATGCTTCTCCTCCCATTTTGGGAGCTCAAAATCAATCTCGTAGTCCTTCTCTGCCATTGGAAGAAGGTAAATTTGTGAAGGAGAAATAGAGATTTTCTTCTCTGAATATTCAAATTGGGTTAGTTCCACCAAAGTTTTTGCAAAATCGCTTCTCTTCTCTGAATTAAGAGGAGTTAGACTCCAATGATATGGAGTTTCACTCATGAATTTCTTCTCATGGAATGTTTGAGGTATGTTAGACCTTGCTAGAAATTATTTTGTTAGGGATACTTTGAAGAAATATCTTTGTATTGAAGTGCTTTTTCTCCAAGGAGTTAAAATTTCTAGTTTTTTGCTCATGTAGACTTGTCGCTCTATTTGGCTAGCCAATCAAATGTCTTGTGTAACGCCAAATAAGAGCTTTGCACAATAGACACACCAAAATCAAGATTAGAAGCACACACGCATACAATACTAAAATCTAACATGCAAATTCATACGTTAAGCAACAAAGAACATGGGAAAGTAAAAACGTGATTAAAACTAGAACAATCTCACCAATTTTCAAATGTATTTCCATGAATTATCTCGATTGCCCTTCTCCATTTTGCTTGTATGGTATAATTGCCCTTAGATTTTCAAGTAATTCATGCAAGTATAGCCTAAGATAGTGATTAGCAAAATATCGAAGATTCAAGACAAAAGTGCTCTCCAAAGTTACAAAATTCGCGAGAGAGATTGGAATGAAGAATGACTAATCAATTTATAGAAAATTGATTATTCGAATGACAGGCCAAGATTGAAAGATTAACAGATGGTTGAGATTGACTGATTAGACATGCATTCAGATAACTGATAGAAGTAACATGAGTGATTCGAATTAGAAAATAGAATTAAAGATTAAATGAATGATTTAATCTTCAGTTCGGCATTCGAAAACATAAGAAATATCTTTGCATGACAAAGATAAAGATTGATTATAACGACTCTCTGTTCGAATGCACGCACAACATTTAATTAATTAAATAAGAATATTTAATTAATATGCATGTACACGCAAATGAGTTAGAACTAGAGGATTGCATGATTAGACGAGAAGATTACTCGAGAATGCCACTCAAACATTAAATCAATAGTTAACTGAACGATTAAAATAGATGTCGAGTTGAGTAAAAGTGAATATTTAGATAACTCACATAATTATCTAAAATATAGAAGAATGCGTTAAAATAGACTTAATGAATTAAATAACTCATTTAATTCAAGAGACAATAATTCGAAGGATAATTAAATAAATAAGATGTATTTAATTAAATGATGAAGGGGATTATTAAATGAATAATTAAATAGATAATGACTTCATTTAATTATAGTTGAAGTGAGATAAAGAATAAATTAAATAATGATTTATTTAATTTGACAAGACGAATAAGGTTAATTAGTAAGATAATTAAATAAGAAGCGTTTATTTAATTAATCAGATAGAATAAAGAAAATGTGAATTAATCAAATAATTAAGATTATTTAATTAATAGAAGAAATAAAAGAAGATGAATTAATTAAATAATTAAGATTATTTAATCAATGGAAGAATTAATGTTAAGATGAATTAATTAAATAATTAAGATTATTTAATCAATGACCATGAAGAATACAAATTACGAAGAATATGGAAGTCGCAGGCTTAAACCAGATTTTGGTGTCTACATTTGCCCCTCTTTGATACAATGTCGTTTAGGTGTTGTGTCAAAGAAAATCAATGAAAATATGCCCCAGTCAAGCTCTGGATTAGAACAGGTGAAGGTATGCCCCCTCAGGAAAATTGACAAATTTTTGAAATGTTCAGAAAATTTTGGAAATGTGCCCGATTAGTCCAATAAATAGGAAGAAATGCAATGCAGTTGACGGAATTGGGTTTGGAAATGGGAGGGATGGGTACGGGATGATAGAAAATGGAAGTTTACATGGCCAGAAGGAAGGAAATGCCACCTAAGTCTAGGTATATATTTGAAATTGGGGTGAAAAACTATTCATTTGCACCCACCTAGCTGAGAGATTTGAAAAGTTTGCTCTGACTTTCAGCGAGGATGTCTCCAGTTCCAGCCACCCATCATCGTGCCTACAGGATCAGGACGTTCCAGAGACCAGCCGGCGCAGATCCCCGGGTATGGACCTAAAACTTGTCTTTTGAAAAAAAATTTATTTGCACGCTTTTTGAGGTATTTATTGCATTTTTAGTTATGCGTCACATTTTAATTTGCACCGCATCTGTATGCACGAACGACGCATCTGCTTGCAAAAAGCCGCATGTGCATTTTAACGCCGAACATTTAGGCTTAGTTTAGAAAAATAACCGCATGTGTTTTTTGTGTTACGCATTTGATCATTGTGATACGCATTTGAAATTTAGCTACGCATGTGCATTTTATGATACGCATTTGTTTATTCTGAAATGCATGTGATTGTTTGAAACGCATATGCATATTTATATCCGCATTTGCTTCTTTTGATACGCATTTGAGATTATGCAACGCAAATGTTGATTTTAGCATGCATTTGATAATAATTAACCGCATTTGATTAATAATGACGCACTTGTAATTTGTGGACCGCATTTGTATAAAAGCGATGCATGTGTTTAAAAAATGACGCATTTGCAAAATAACGACGCATTTGCATTTTATGTCAAAACATTCATTTTTCACTAGGGTAGATGATTCAGGCTGACATGAGGCATGGTTTTGCAGGTTGTTCTTGACCCTATCTACACACATGAGTCGAGACCCATGACATTTTGATTCAGAGATAGCCTACGGCCAGCCGAGCGATGGACTTTATGGCATTTGGGTTTGTTGCACGTGACCGATATGCCCCAGATTAGGGCAAATCGGGGTTTGCTGACAGCACTATGTGAGCGGTGGCACTCGGAGACATCGTCGTTCCATCTTTCGAATGGAGAGGCTACAGTGACTTTGGAGGACGTGTATAGGATTCTGAGACTGCCTATTAGAGGCACACGGGTAGTCTATGATACCCATAGGGGTATAGCTGAGATGTGCAGATACTACCCCCACGCTGACGTTAGACAGCTAGGGGTGGACGACTATGACATTAGATGGCGGGTGTTGGCCCAGAGGTATAGACAGTTAGACTGTCTAGTGGCGACCTTGATAGGCGGTATAGTACTACCGGACCGCCGAGGACATGGATTCCCTGTGGGATGGGGTGAGATGCTAGTGGGTATGCTAGAGCACCAAGTTGTATATGCTTAGGGTTCGTGTGTGTTGGGGATGCTATAATTCCACCTTCATGACATTTCCTATAGAGAGGCACAGTCGATGAGCTGCAGCACCACGCTCCTGATGGTATGGGTGTGGGAGCATATTGCTATCTTTAGACCACCGGTGACAGTAGATCTAGCTCATGGAGCACCCTACGCCTTTCGGTATGCGGAAGCCACCACTCAGCACCACATTGGAGACACGGGCTATTATAGACATGCTATAGACCTGATGCAAGAGTTTACATGGAGACCATACCTAGGCTGCGAGGTGTGGTCAGATGAGGGTGAGCATTTGCCATATTGTCGACAGACATAGTATTTAGTGGGACGGACAGTGTCCCATATGCACATCATAGAGCGGCAGTTGTCGGACCGGGTTTTGAGACAGTATGGAGAGGTACAGGATGTACCTCGAGGGAGAGCAGAGTTTGCTCGGTCTTCACGAGAGGTCCTATTATGGGGGCCAGAGATTCCAGTCGCCACGGCAGAGGCAGATATTGATGGATTACAGGCGCAGCCATGGGGATGGAGGGGTGGACCAGCAGATCCAGGGATGACTCCAGCTTATGATCAGTGGTGGGCATTACACAGGCTGACTCCTTTGATAGATCCAGGGTAGCCAGCACCAGTAGAGCGGCGTGTTAGAGGTTCCAGAGGCAGACGGGGCAGAGGAGGTGGTCGAGGAGGTAGAGGAGGCCGAGGTGATGGTGGGGATGATGGCAGAGGTCGCCAACCTGGAGGCAGGAGAGGGAGGTGTGGTCAACGGGGACGAGGAGCAGCCTTGTCACCGATCCGAGAGGAGAAGGGAGGAGAGGAGGATGTGGCCATGCTAGATGTGGCCAGAGGTGGTGAGGAGGAGCAGTCGGCTGAGGTAGTTATCCTGGACATCCCTGACATCCTAGCAGAGGCAAAGGCAGGTGCCGAGGAGGTAGTTACAGAGGAGGCAGTGGGAGAGGAGGTAGAGATTGATGCCCTTGGATTGCTAGGTGCCTACCAGGAGGATGAGGAGGAGGAGGATGATCACGAGAGAGAGATCAGGGATCAGATCCTGGAGGAGATGGACGAGAGGAGGATGGGCAAGATAGGGTCCGTCAGGATGATACAAAGCAGAGGTGCCTAACACTGATGTTTGAGCCTGTTTCCTTGGAGGAGATGAGGTGTTGATGGCAGAGAGAGATGCTACGAGGGTGGAAAGAGAGCCTTGTTGGAGGGTCAGGCTGTAGATGGTAGGAGACTGAGCAAGAGATCCGCAGAGCTCAGGTCATATGTACAGGACCATCAGCAGCATTTGCCAGAGAGTTGGTGAGCGGCGAGAGGGAGAGATACTCGAGAGACCTGTATGGCAGAGGTTCCCATAGAGAGACGGGCTCCCAGTTTTTCAGCAGCACAGAGCAGCAGGTCAGACCAGGACCCACACATGGACAGTGAGCACAGAGGGAGTGGATCAGCCATGCAGAGCAGGGCCATATGACAGACCTCCCATAGCTCTGAGATCAGCAGGTTCCCAGCATCAGTCTCCTACACACTCCCGACATGATGGCAGTGGCAGTTCAGGATAGAGATACAGTTTTGAGGTCCATTTGAGACATTGTATTTTGATCTGATAGCCTGCGGGCTTCCATGTATTTATGATACATTATGACATTGTGATGTGACACATATGAGCGATATGTATATATGATTTTGGCGGTGATTCTTATGATATGCATTGTCTATTTATTGATTATGCAGTCTTGATTTATACATGTGATGTTTATATGATATGCCTACGTGATGGATGGTTGTATGTACTTTATGTTGTTTATGCAACTAATGCGATAAATTTGATTCTATGTGACATATGATTCTGTATGATTATGAGATGCAATGTGATGCTATATGTATAATGACATGTGATGCTATACAAATGTAATATGATGTATGTATTTACAGTTTATTACTTATGATATGCAATGTTAAATGATGATTATTGTCTATTATGGCATGATAATCTAAATGTGACATATGCCTATATATATGTATGCTTCTAACATGTATGTTGATGCAGGATGATGTATACCATTTTGTGTCACAGGACTTCGTCATAATGGAAGAAAGAAGAATTGTTAATGCGGAATGGAAGATCGACAAAGAATGAAAAAGACAGAAGATAAATGTTAGTGTTAGGAATCTTTGATATTTCACCATATCACAAAAGGTGTTGCACTTTATCATCATTGGGCGGGACTAATACAAATGGAGACAAACACCAGGATATGACATAAATCAAGGTGTGCAATGTCATCCACTTGCTAATAACAGACAGTCACAGACAAGGATTGTCACTAACTCATACTAAGGACACAAGTTGCCCCAGTCTTTTTGTCGAGACAAACCACAGACAGCAAACAAAAGAAAAGACAGGTCATGAGACGTCATTGCTCCTCTAAATCCTTCATGGGACATCCTTGAGGAAACTAGTAACATGACTCAAAATCAAATTGAAAAGACAGTCAACAGACAGCAGTCAAAGAAAATAGAATTTTGATACGTCGTTGCTTCTCTAAATCCTTCATGGGACATCATTGAGAAAGCTAGTAACATGAATCCTAGTCATCAATCCAAGATAAATGATAAGATAAACAAGCCATAAAGTCAATAAGCCAATGAAAATATTTGCCAAAACATGATTTGTTTGTTTGATTTGTTTGATTGATAGAGCCTGATTGCAAGAGATACACATACCGGATAAGACTGTGAGTCTGGTTTCAATGTTATGACTATCTGTATAAGGCATGACAAAGCCTGGTTTGAGAAAGACATGTATCGTATAAGACGTTGAGTCAGATGCCGTTGATGTGATAACCTGTGTAAGGCTATGTTTGATTGTTTTGACCTTGTCAATTACGCAGGAAGGACTCATCCTGTATAAGACATAGGTTGATTGTTTTGATAACATCTGTTTCCAAGAAGGACACATCTTGTAGCAGACAGTTGGTTGATCTGTTTGAATTGTTTTGTATGGAAAGTTGTTTGATATGACTCAAAGACATTGCTGACTTGTTCACTAGAGTAATGCATGACTTGATATGACGTGTTGACAATTGACTGTGTGTGACGACAAACCCTAAAGGACTGACCTAGTGTGGCCTTGGGGGCTCATCGATTGATGACTTTGCAAACGTTGTACACGCAGAGACCTCGTAGTTCGACTTGACTGCGACTGACAAGACTGACTACAAACAAAAGACGTGTGTGAAAGTGAATGTGACGAACCCTAATGGACTAACCTAGTGCGGCCTCAGAGGCACATCGGCAAATGGCCTTGCCTACGTCTAGTCGCAGAGGCAACGTAGTTCGACACTACCAATGACCTTGTCATATAGACATATGGATTGACGCATGACTTTGTACAGAAAAACCTAAACGGACTGACCTAATGCCTCGGGGGCACATCGGCAGATGGCCTTGCCTACGTCCAGTCGCAGAGGCAACGTAGTTCGACAAACGACAAAGACTGACAAGTGCGACTGACTTTGACTCTATTTTTGGATTTTTTTTGAAGTGTTTTGATTTTTTTTGTCTTTTTGAATTTTTCTGATGTTTTTGTGTTTTCTCAGGTCATTTTGCGATGTTTTCAGATTTTCCATGATTTTACGTCTTCAACACAACCAATGTAAGAACCAATATGACGCACGTCAAGTGTTTGCCCCCAGTCAAGTATAAGACCAACTGATTATGACTAGGGTAAAATGGAGAATATGAAATACACTCGATGTCAATCGTTCCAAGTTATGGGAAAGACTACCACTTATTATGAATGGTATATACAAATGATGGACATGAAAGATAAGGGATATGTACAGGGATAGGTAGTATGTACAGGGATAAAGACTATGTACAGGGATAGGTAGTATGTACAGGGTAGTGGACTATGTACAGGTAAGTGGTGTATGTACAAGATAGATTAGAATAATAGTAGACAAAGGAGCAGGGTTGAGTACACATGGCGCCTGTTTTCCAGGTTTTCACCATGGTACCTATCCAAAGCGCCACCGAAGTGGTTTTCACCATTGGACGATTGATTTATCTTTACTATTTTCCATATTAACTCATTTTTTTTGGTGTTACCAAGACGCCTGTTTGCCAGGTTTTCCCCTTGATAACGATTTTTTTATTTTCTGATTTTTTTGTATTTTTGCTAAATAAGACAAAGGCTCCCAGAAGCTATGCATAGAACTTCTTCAGATGCATACTATTGATTGGTGAGGACAATGGTTCGCCTTCAGGAGTAGAGAGTTGATACGCCCCTGATCCAAAAGCTTCTGTAACAACATAAGGTCCCAACCAATTAGGTTCAAACTTTCCTGGTTTATCTCTTTCTGCTTGATTCTTTGGGTTCTCCATTAAAACCAGGTCACCAATGTCAAAATTTTTGTTTAAAACCCTCCTGTTATAGCTACGACGAAGGCGGTTCTGATATGCTTGGAGATGGTCCAGTGCCTTCTGTCTACGCTCGTCCAGGAATTCTAACTCATGGAGTCTCGACACTCGGTACTCTTCATCGTCAATGTGGCCCTTCAGTGATACCCTTAGGGATGGAATCTCGACCTCAATAGGCAAAATGGCTTCAGATCCAAAGACAAGTGAGTATGGGGTAGCACCAATGGGAGTACGGATACTTGTACAATAAGCCCATAAGGCAGGGTTAAGCTGTAAATGCTAGTCACGACCAGCATCATTGACAGTTTTCTTGAGGATTCTAATGATGGTCTTGTTAGACGCCTCCGCTTGGCCATTACCTTGTGGGTAGTATGGAGTAGAGAAGTGATGTTGAATATGAAATTGATCACACAAGTGATGGACTTCTTGGTTCTTAAATGGGCGGCCATTGTCAGTGATTATAGATTGAGGGACACCATACCGACAGATGATATAGTTTAAGATAAATCTAGAAATCTGTGTGCCGGTAATGTATGTCATAGGAATGGCTTCAATCCACTTCGTAAAGTACTCAGTGGCAGTGATAATGAACTTGTGTCCATTAGATGAGGTGGGGTGGATCTTACCTATGAGGTCGAGTCCCCATTGGGCAAAAGGCCATGGTGACGTGATAGGATGGAGCTCCTGCGCTGGGGCATGTATCAAATCTCCATGAACTTGGCATTGGAAACATTTTGTTACAAAGACATATGAGTCTTTTTCCATAGTAGGCCAATAATAACCCAGTCTCATAATCTTTTTAGCTAAGGTAGGACCGCTAGAATGGGAACCACATATACCCTCATGCACCCCATGCAAGGTTGCTTGTGCTTCAGCAGAATCAAGACATCTCAGTAGGGTATTATCTAAAGCGCGTCTATATAGGGTGTCTCCGACGATGGTATATTTGGCTGACTTGCGAAGGAATGTCCTACGTTGGTTATTGGATAGGCCAATGGGGATGACTTCGGCATGAAGGTAATCATAGATTTCTTTGTACCATGGGGAATTAGGACCAACAATGTCACACACCATTTCAGAATCTGGGATATCATAGGCAGGGACCAAAAGCTGTTCGACCAAGAACTCAAACTTAGGCACGTTGTTAGGAATGTCAAGGAGTGAGGCAATTGTAGCCATAGCGTCTGCTGCTTTGTTTAAAACATGAGGTATCTGATGAAACTTGACTTTGTCAAAGTACTCTTTAAAACTATCAGCCATGCGCTTGTACGGAGCAAGCTTTTCATCCTTAGTCTCATAATCATCATTTACCTATCTTATTACTAGTTGAGAATCACCATATACCTGTAGGTTCTTGATTTTCCACTTGACTGCCATGCGTAAACCTGTCACTAAAGCTTCATATTCTGCCATGTTGTTAGTGCATGGAAATGCAATCCTAAATGATTTAGGGATGGAATCACCCTGTGGTGTGATAATGTGAGCCATCAAAGTACAGTTTCCATGTTATGTTTGTGTCAAATGTGAATATGAACTCAT
>VDFB02075321.1:341862233-342090277 GCA_007258455.2 Sequoia sempervirens | reverse complement strand
AGAAGAGGGAAAAATGTTGTGGGGGTTAGTGAATAGGGTTTTGTCTTGGTCAAGCCCCTTGTTGGTAATTAAACCTTGAATTGAAAGAAAATATGAAAGGAGAATGATGAATGAACAAAAGGAAATGTTGCAACTCACTAAACCCTTGCAATAAGAGGTTGCAAACATGTAAGTTATGGCTCTAATGGATGTGGTTCTTCATTCTTTCTTGATGTTGATAGGTCTTGAATGCAATACTTGCTTGAATCACAAAACCCTACACCACAATTGTTAGCTCTAAAACAACATGATGCAAACAACCTATGACATGATGATTGAAAATTGAAGAATGATCTTGAATGCTTGATAATCTTCCCTTGAAATGCATTGAATGCTCTTGTGAATGCTCAAATGCTCTTGTGAACTCTTGAATGCTTGTAAAATTTTCTAGGTGTTGAATATGAGTGAAAGAACCTTGTATTTATGCTTAATTATGCAAGAATTGCCGAAATTACAACACTACAAACTGACATCAAATCTAGCAAAATAAAATCCTGCTAGAAATTTGATTTAATTTTGAATTTTGGTCACACGAGACTCATTCACCCAAGGTGGTGAATGAGTCCCATCACACATAATGTATGGGACAAAAATCCAAAAGTGTTTAGAAATGTGTGAAACCTACATCGGGGCCAAAAATACCTAGGTGGGACTCATTCACCCAAGGTGGAAAATGAGTCCCAAACACTAAATCTAGTCCACACAAGCCGGTAACACCTAAGTTATGATTGGTTACTAATTACTGTCAAGATTATCCTCAAAGAGATGCAATAAATGAGGCTTGTGGATGCAAACAATTAAAGCATAAGAAAGCCAAACTATTAATGAAAATCCTAGAGGAATGTGAAAGTGTGTTACAAAACTCTAGAAAACTCCAAATAAGGCAAGATTAAGATTAATTATGATTGAAATTATGTTTAGGTTGATAAAACCCTAGAAAAGTGTGAAAGTGTGTTATAATACTTCACAACAATTTTGCAAGACACTATTAAATTCCATTAATTCACAAGGTCCCAAGACCTAATGTGAATGGGTTACCCACATTAAAACACTAAATCGATGTAGCATTAAGAAAAAATCCACAAGGAGGACCCAAATGAGTGTGGAAAAATCCAAAGGATTATTTTTTTGACACTACATTTAGCCACCACTTTAGTGAGGATGAACTTGCTTCAAACTCACACTAAAGTAGAAAAAATGGATCAAGAGGGGTTTGAAAGAACCAATGCTAGAAAGATGAGACAAAAATCAAGAGGGGTGATCAAGCCCCCAGGATCAAGATCCCATGACAAAACAAACATAAGCACAAAGGAACATACATGAAAATGATATAAAGAATAGTGACAAGGTCAATCATACACTACCGAAGATGAAAAAGAGAAAAGAAAGGAAAGGAAAGAAAGAATCAGATCAAGCTTTAATTGTTTGTCCATTTCAATGTGGATCAAATCAAGGCTGCTTGTACAGAGAAACACATACTCACTCTATGGTGACGATACTCTTGGTTGTCTGCCAGGTGAGAAGTCCTAAAAGGTGAGACCCATACACTAATGGCTGGTATGCACTCACTCACACCAAAGTTATACCTCCTAATAACTTTAATAAGGTGCCACACAAAAAAATGGTTTTTTGAGCTTCATGAGACAAGTAAAACTTCATATGCTTGGAGCTCATGAACAACCATGATGGCTCCATAGTCATGCAATTTGTACTATGCAAGGTGGCCATATAACAAAAAATGCAAAATGAAACATGCAAAGGATATTCAAAGGAGTCTTGCTTAGTTCATGCAAGGTCTTTAACTTAGGGAACATTGTGCCTAATGTCTCCAAGAGAGGACCAATCAAAGAATAGAAAATTCACAACATACCGGATGCAGTGCATCACATCACGCCACTAAGAGGAATGTAATATGATAAGAGAGATCACACTCCTGAAGGACATTACACCCAATGTCATCCAAAAAGCAACAAATGCATCATATGAAGTAAGAAGGTTGCACTAAGAATGAGGAAAAGGAGAATGCGAAAGAATAATGCCAATGTATGCCCCCACTTTAAAAGAATTTCTAAACACCATGCTATGAGAAATTACTTTAAAGTAGTAAAATGAAAAAATAAAATGAGAAATAAGACATGAGATCCAACTTGAAAAGCCCTATGCCAAGTCATATGTTTCCTAGTAAAGCTACGTCATGCAAGAGAAAAAGAAAAGGGAGCAGTTTCCTCCAAAATGAAAACACCCAACACATAAGGGATCTATGGATTTGGGGTTAGTATGTTCTTTGCTACAATGTTTTATATAGAGCTTGGAACTATCATCATCCCCAAATACACATAGAACATGAATAATGACTCAAAGATAGTGAAAACAAAGAAAAACCTTTTGGGTCAACATGGAAGAGACATAGGGTGCCTCAACACCTTGCGTCATCCCCAAAAGGAAAATACAATACAAGTGAAAAAGAAAAGGTGAAAGAAAAAGGAAAAGGAAAATATTTTGGGTCAACATGAAGGAGACATGAATGTCTTGATGCCTTGCATCATCCCCAAAAGGAAAATGCAAGATAAAGATAAAATGAAAAGGAAATGAAAAAGAAAGCCTTTTTGGGACCAACATGAAGGAGACATGAATGTCTCGATGCCTTGCGTTATCCCCTAGAAGGAAAACACAAGAAAAAGATAAAGATGAAAAGTGAAAGCGATGCATGAAATAGAGAAGAATGAAGGTACAAATAGAGGAATGTCATAAAGAGAGAGAAAATCAAACAAAAAATCATGGGGGATCACATTACACACATGCAATCACACAAAAATAAAATAAAAGGAAAAATAAAATGAAAAGGACTAGTAAGCAAAATGTGAGTCAACCTATGAGCAAGTCAACTGCATCCCAATCATGTTCATTATATACCGAAGGTGGACAACTAGCCAAAGGGACAAGGGAAAGTGCCAAACTAGGAGAAGTACCAAGTTCAACACTCTATATAGGAGATTTCTTATTTAAGCTCATGGAAGAGGAAAACAATGTGTTTAATTCATTATGCACCTCTTCGTTGATTTTAGTGGTCTCGTCATCATCATCCAAGTTAATCACAATAGGAGGATGAATGATAATGCCCATTGAAGAGTTCAATTCTTATTGTGGTTTTCATATTGGGTCATTTTGTTGCAATTGGAGAGGAGGGGGTATGTGCAGGATCATGATGGGTCAAAAAGTGGCGATATGATGGGTATGTGTAGGGTATGTGGCTGACGACTTTTTTTTTACCCAAAATTGATAAAACAAAAAAGGTTTTTAAAGGAGATTTTTAACTTTCCACTAATATAAATTATGCTTTACTTTGAATTTAATAAATTCTTATTATTCATTTTCTATTTGAATTATGACTAAATTCCTGATTGATAGGTTGATTGAAAAGCATTTATAACTTTCAAATGGTATCACATTTGGGTATGTGCAGGATCATCATGGAAAAAATAGGCCCTAAGTGGCGAAAAATTTATAAAAATAAGAGTTAGGCAACTTGACATAAAAAATTGAATAAGTTATCTATATTATTTCAAAAATATGTAACAATACAATTTTTAGAAAATTGAATATAGTTTCTAAACTACTAGGTTTATTTAAAAGAAAAAAAATCTATTTGGTGAAAATTTGAAATTTCAATGCAATAGTACTTAAATTTCAAGGAAAATAAGAAGTGGTGTCTGTCTGACCACCCTAACTACAATAAAATGATAATTATTTTTTATAAGATTTAATATATAAGTAGAGGACTCATGTCCAGATGTGATGCATATTTTTTTGTAATTTTTTTTCCATGTAAATAATTAATTATGAATTTTTTATTTCAACTTTTTAAAATTATAAAAACTTGTATGTTTGACCACCTTAACTTGGTCAAAACTTCATGAAATTCATTTTTTTTAAATCCTATATTATGTGATGCATAGAATGTGATGCATGTTTCAAATTCAAAAAATGTGATATCGTTTGAAAGCTATAGATGTTTTTCAATCAACCTATCAATCAGGACTTTAATCGTAATTTAAATAGAAAATGAATAATAATTACTTATTGAATTAAAAGTAAATTATAATTTATATTGGTGGAAAGCTGAGAATCTCCTTTAAAAACCCTTTTCATTTCATCAATTTTGGGTATAAAAAAGTCGTCAGCCACATAGCCTACACATACCCATCATATTGCCACTTTTTGGCCCATCATGATCCTACACATAGCCATCTTTTGAATCCAAAACATGTGTCACATTCTATGCTTCGAATACTATAGGATTTAAAAAAAAATGAATTTCATGAAGTTTTGACCAAGCTAAGGTGGTCAGACATACAACTTTTTATATTTTTAAAAGTTGTAATAAAAAATCATAATTAATTATTTACTTGGAAAAAAATACAAAAAATATGCATCACGTCGGGACATGAGTCCTCTACTTATATCTAAAATCTTATAAAAAAATATTATCATTTTATTCTGGTTAGAGTGGCGGACAAACACCTACTTCTTTTTTCTTCCCGAAATTTAAATGCTTGCATTGAAAATTCAAATTTTCACCAAATAGATTTAAAACCCTAGTAGTTTAGAAACTACATTCAATTTACTACAGATTCTATTCTTACATATTTTGAAATAATATAGATAACTTATTCAAATTTTTACATCAAGTTGTCTAACTCTAATTTTTTTGAATTTTTTTCCACTTAAGGGCCTGTTTTTTCCATGATGATCCTACACATACTCGAGGGTCATCATGCATTGCTTCGAGCAAGTTTTGATTTTTATTTTCTTTGTTTAACTCTTCATGTAACTTGTGAGCAAGGGAACGACGTATTTTCCTACCCTCTCTAGCAGCTTTGTTTCTTTTTTTTTCTTCAAGTTTCATTTTTGTAGGAGCGAGTTGATCATCCATAGGTTTCTTTTCTTCCCTGAGGGGAGGAATGGAAGGAACCATAGGAGGTTGTTCAACCACTTTCTTTTTTTCTTTATAAACTTGTTTTATTCTAGGAGGTGTGATGGGGTTTTTTTCATTGTCTCTTGGTCTTTTGGAGGATGTAGGTGAAGTTTCTATTTTTGGTTGGTCTTGGTTGTTTGGTTCTTGTTTAGGCTGAAGCATGGTTTATTCTAGGATTGAAGGTTCGAAGGTGGATGAGGACATGCTTTAGAGAGATAATTCTTCTATGTTATTTTCCTTGAAATTTTGATAGGACAAGAAAACTAAGTCTTCCCTTGGCTTGATAGGTTCCATAGGCTCGAAGCCAAAAGGCATCTAGAGAAAAGTTTCCTTTATATTACAAAAGGTTAAAGCCGCTATGGTGAACACTGAATATCTCATTATCAAAAGGAAACTTTAAGCATTTATGCACAACCGAAGGGACAACTTTCCTGGAGTGAAGCCATGGGTGGCCTAGCTTCACACAAAATTGGTCTGACTATAGGATGATGGAGAATATGACATCTACTATTTTTGGTCCTATTTACAATGGTAGGGTGATCGATCCTATCATAGGGTATGCAAAGCCATTGTGTGTCTTGATCCATGCTTTTAGTCTATCATATTCATCTTGATAGAGTTCATGCAAAAGTAGAAATTCTTCGATGATCACATTCTCTCCATAGGCGAGATCTATTAGTATCCCATTAGTGGGCTTGTCATAGATACATCCGGCTATGTAGAGAGGACCATCAAGAAAATGTTTAAGTATATATTTAGAGGAGAAAGCAATGTTGAGAAGACACTTAGGTCGAATATTATGAGGGATGGCATCTATTTTCCCTATCATTTCATCCATAGGATTGATATTGATAACATTATTTAAAACAAAAGTGTTGTTTTCATCATCTGTATCAACATTCATCCATCATTCTTTGTAGTTTCACTAGATTTGACAAATGAAATATTGTGTATGGGAATTGGATTAGTGAAAATTTTCAAGTTTTGGTTCAGAGGGGCAATGGACTTATTTCCTTGATCGCTAACACCTCCAATGGATAGACGACTAGAATCCATGAGGTGTTGCACAAGATGTTTAAGATGCTTGCAATGTTTTGTATCATGTCCATTTTTTCGGTGATAGTGGCAATAAGTATTGGGTATGAAGCTTGGAGGTAAAGGCTTATTAGGGTTGAGGGTTTTGATGGGTGGCAAGGTAATCCTTTGTTGTTTTGGCAGTTGGGGCATTGTGTTTTGAAGGGTATCAGGTAAGGGAGTGAATTTTCCTTTTGGATCACCATAACTAAAGGGTACCATGGTTTTGATAGTAGCTACTTGGTAGTTGACATTTTGAGTTGTTTGTTGAGGGGAGTTGAATTGAAGGAACTCTTTATTTTGTTTTCTAAAAGGTTTTGAATTGTTTTGGTTTATGGGTTCAGATTTCTTGATTCAGCTAGAAGTAGACCTTGTATCTCGAATACTAACTGAATTTTGATAATCATGTAGGGTAGTGCATAGGTGCATGAAGGATGGGAATTTCATCATGGTGAACTTGTCTTGAATTGGGCTTTGTAAGTTTTCTATGAACATCTTTTGAAGGTGTGGGTTGGGAATCTTGACATAAATTTGGGAATAAAACAATTGATAGCATTAGATAAAGCTAGTGGCCTTTTCACCCTCATTTTGCTTGCATCTCATTAAATCAGCCAAGGTCATCTCGGGAGTCATATGCCCTTGGAAATGGTTTACAAATGAATCAAAAATTTCATTAAATGAACAAATTGTATTGTTCGGTAAAGAAGAAAACCATTCCAAGGTAGTATCATTCAAGGATCTAGGAAATTTTTTTGCCAATGGTTTATCGTTGTTGATCATCAAAGCTTGTACCTCTTCGATGGTATTATCGGAAATTCAGTGAGTGGGGGAAAAATTGTGTTTCACTAAATACCTCCAGGTTTTTTATAGAAAGTTGGCTCTTCTTTGGGGTTTTGAGATAAGGGGAGAAGGAAGCATAAACATAAAACATAAAAGGTGATGTGCCAAAGCTTTTACAACATTTTAAACCCAAATAATTCGTATGATTGATATAAATAGACACAAAATGCTGCAACCCCTCATTGTTGGAAAGAGAACGAACAACAAAGGCTAACATCAAGCACAATGTAGACTTTAAAATCTTTCTGCTGGTAGTGTTCATTAAGGTCCAATCAAACATAAAGATTTCCTATGGGTAATAGAACAATATCTCATAAATCACATGAACTCTTACTCCTAATACTATATAGCACAACAAAATAACAACTTTCATAAAAATACAAAAGTCCAATGACATAGTTTAGTTTTCTTAAGCCACTACTCTACCATACGAGCATAAAGTATAGAAATTTTCTACTTAAACTACCAAGATATAGCTTCCAATACATAGTTTCTAATTCAAAATGATAATATAAAGAAAGAAAATTTGAAAAAGGCCATACATGCATAGTCTCAACAATTTATTCTCAATAATTTGTGCTTTAAAATATCAAATGAACTTTGAAACAAAGGTTGGATGCCAATTTGACAATAATTTAAACCTTAATAGATATAACATGCCAAAGTAAAGTAGTTCTACAACTTTCTTCTGAAAATAATTCTAAAACCCTAAGAAAACTAAAGAAACTTTTCTTAACAAAGAAAATATCACTTGGAAAAATCCTCTTTCATTTGTGTCATCGCCCTCCTTATATAGCTAGAAAAAAAGATACGCACTACTTTAGCTCAATCGTAATTGCCACCAAGTGTTGACAATTAATAGCACATGATCTGATCATAGATCTTTGGCTAGGTTGCAATGATCTTTGCACATCAATTCTAAGCTATTGCATTAATATCCTTTAGATATTTTAGCAAAGATAGAGGCTCATAAATGATCAAATCCTAAAAAAGAACAAACTAGAAAAGGGTACAGTTGATCGATCACATCACTCCCAGGCACCGTCTCAAAACTTCCATCCCAAAAACTAAGGAAAAGAAAAGAAAAGGCCAACCAACTCTGACAAAATCCTTAATCATATTGCTCTGTAGGAGGTGCAAATAGACTATGGTGAAAAGATGACCTGTGAGAAAGGAGGAAACTCCTGAGCTGATGAATATAGCTCCCAAGAAAATGTTTAACGAGTCAACACGTGTCCTGAACTCTCTCCTAAAAATAAGGCGAAAGATGAAAGTTGCACAGCCACCATGTGGTGCACCCGAAGTTGAAGACATTTATGTAAGCCAAAAATGGAAATGACTAAGGCAGAAAAAGTACTTCATAGTTCTAGAAACTCACAGGGGTCTTCACTCTACGAAGATATGAGCATAGGTCTCTGTTTGTTCTTGGATTTTGATGAAAGAAATATGGTGAGCCTCCCAATCTGCATTAATTGGTAGAACAAGAGTTTGGATCTTCTTGTATGCTTGCTCGAGATCTAAAATATCCTTAAAAGAGATGACCCCCCATCTGGAAGAAATCACACCTAGGTGATAATAGAGCCAAGAAAGAGGGTAGATCTCGAGCTCAAAATCATCTTTTATGGGTGCAACAATCGAGCTTAGAAGGTCTACAGTGGTTTAGATTTTTCGTCGGATTGCATTATTGATTTGCTCCATTGTTAGTGCATCTTCATCTCATGAAAGAAGAGGAGGAAACCTAAAACCAACTAAGACAATAAAGTCCTTGATCTAAATGACCTATTTATTCAACAACATTTGGTAATCCTTACATTTTTCCACAACCATGTGACAGTTGATGATCTCATTAGCTTTGATGGAGGTGACTCATCGATCGAGAATTCTCACTCTTCTAGAACCTGATCAGTGATGCTGCTCAATTTGAAGATAAAAATTTGGGAGTCTACCACTTGGGGTGAAATTTTTTTCATGAAGTGATCAGCCATCAGACTAACCTTGGCATTCAGTTCCCAAACATCCCTTAGAAATTGCAAGGCAAGTCCTAGAATACAGACACTAGTCACTATCTACTCCCAATGCATAACTATTAGCCTTCTCATTATAGGGAGGGATCCAAATCCTCTTGCAACAGTTAACTCCTGATTAGATTGAGCCTCTCTTTCCCTGGTGTTTTCTTCCATTTGACCCTTCTCCTGAAGAGCATTTTCCAACTAAAAACATAGTCTTTCGACTTCTTGTCTTGACTCTTCTGCCTCTATCTGGATTCTTTGAAGATCATCAGTATTTTGGGATTAGGCATCACTTAACTCTCTCGTTAAGTTTTCAATATTAGCATGAAGCTAAACTTGTTCATTCCAAGCATCTGTAAGCAACCTGGACATGTGTCCTTGTTGGCCTTGAATTTTCCTTACACGGGTTACCTCAGCTTCCTTGGCTCAGACTTCATTTTGTAGTTTTCTCACTGTTCCTTTTACATTTTCCAACTCAACCTTGCACTTCCTTAATTGTTTGTCCAACCTTTCATAGTCAACATGTACCACCCTCTGCGTATCTTTGGCTAGGACCATCTTATCATGTGGGAGATTTTTTCTCAAGTCTAGGCCCATAGCATGAATGCCATAATCTTCCATCTGCATCTATCCTCCGAGCTTGGAAATGAACGACTTCATGGTAGTAATAAGTAGAGAGTTCCGCTCTTCATTAAAACAGGCTTTGATCCTCTTGGTGGAAGGCCTCTTGGCACTTTTTGACAACATTTTCTACTTCTTGGCCTTTTGGGCCTATTTGGTAGTGTTGAAATGACCCTGAAGAGTCTGAGAGAAATTGACACTTTGAGTTGCAATGGGAGTGCTAGGGGGAAGCCCAAAAAGAGTGATGGTAGAGGAAACTTCAATTGTGTGAGCTTGGGGGGACACAAAGGGTACTGTGATCATGGAAAAAGGAAGGACACCAAATGGATTTGGGGAAGAAATAGTAGGGGTAAACACAAAAAGTATGATGGAGAGGTTCCTTCTTGGAAGTAGATGGGCTTGGAGTAACAGGCAAGGTAGTGGTTTCAACAGTTCCAATAGGGGCCTTGGACAAGGTGACTAATGACACAATGCCGACCGCAACAGATGATTCTCCTTCGGTGCACGAGATGGTTTCAACAGTTTCATTGACAATGGTAGGGGGTGCATTTAACATTACTAGTTCAAGAATCAAAGATGGAGGATTCCCTTAGATAGGAGGTAGGGGATTGACCAAAGACACAAAAATAGGAAGAAGAGGGGGAGAAAAACTTACCTGAGTCATAGTGGATGAAACATTTTACAGGGAAGACTCCACTTCTTCTTCCTATTGGACCAATATGTTAGGGGCACCTAGGTCTTGGATCCTCCTTCGCTTCACATGATAAGGACCAAAATGTTCTGATCCTTTAGTTGGAGAGTCCTTCGACATTTGACCTTCAATGATCGCTTTTCCTTTACTTCAGGCATGAGAGGTAGGTGGAACTTGTGGACCCCCTTTCCCTGAATCTCTTTGGATGTTAGATTCCTGAGGTCTAGGAACTTGGAGTGGAACTTGTTCCTCATCAATTTTATGGCCTGTCTTTGGATTGTTGTTGTTGGAATCGACCTCTTTGTCATATAAATCCTCAAATTCCTAATCAAGCTGAAAGCTACCGAACAAGGCACCTAGATTTCTCATCCCTTGTTGGAACCTCTAAAGGAATACCTTCTTTCTTTCTAACCATCCCTTATGCCTCTGCTATGCATTGAGAGATTTTCCAATTGGGAGATTCCTCTAATAGTGTACCTGGGGCTCATAAAAACTTATTCATTTTGGCTGCTCTTCTAGAATGTGGGCCAGGTCAATGTATATTTTAGCACTCTCTCGACTATGATTTCTCCTTCTTTGGAAGTATTCCCTATCCTCGTGCCTTAAACTAAAACACCCATCCAGGTTATAATTCCAATTTTCACAAATGAGGACCAAACCTAGAGTCTCCAGTAAATTTGTGATCTCATCCTTAGCCTTCCACTTATCCATTATCACCTAACTCTTTGCAATCACAAGGGGAAGATCAAAAATATTTGCTTTATTCCTCCCAAAACCATAAATCCTATTGACTGTGGATACTTGTTAGCATGCCTCCAATGCAAAGGTTTGGTCTGTTACAAATATTGGGAGTAAAAAAACCTCCCAGGTAAAGCCATGAAACCTGACAAACATGAAATCCTCACCCAAGAAATAATCCAATGGGATAGGTGGATGCTCCATCCATTCTATAACCTCCTGAGAGAAACAACCAATGGGGCGAGGCAACAAATCCTAGAGCACTGGCCTCATAAAATAATTGGAAAATCAATAATAATCTCATGTTCTTGAAAGTATAGGGGTCCATACAAAAATTGGCTCGAGACAACCCCTTTCATCTATCCTAGACATTGGTACATTCCTCCCTAGCCACTCAAAATTTTTATGTAATAAAAAATGATCCAAGAAGGAAGAGTACTTGAATTTGGACTCAACATTGTAGTTCATCAACTATAGATTCATATTTCTAGCTATTACCTCAGCAAAATCGTAATGCCTCTGGACCCTTTCTATTTTGAGTGTAAGGCCTAGGGAAAACTGGAAAGGGTTAACCTCTTAATCATCATCGAGCCCAAAAACCTAGGCCAACATTGAGAATACAAATTGCGTATCCTTCTTAAATTTCTTACGCAAAAGAGGCCAACAAATTTTTCCTCTCTATGGCCTTTCCTTTGTCTCATCCTCATAAAAACTTGTTTTCCTAAACATATCTTCTCCCAGGCCATCCATTTTCTCTTTGTTGAAAAGCTCGACACCCCAGCTTGTAGGGATACACAAAATATCCCATATAACTTTAGTAGAAATTGTAATATTGACCCCATGACCCTCAATGGCCTCTGTATTTTGTTAAACCTCTCTGCACATGCGTCAACCAACTCCGAGCATTGATTCACAATAGGTAGCACAAACTATGGAAAACCACTGTTCCAAAGTTGAAATGCAAAACCCTCTGATGGCTCATGCTCCAACATCCTCTAAAACGAACCTTCCCTAAGATTTTTAGGGTTGGTGGATAATTGAGGGTCAAAAAAATTGTCAGCGATGTCTTGAACCGCTTCTCTTTGGATGCATTTATCAAGTTGAACTTTTTTGCAATGTTCAAATGGATGTTCTTCTAGTGCTAGGGCATTGGCGAAAGAGTAGTGCCCAAATATGTCGATGTAGCTAGCTCTTGTACTTGGAAATTCGGCCTTCTTGCCAAAGGTAGATGCTTCTGCCATGATTGTTTAAGAAAGTTGCATAGAGCTTCTCTAGTAATAACAATCACTTGCCTTATGCATCTTTAGAAAAAACCACTTTTGAGTGTAATTAATTCAGTGAATTGTGCATGCAGTTAAGACTATGCCACTATTGATGGCCCATTAAATGATACCAATCTAGGGTGATACATGTTAATATGAGATCCATATCCCTTGGGAATGCCGAGAAAACTATGATAATAGAATTAGTACATTCTCTCCACCGCCTCTTTTACAACTAAATTTATTGGATCAAAAAGCGTGCTTTTCATCATATGGAACATGTTGAGGTGACATAAGGTACTCCTAAAAAGATGTTCCCATTAATTTTTCAAAGTTTTAGCATGTTAATCCATGTCTTTTCCCACTAGTGAACTTGCTGGCACTGATGATGGTGAAGGACACATGTCAACCATCAACATATGAGAGAATTTACTCACAATGTCCAAATTTATCTCTTATGGCATTCCATCAGATCCTCCATATGATTTATCCACCTTGCTTTGTTCTATCTTAAAATTCTCAATTATTGTTCGACCAAAAATAAACATCTTTTGGTTGAGTTTGTCGGTTGGCATTTTCTATATATAGCTATGCCACCTTTTGTAACATTCATTGAAACATATAGTCCCCTAAGTTAGCTGGCCAGCCTTCCACTTATTCTCTTTCCACCATAATTTACTGCTTCATCAGAATGTATGCTAGTCTAGGCACCCCTATTTGGCTGCTTCTATGGAGACCGTAAAACTACTTCACAAGAGAGGTCACTGCTAACCAAATCAAGTGTTTGGTGAAGAATTGAGACCCCCTTTTCATGGTAGTGTTCAAGTGGGTAGTCAGCACAGACTTCCTTACTGACAAGAACTAGCTTCAGAGCAACTGCAACATGCTTTCCCAGTTCATGGCCTCATTGTTGAACCTAAATGTGGCCAAGCCCATGATAATTGAGTTGTGCAAGAAGATGTTTGACACTTTTCTAATGGAAGGGCTTGGTGAGATAGTGTGAGTGGCCATCCCTGGAATTGGTATCCCAAGTGCTGTGGACCTTCGTAGGCATGTGGACTTTGGAGTAGATGTACTCTAGTTGCCCTTACTAATTTTCACACCATGGATGTTGAGACACACTACTATTCTTCTTAGCCAGTGGCCACTTTTCTCCTGCAAGAGTACAACATGGAGTGGGTTCTGGGGATCACCTGGAGGAAACATTTCAGCTTCCTGGTGCAAATTCATGCTGAGTAGACCCTAGGTCTGCACTACGTGGCCTGTGTGCATTGTGCGCTTTGCCCCTGTTTGCAACCAGTCATATGGAAAGAAGAAAAAGAAAAAGAAAAAGAAGGAGAAGAAGAGGAACCCGATAACAAGCCCCTTTTGTCTCATTGTCAATGGCTTGGAGGATGAAGTTTACTATTTTTCTGCTCATTGCCTCCCTTTTTCTTCTTTTTGCTTGCTACTTCTTTTGGGTTTTGCTCGAGAGAGCCTCATGTTCAATTTTGATCCTCGAACCATGCATTATATTGTAAATTTTGTCGATAAACATAATATAATATAGCCTTTATCTACTCTGTATTATCTTAGGTTTTTATTCTCAAAATTTTGAAATAATTACAATTTATTTACATATGGTACATAATTGCTAATTTTTTAAAAAGAATTGCACATTTTGACAAAAAATCCTTAGATAAATACCATTCATCGATATATCTAAAGCGTTTTTCTCCATTTCTTCAAGTTCATAGACATTCTTTCCTTTACATGCACTATCTTTGAGAGGTTCTCTCCACAGTGCTTTAAATTTTGTATGTTGCCCTAGTTTTGTAGCACGTTTGTCACACTTTAGCACTAAGTTCCCTTCTTTGAATTATGGTTTGGAAGTATTTTTTCAAAAACACCACTTGATTGTGTACTGGTGATTGATCATGGCTCCATGAGCCTTTTGTCTATCTTATTCTAGTCTTCAAGTTTTTTCCAATTTTTCGTACATCAACTCATATGGGGAAACCTTCAGAACCTACTTAGGGGGGATTTGGTTCACCAATAAGGCATCCCGTTTGTGATTGTGCCAATCTCTTTTTCATTCTTACCCAATATGTTTGATTAACCTAGTTAGGTTCTTGTTGGTTGATTTTTTTAACCTACTCCCTTGTAAGTAATAATTTGATGAAGCTTTCAAAAAAATCCTATATCTGGTAGGAAAAATTGACCCCCATGATTCCACTAGACCTCGGGCATTGATGGGTATAATGGTCTTGAGCAAGCCAAGCCTGGCTTCTAGCTCCTTAAGAAAGTTGACAATTTTTTCCCTTGTGATGTATTCCCACACACTATCTTCCTTTTTCTTCATATTCCTTGAAGGGAATGCAATAGGATGCTCTGCATTCTCTTCCTTATACTTCTAAGTGAGCATATAAACTATACCATGTTGGCCATTATACATACAAAGTAGAAAACCTTTGGAAAAATTTGGGCCAATCAATGTTGGGGCTTCTAAGAGGGCCATCTTTAGTTGCTTGAAAATTTTTGTGTCCCTGGAAGTTTTCTAGAAAGATAGATTCTCTCTAAACATCAGGGCGATCAGGAGCACAATTCTTGTGAAATTTGATATGAATCTACAGACAAAATTAATCTTCCCTAGAAAATATTGCAACCCCTTTATCGTTTGATTTTTTTCAGGATCTATTACTATTCCCTTCTATGGTACTGTAAAGCTAAGAATCTTTCTTTAGGGTGCTCTAAGGAAATAATTTTTTAGATTAAGAAGAATCCTAAACCATTGGTGTTTTAGAAAAACCCCTTTTTGATGATCAAAATGATCATATTTAATTTATAGATCACCTTGATATATGTAAATAATTTGGTTGACCCATCCTTTTAAAGTAATTCCCATTTCCCTTTACAGGGTTGCACAAACATTAAAGAGTCTGCACAGTGTTTTTGAATATGAAAACATTTCCCACTTAGTGGTAAACATCATCCCATGTTGGTTGAATTTATTTATGTGGTCTTGGTGGTACCTTGGGGGACCATCTATCAAGGAGAAACTCCTTGATCTGGTTAGATTATGTGAGAGATGCTTCATCAATGGTGAGGAATAATGGTCTTTTAGCGAAGTCCTTCTTGAGTCTTGAAAACCAACACAAAGTTGGATAACATCATTCCTTTGCCAAATTGAGACCAAATTTAATACCCAGGGAAAAAATTTGATAGGGAATATGACCTTTGATTTTTACCACTTCACGAGCTCTAGTACTATCAAAGCTTCAACCTTTGGGTTGACTAACCTTTGTCTCTATCAGACGGTCTTGGCTCCTTTAGCCATGTTGGTTGCCAAATCAATAGATGCAATGAGTCCTAAAGAGTAGCCACTCTCTCATATTCAGACTCAACAGGTTGATGTGGCCAATGAACAAGATTTAATCAAAGAGACTAAAATCTTCTACACTTCTAGCTCTGTTAAAGTAGGGAGGGTAATCCCAATTAGTATGCTTATATATAATTGTGTGCTAAAGTACCAAATACACTGTAGACAGATGGTTCTCCTCTAATTGTTTGAAAGAAACAATATTCTAAAGGCTTGGTTGAACTCTATAGTAATGCCTCATTTAAACATGAGAGATGTGATTCATTAAAATGAGCTCAACATAAAAACAAACTAGGACTGATAAGTAATATGATTTAAATTTGTAATCACCTATTGAATTAACCAACATAAAGTAACATGAATAACCCACAGATCAGTGCTTCATTCATTGGAATAGAGTCAACTAAACACCCACATAATCTAATAAAAATCTTCAAACTTGACATTATATGAAGCTCTGAAATGTTGCATTACAATATTTCAGCATAATATCTTGACTACTACTTCTTATCAGAATCCTAGCACTCAGTTTAATACAAATTTATAGCCATATTCAAGTACCTACATTAATTATTTGAATTAATAGATAAGAAGAAAGCCACACATCTATCTAAAAATGATGGAGACAACTAAGATAACCTTGATTATATTATTCATAACTTGCAAAACTAGTACATATAGGAGACTAAAATGGCCTTGAAATTGCACTATTCAATATTATCTTGCCAGTATTGCAATCAAAATTACATACACATCAACAGAGTCCAACCTAAATCAAAACCTCTGAAATGTTCAATTTTCACATTACAATATACTTTGTGTCTAATTATAAAACAACCTCCCAGAAAATGAGGCAGAAAAAAAAAAATTAAGGAAAAATAAAAAACCCTAAATGCTCATCTGAAGAAGACACTTGGCACATTCAGGTCCATAGATTAGTAATTGTCTTTTCTTGCTAAAGAAGTTCCAATCTGCTCTGAGATTCATGCATATTACACTTGGTTCCCTCTAACAAAAAATATTCCATAATGATGATCTTCTTCATTATGCCCTATAGTAGGAAATGTCTTTATTTGCAAAAGATTTCAACTCCTCTCTATCGGCTGTAAAAAACCCTTGCATCTTCATTTTGTTGTAGAAAACCCTTGGCTGCAAGAAATCTCCATTTCACCTGTGCATTTTTCACTTTTACTGCCTGTGTAGTCTTTGTGAAATGTTTTTTATTTCATTGCCTTAACAAATAAAGTTTTTATTTTAAAATCTCTATGAAGACTTTGAAATTTAGAATGGCTGTAAAAATCCATTTATCAGTGAGTTCATAATTTAAATGCCCGACATTTAAATTTCACTTTATTTACTCATGGGGTTTTAATTCTTATACTACCAAGAAATAAAACAATTTACCCACACTTCATATTTCTCCTCCCTAGCAAAGAAATCTATTGTTTTTACCTCTGAGAGCTTCGATGTATTTACTGGCTGCATAAAATCACAATACCCGTGCCTTTTACATTTTGATTTCTACTCACCTTTAAAACATTTATCAAATAATAATACTAAATATGAGTCACATGCCCAACCACCATCTCACACAAGGACCCCATCGCACATCTCCAATTTGGTATGAGAAGTGAAAAATGTATTAGCCATGGGCGATATGTTATATGGACTTGCTCCATAAACATTTTCCAGCATTTAAAATTTTATCTTCTATCAGTGAAGGCTTTATTTTTTGCAAAAATATTTACCTGGGCCTTTGATTTCACCCTTAGATTATATTCACTTTAATTTCCAACAACATTCCCTTTTCACCATCACAAAACTTTATGAAAATTTTGTTTTAAATGCCAACCATGGGTCTGTTGCACTTTACAAACTTTACCCAGCCGGACATCCTCATCGCTCATCGTGAATGGAATGAGAAAATGAGATAAGAAATAGTGATAAAAAATGAAGCAACACAAATCTCTAATGTGAGGAGATAAAATAAAATAAAATCAGCGATGCCCGATATCATGTTCTCCAGCCAAAAAAGTTTTAACTCCACTTTTTTATCGGTTGCAGAAGGATTTAACCATGAGTTCACCATTTATTTACTTCAACCTTAAAAAGAACTCATGAAATGATGCCCAGATTGATCCTCTGTACAAAAACTTTACCCGGCAACCATCATCGCACATCTTTGATGGAGGACAAAAGACAATATAAAATCAACAATGGGCTATGAAACCTTGCTCCATCACTGATTGAAAGTGGAGATGGTGGCATGTATTAGTGATGGGAGATGGAAACAATAGCCATCACTCATCACTAATTTTCTTTTGCATTCCAGACTCAAAACTTTGATTTGCTTCTTCATTTCCACTTCAAACTAGCGATTGGCGATGAGTTTTGTGTGCAACTGTGAAAATCGTGAAAGTTGTCTCTGGAATAATTAGAAGCAAGAATTAAACTTGCTTGTCCTCCAAAACATTTGAAATCCATTTTAATTTTTCCCTAAATTCCCTTTTTCATTTGCACAATATTTAAAATATTCAAAATATTTTAAATATTAACATTTGAAAACATTAGAAAATGGGCAAATTTTAATTACGCCTGCGACCCAAATGAAAAATTTTCACTGCGCACAAATGGTGACTCCTGGAGTCAATTATTTTTGTGTGCGATCATAATAAATTATTTATAGAAAACCCATTTCCTCAAACGTTTCCCAGCCATCAAGAATTAGGTACCTGCTTTGTAAACTAGCCCCCGAGACGCGTTCGCCACACCAGAAATGCATTAAAATAATGTATCAAATGACCTCATTTTTATATTAAAATGGATTTGTAGACGTTTTAGATGAAAATAAGAAATGGGTTGTCCTTATAATTGCAAAATTTGACACTTTCTAGAACACCATTTTTTTCCTTTTTGCGATTAGAAAATGATTAAATAACCCATCAAAACTTATCCTGGGAGCTTGAAACTGAGTAGGAATGTAGAAAATTGACCCAAGAATGCAATGCAACAAACATATTGGAAAAAGGGATCTCGAGGTGAAATATATTAGCCAACAACATTGCTCACTTAGACATTTATGCAATTACACATGTTTAACACCAATCAGGGCTCTGAAAGTCACCGCTTTGAAAAAATATCAAAACAACTTTTGGGTGGCTGCCACTAGAAACATAATCTCATATAGGTACATTGAGTATGTGTGCAAAAGGGATTTTCTTCAGTCATTATTCTTCACGAGATATTAGGGATCAAAGTTGACCTCCTTGAAGCATTGTTAGAAATGCAGATGTAAAAATGAACAAACTACATCTGCTTTTGATCTCGAATAAATGGAAAATCTGATCCCGAGACTCTGAAATCAGACAAGGGATTACATGAATTTAAGGATAATGGAGAGAAATAATCCATTTTTCATGGCAATCATCCGGTTGCAAAATATTAATTTGAATAGGAGGCCAACTTGTAGGACTAAAAATATGCAAACAACCAAAAAGTTTCAGAACCCTCCAATTTCTTTTTTCAAAATACTTTGAAAACTCATTATGGGAAGCTAAAAACTAACAAACATGTTCACTTATGTCATATGAGTATATCCATGAAAGTATTTGACATGAAAATCAACGGGCTCCAAATTGTGACCATTCAAAGTAGGTCATTTGGGCAAATTCTATAGGTGCACTTCTAAGTGTGCAAAGACAAATTTTTCAATATGGGCACTTCAAATTTGCAATATTTCAAGGTGCCATCAAAGGCTCTCTCTAGGGATGTATGCCCCCTACGGGCATAGCAAGAATTTAGATCTTTGGGAGAGTAGACTAAGTGCCAGAATCATTGGTCAATAGAGTCTTTATTTTTTCAACTTTTTAACCTCATTTGGCAGCCCTAGGCCACCAAATGGAAAAGGGAATCTATTTCTTACCCCTTTCAAATACCAATATTTTAAAAAGGTTGATCCCCTTTAATCCATATCTACCTCTGTCACACCACATTAATATGAGCAACTTCTTTTTTGCAAACACAAGTTTTAGGCTATCTTTGTATTTAGCTTTACTGTCACATGGAAACCAAATGACATAGGCCATATCACTACCACACATTGCATTTTTATGATCTTGTGGAAAATGACAAAACATGACGATGATGATCAAGACTATGCAAAGACAAAATCTTGTCACATTCACTAATCCCCTCATAATGATTAGGTTGAGAGAAGACATCATACCTCAGAAAAAATGTGCAATCCTTCTCTATGTCAAACGAAGAGTGCTCACACATTTGTAACTCATCCAACTAAATTTCATTTCATGTGATTTTTTCATCATCCAAATAACATAGCTTAATCACATTTTTACATGGCTCAATATCCTGAAAACAAGATTCATCAACACTCAAAATACCTTCATCCACATTCAAATCATGGCATTCAGAAGAAATGTCAGCATCCCAAACAATGTTTCCCACTTCAAGCTCATAGACAATACTGTCAACATTAGTAATGTTATCACAAAAAAAGGTTTGAAAAGTAGGCTCAGATGACTCAGATTTTACTTGTGCAAAAAACTTCTCATAATGGCTATTTAAAACACATTCACTGGTGCAAGTAGAAACATATTCAACACCACCTTGCTGCATCAACATGACACTGAAACATATTGCTCAAGAAAAAAACTATGAGTTACAGATACAAAAAGGAGGTCTGTATATGCATCCAAGTGATTGACACAATTACATTCTTCAAAGTGCAAACTCATCATAAGGACTGTCATTAGTTATACCAATGTTTATCTCTACACTTTCACTTTGATGTAAAACTATATCAATGCTATCATCATGTAGATACTTAGTGATAACTTCAAAATCAACAAAAAAAAGTAGAATAAGGTAAAGCATCAAACAAAATAGGAGTTCCTTTTTTATCATTGCACCATAGAAAAATGGCCCCTTCTTATTTTCATGGTTTTTTAGGCACTGCTTGACAATGTTTGGAAAATTTTTCTTTGATTTATTGATGTAATATGCACATTTAGATCCTTGAAACTCAAATTATGACATGTTGTGATGGTGTTTTGAAGTTTTGTAAAACATTTCTATGCTCTTCTAGACTCTATTCATTACAATTCACCTAAAAATCACCTTTTCATCACGTATAAAATCCTATTTTGAAGTGTTGTAAAGTCTTGTAAGAAGATTTCACACTTTTCTAGGCATAATTTCACTATTTACACCTTTCTTATGCTTTATTTGACCCCTTTATGCCCTTATAAGGCTTAATTGAGTGTGTTTTTCAATGTAAACCTGCCAAATAACATTAAATATGACTTAATTCATGACACCCATTTTTAGGTCCAAGGTGGAACCCATTCACCATGAGTGGCGAATGAGTCCCCCTTGGCTCCAAATTCAAAAACTTTCAAATTTCCTTTTGGGTTTTTATTCAAAATTACTTGATGTCGTCCTGTGATGAGGTATCAAAGGGTTACTAAGGCAAAAGTGTGTATAAATAAGTGTTTTTACATCCATTCTAACCCCCATCCATCAAGTTCACTTATTCACTCATTCATTCAAACATTCAAGCACTTTGCATCACTTAATCTAGCATTAATCAAGCATTTTGGAGCATCCATTGACACATCTTCAGATTTTCTTAACAAGGGTTTGATAAGTTGATAGCATTTTCATGCTATTTATTTGTCACCCTCTTTCATTTCATTATTTCATTAAGGGTTTGATTACCAATGTGGGATTTGACCAAGGAAAATCCCTATAACCTAACCCTTAACCATTTTTCCCTTTTGCATGTGTGTTTGTAGACTTATGTATGCAAATTTAACAAGCATTTAGGTGTTGAAAAGTGGACAAGAAGTCAACAAAGTTTTTCAAGTCAACTACATCCTATTTCAGGCTTGGAGAAGGTATTTTGTCTATTTTCTGCAAATTTGACTTCGGCAAACAAGCACACAACCTCAGGTCTGGTGCTATAGAATTTTCCCCTAATTTGTTAGAATTTTGGGAGAGGACTGATTCACCATAAGTGGAAAATGAGTCCCACCTTAAGGCTGGAAATCTAAATTTTGTCAGATTCTGGATCTTGACACTCAAAAACCTATTCCTAACAGCTTTCATCTGAAGCATGACTGATTTGCCATTAGTGGCGAATGAGTCCCACTAGTGATTTTCTTTTATTTCAAACATTGATAACATTCCATATTCTCTAATCTCTACCCAAGTGCACTCTGATTCAACCCTTTTCTCTTTTGTTTTACATTTGTTCATTCATGGTTCATTGTTTGCAAACATCATTGTGCTTTCCAACATTGCATAAATCTTAGGTTTTGCATTCATAATCATTTAATTAATTCATTTAACTACATTTAGATTATTTCATTTAGTCTAAATTACATCATACATTGTATAATTTGAGTGAACTTAGCTAGACTTTTGGCCCTACTTTCTCCTTTTAGATGAAAAACCCTAGAAGTGCAAGAAAGGATTAGGGTGCCAAAAATCTACAGTTCATTTTGGTGAACTTGCAATTTGAACACTTTACATTTCTGATTTGAATTGCATCTTGCATCCTATACTTTATTTGTATCAAAATTCAATTAGGGTACTATTTTATTTTTGGATTCTAGGGTTTCTTAACTTGGATTAGTGCAAGACTCAATTAGATTTCTTTTTTGCATTACATCTCATTGAAAAAACAAAAAATCTGCATTTGCACCCTTAATTGGCATCTGAAAAGCATTAGAATCATATTAAATTTTTGAAAAACACAAAAAAATCTCATACTGGGACTCATTCGCCACCCTGGGCGAATTAGTCCACCTACACATTTCAGACTGTATTTTTAGGCATTTTCTGGCATTTTTCTGCATTTATGTTCTGTATAGTTACTTCCCTATTTTAGTTAGTAGAATTTATGTTATTTGTATTTTTCAATCCTAGATTATCTTGCATTCGCATTTACCCCATCTTTGTGGTACTTGTATGAGTGTTTGGTTCCCCATTGATAATACTTTAGTAAGACGAAGTTCTAGACTCATGACTTCCCGCGATAGCACTTTCGTTGTGGACCTTGGGATATCAAGAGATCCTAATTGTAGTATGGATAATGGTGCATTAGGCATGGAAAATACCACTTCTATTCCTTCACATTTCCATCCAATGAATGTTGACACACAAAACAACTCCATTCTGTAAGAAAAAGTCATTAATATTCACGAGGATTTCGTGCACTTACAACAAGACTTGTCCCTTGAAAACATTTCCACCACTGCCATACCATCCATAGAAAACCTTCATCGTTTGATTGAAAGTGATGATGGATTACAAGTCATGAAATGAATTGTTGAGATTTACAATAAACATGCTTCTTCTAATTCCCAATCAACAAACATAGGGGCAAGCCAAGGAGGACCTCACATTCCTCCCCATTCAACTATAGCATCTATACTAACTTATATCACTCCTCAGGTTACAACAACTATGCAACAGGTTAGTCATGTGGCTCCTTATTATGCAACTCCAACTAGCATTTCTAGTTCTATTGTGGCATCACAAATCCCCTCTACCACCTTCACCCCTCTTAGTCTCCCTTTCATTCCCCCTCATATTACATACACTCCATCTCCATTTTCCCTTCCACCTCATACCACTTACCCTGACCCCATCATTACACAACTCCTTAATACTATTTCATCAATGCAATGAAAAATTTCCTCCATTAGTCGAGGTAAAAACACTCCAACCACATATGATGTTCGTAGTAGCCCCTTATCTTTAGAAATCTTAAGAACCCTGATGCCACAAGGGATATAATTTCCTAGGTTTGAGAAATATAGAGGTAAAGGAGATCCTATTAACCATGTCAATGCTTATATAGCTTTATGTAGTGATTTTGTCCTTGATGATAAACACTTAGTCAAACTTTTTCCTAGGACCCTGATAGACACTGCATTAGAGTGGTTTTCAAACCTGCCTAATCATTCCATTCGGTCATTTAATGAGCTTGTGGATGCCTTTATAAGTCACTTCCAAGTTCATATGAATCCTAAAAATACAATGGCTAAACTAATGTGATGTAGACAAAATGTTGATGAAAAGTAACACATTTCATTTCACATTATCAGTCATTGTATGCTCAAGTTGATGTCAAAATTCTTGACTCACATCTACAGAAGATATTTATTGAAAACTTGCACAAAAACCTTCAAGATAAACTAACTATGATGAAATTTCCTTTGTTTATGCACTTATGCACAACCCTATGTGAATATCATAACTCAATTTCAAGTTGTGATTCAAAGTCCACTTCTAACTGAGCTGAGAAGTTTGAGCCTAATAACCAAAACAATACACAAAACTTTCACAAACCAAATAGAGGATTTTTACAGTTCAATCTACCTCCTCATCCACAAGCCCAACTTGTTCCAAGTCAAGTGGTAGTTGTTAAAACAATGGTGCCTTATACCTATGGGGACCTGAAGAGACAATTTACTCCCTTCCTTGATACCCTCCATAACACAATGAACAATTTTCTCCAACAACAAATGATCACCTTGCCTACTATCAAACTACTTGATACCACTAAACCTTTACCACCCACCTTTAAACCAAATGCTTATTGCCATTTTCATCACCAAAATGGCCATGATACCAAACAATGTAAGTGTCTCAAACACCTAGTTGAAGACCTCACTGATTCGTGTCATTTATCCATTCTGGGTGGGTATGGGTAGGATCGTGATGGGCCAAAAGGTGGTGATATGATGGGTATGTGTAGGTTATGTGGCTGATGACTTTTTTTTTACCCAAAATTGATGAAACGAAAAAAGGTTTTTAAAGGATATTCTCAGGTTTCCACCAATATAAATTATGCTTTACTTTGAATTTAATTAATAATTATTATTCATTTTCTATTTGAATTACGAGTAAAGACCTGATTGATAGACTGATTGAAAAACATCTATAACTTTCAAATGGTATCACATTTTTGAATCAAACATGTATCACATTCTATGCTTCACATACTATATGATTAAAAAAAATGAATTTCATGAAGTTTTGACCAAGTTAAGGTGGTCAGACATACGAGTTTTCATATTTTTAAAAGGTTGTAATAAAAAAATCATAATTAATTATTTACTTGGAAAAAAATTACAAAAAAAATATGCATCACATCCAGACATGTGTCCTTAACTTATATGTAAAATCTTATAAAAAATAATTATCATTTTATTGTGGTTAAGTGGTCAGACAAACACCTACTTCTTTTTTCCCTGAAATTTAAGTACTACTGCATTGAAATTTCAAATTTTCACTAAATAGATATTTGAAGAAAAAACCCCTAGTAGTTTAGAAACTACATTCAACTTTCTAGAGATTCTAGATATTCTTACATATTTTTGAAATAATATAGATAACTTATTCAAAATTTTATGGCAAGTTGCCTAACTCTGATTTTTCAAATTTTTTTGCCACTTAAGGGCCTATTTTTTCCATGATGATCCTGCACATACCCGGGTGTCAATGATCAAGGAAATAAGTCTATTGCACCCCCTAACCAGAATTTACAAATCCTTACCAATCCCATGCCTAAAAATAATTTTTCATTTGTTAAGGCTATTGAACCTTCAAACACTGATGTAATGAATGTTGATACAAATACTGAACAACATGGTTTAACTCCAAATGTTACCCAAGTTAATCCTATGGATAAACTTGTGGGTGCGATAGATGTTATCCCTTGTAAGGGCCCAACCAACAAAAATCTTGATATCACTTTTTTCTGCTAAAGATATACTTAAAAATCTTCCCGATGGTCCTCTTTACATAGCCAAAAGAATCTATGATAAGCCCAATGGGATATTAATAGATCCCACCTATGGCAAGAGTTTTTAGTGTTACACGATCTCTATCAAGATTATTATAATAAACCAACTACATGGATTAAAACACATACTAGTTTTTTGTTCCCTATGATCGGATTGATCATACTCCCATTACAAATAGGACCCAAAACTTTGTATGTAACATTTTCTATTATCGGGCACAATTAGATCAATTTTGTTTATGGCTAGGCCACCGCTGGCTTCACTCAATGAAAGCGGTCCCATCAGTTGTCCCAAAATATTTGAAGTTTCCACATGGTAATGAAATATTTACCATACACCATTGTGGCTTTAATCTATTGTCTGCTAAAGGTAATTTTTCAATAGAATCCTTTTGGCCTAAACCTATGGAACCCATCACCCCCGTAAAGATTTCTTTTTCATAGCCTATCAAAACTTCAAAGCCAAATGAATAGATGAATTGTCTCTTCGTAACATGCCCCCATTTGCTTCAGCTAGAGTTTGACATTGAACAAACCATAGAACCACCCATGCACACTTCCCCTCCATCATTTAAATGACCAAGAGAAAATAAAACCAATCCCGTCATGTCTCCCCACATTAAACAAGTGTATAAAGCTAAAGAGAAAGTGGTTGAACCATCCTCTTCGATTTCTCCCATTGTTCCCCCTCTAGAAGAAAAAGAACCAATGATGAATCAATCTGCTCTTACACCTCAACAAATTCAAAATAAAATTAAATGCAACCGTGGTGCTAGGGAATGTAGGCATCGCCATCATTTCCTTGCTCGTCAATCTCAAATGGAAGAAAATAAATAAAATGAACCTCCACCTTTGACCAAAGCAATAGATGACCACCCTCTTTCCCTTGATCCACCACCAGATAGCATAGTCCAACCCTCACAACAAAATGAAAAAATCCAACAACCACAACTTTTAATACAACCTTCCTTGGAAATAACCCTTCGTCCTCCTGTCGTAATAAATCTTGATGATGACGATGATGAGTAGATTGAAAAAATAGATGAAGTACATAATGATATGAACTCTTTATTTTCATCTACTCTGAGCTTAAACGATAAATATTCTCAACCAAGTGAGGAACCTGGTACATCTCCTAGTTCAACACTTGCAATTCTTCCTTTGGACATTCAATCGCCCTCACAATACACTGAGCATGATTGGGAGGAAGATGACTTGTTAGATGGTTGACTTGCATTCACCTTACTAGCCTTGTACATTTTTCTTTATTATTTATTTTTCTATTGTATGTGTGTGTCGTGTTCCCCCATGTCATGCATTTGATGTTTTCTCTCTCGTTGTACACTTCTTCTATTTGTACCTCTATTCTTTTATATGTCATGCATTCACTTTTTTTTTTTGTGTTTTCCTTTTGGGGATGACACATAGCATAGAAACGCCCTATGTCTCTTCCATGTTGAGCCAACTGGTCCTTTTCTTTTTTTTTTTGTTTTCCTTTTAGGGATGACACAAAGCGTAGAGATGCCCTATGTCTTCCATGTTGACCCAAAAAGTCCTTTTCTTTTATTTTTTGTTTTCCTTTTAGGGATGATGCAATACATTGAAACCAAAATGTCTCCTTCATGTTGACCCAAAAGCTTTTCCTTTTCTTTTTCCTTTTCATTTTATTTCTACTTGTGTTTTCCTTTTGGGGACGGTGAAAAGCATTAAGACTACAATGTCTCTTCCATGTTGACCCAAAATAGACTTTGTTTTGTTTTTTCTCTCTTTGTGTCATTCTTCCAATTCTATGTGCTTTGGGGAATGATGGTAGTTCTGAGACCCTTAATAAAAACATTATAGCAATGAACATACTAACCTCAAATCCATAGATCCCTTATGTGTTTGGTGTTCTCTATTTTGGGGGACAACTCCCTTTTCTTTTTGTTTCATTTTTGTTTACATGAAACAACCCACCTCAGAAACATATCACTTGCCATAGGGCTTTCAGAGTTGGGTCTCATGTTTTTATTTTTACTTTTTTCATTTTCCCTTTGTTACTTTAAAGTATTTTCTCACAGAACAATGTGTAGAAATCCCTTTAAAGTGGGGGGCATACATTACCATAATTCATTTGCATTCTTGGTTCTTAGTGCAGCCTTGTCATTTTGTATGATGCGTTTGTCACTTTGTGGACGACATTGGGTGTGATGTCCTTCATAAGTGTGTTCTATCTTAGAATATTACATTCCTCTTGGTGGCCTAATGTGACACACTACATCCCCTAAGTTGTGAATATTTTATTCTTTGATTGGTCCTCTCTTGGCGATATTAGACACAATGCTCCCTAAGTGGTAGACCTCACATAAACTAAACAAGACTCCTTTGAACATTTTTTACATTTTACATTTTTCTTTTTACACTTTGCACCTTTTTTTGAACCTTGCATAATGCAACTTGCATGCCTATACCTTTCTTTTTGTTCATGAGTTCTAAGCATATGAATCTTTGCTTGTCTCATGAAGCACGAACCAACATTTTTCCTTATGGCGCCTTATTAAACTTATCAAGAGGCATAGCTTTGATATGGTTGAGCAGGAATCCCATTTGGTGCCATGACTTCCCCCATAGCTACCTTTGTGTTTGTGAGTGTATACCAACTAGCGTATGCACTTCATCTTTTTGGGTTTTCTCACCTAGTGGACCGCCATGAGTACTGTTGTCTCAGAGTCAGTATGCATTCTCTTTTTAAAAAAAACAGCCTAGATCTAATCCACAACTAGTTGGAAAGATGATCAAAGCTTCACCCTATACTTTCATTTCAACACTTGTGTGTTCCTTTTGGGTATGTGCATGATCATCATGGAAAAAATAGGCCCTTAAGTGGAAATTTTTTTAGAAAAATCAGAGTTAGGCAACTTGACGTAAAAAAATGAATAAGCTATCTATATTATTTCAAAAATATGTAAGAATAGAATCTGTAGAAAATTGAATGTAGTTTCTAAACTACTAGGCTTATTTGAAAAAAAAATCCTATTTGGTGAAAATTTTAAATTTCAATACAGTAGTACTTAAATTTCAGGGAAAAAATAAGTAGGTGTTTGTCTGACCACCCTAACCACAATAAAATGATAATATTTTTTTATAATATTTTACACATAAGTAGAGGACTCATGTAAAAATGTGATGCATATTTTTTTTTAATTTTTTTCCAAGTAAATAATTAATTATGAATATTTTATTACAACTTTTAAAAAATATAAAAACTCGTACGTCTGACCTTAGCTTGGTCAAAACTTCATGAAATTCAATTTTTATTTTTTAATCCTATAGTATGCGAAGCATAGAATGTGATGAATGTTTTGGATTTAAAAAATGTGATACCATTTGAAATCTATATATGTTTTTCAATTAGCCTATCAATCAACACTTTAGTCGTAATTCAAATGGAAAATGAATAACAATTATTTATTAAATTCAAAGTAAAGCATAATGTATATTGGTGGAAAGCTAAGAATCTCCTTTAAAAACCCTTTCCATTTCATCAATTTTGGGTAAAAAAAAAGTCGTCAGCCACATACCCTACAAATACCCATCATAATGCCACTTTTTGGCCCATCATGATCCTGCACGTACCCCTTTCTTCTTATGTCTAGTTTGCCATGGGATCTTCATCTTGGGGGCTTGATCATCCCTCTTGATCATTTTTATTCCATCTTGCTAACATAAGTGCACTTGGATCCTTCTCGATATGCATGACTACTTTAGTGTGAGTTTGAAGCAAGTTCATCCTCTCACTAAAGTGGAGGCAAAATGCACTGTAGAAAAATGGCCCCTGGTCATTTTTGTGGTCTTTTAGGCCTTTTTTGACAATGTTTGGTCTATTTTTCTTTGATTTATTGATGTAATATGCACATTTAGGTCCTTGAAACTCAAATTATGACATCTTGTGAAGGTGTTGTGAAGTGTTGTAAAAAATTTCTATAATTTTATAGATTCTATTCATTACAATTAACCTAAAAATCACCTTTTCATCACTTATCAACTCCTATTTTGAAGTGTTGTAAAATCTTGTAACAAGATTTCACACTTTTCTAGGCATAATTTCACTATTTACACCTTTCTTATACTTTATTTGACCCCTTTATGCCCTTATAAGGATTAATTAAGTGTTTTTTTGAATGTAAACCCAACAAATAACATTAAATATGACTTAACTCCTAACACCCATTTTTAGGTCCAAGATGGGAACCATTCGCCATGGGTGGCAAATGAGTCCCCCTTGGCTCCAAATTTAATTTTTTTCAAATTTCCTTTCAGGTTTTTATTCAAAATTACTTGATGTCAGCCTGTGATGAGGTATAAAAGGGTTACTAAGGCACAAGTGTGTATAAATACATGTTTTTACATCCATTCTAACCCCCATCCACCAAGTTCACTTATTCACTCATTCATTCAAACATTTAAGCACTTTGCATCACTTAATCTAGCAGTAATCAAGCATTTTGGAGCATCCATTAACATATCTTCAAAATTTCTTCATCAAAGGGTTTGGTAAGTTGATAGAATTTTCATGTTATTTATTTTGTCATCCTCTTTCATTTCATTATTTCATTAAGGGTTTGATTACCAAAGTGGGATTTGACCAAGGCAAATCCCTATAACCTAACCCTTAACCATTTTTCCCTTTTGCATGTGTGTTTGTAGACTTGTGTATGCAGATTTGACAAGAATTTAGGTGTTGAAAAGTGGACAAGAAGTCAACAAAGTGTTTCAAGTCAACTACATCCTATTTCAAGCTTGGAGAAGGTATTTTGTCTATTTTCTACATATTTAGCTTTGACAACCTGACAAGAAGACAACTTCAGATTTGGTGCTACAAAATTGTCCACTGATTTCTCAGAATTTTGGGAGAGGATTGATTCACCATCATTGGCAAATGAATCCCACCTTAAGGCTAGAAATCTAAGTTTTGTCAGATTATGAATCCTAACACTCAAAAACTTGTTCCTGACAATTTTCATCAGAAACATGACTAATTCGCCATTAGTGGTGAATGAGTCCCAATAGTGATTTTCTATGATTTCAGAAAACATTCATAAGATTCTAGATTCTCCAATCTCTACCCAAGTGCACTCGGATTCATCCCTTTTCTCTTTTGTTTTGTATTTGTTCATTCATGGTTCATTGTTTGCAAACATCATTATGTTTTCCAACATTGCATAAATCTTAGGTTTTGCATTCATAATCATTCAATTAATTCATTTAACTACATTTAGATCATTTCATTTAGTCTAAATTACATCATAGATTACATATTTTGAGTGAACCTAGCTAGACCTTTGGCCCTACTTTCTCCTTTTAGGTGAAAAATCCTAGAAGTGCAAGAAAGGATTAGGGTGCCAAAAATAAATAGTTCAATCATTATCAACATATGCATGCTCCTCATAATCACTTACCTTTACTGATTCATCTAGTGAATCTCTTGCATACATATATATCCTTCTTTGTTCATATTACTGCAACAATTAGCAGAACTACATTCTTCACTATCAAACTGAAAACCATCAATGGTTTCTTCATTGCAACTGCTTGTGTTTGATCTCCAAATGAAATCCATTGCACTCCTTGTCATTTTCATCATAGCATTGATGATCACATATTTCTTCTTCATAAATTTTTTCCATCATCTTGTTCTTGTGAGGTTTCAAAAAATTTCTCATCATTTTCTTTATTTAAATACTTTCCGCTCAGAGAAATCAATTCTACCTCTTCCTTTTGAGAAGAAACATAGTCATTGGGGCTACCAAATGATGCATCATTCTTGTCTTCTACTATACCATCTACATCTATTAGACTGAGTCTTGAAAAAGTATTATCATATAATTGATTTAGGAGATTACTTCCATATTTATCTATCATTTCCTCAATTACTAAAAGCCATTGATATATGCATTTGAGATTAGGAGACTTCAAATGAGCTAGTATATTACTCAAACCTAGCTCATAATTCTCACAAAAAAAATCAATGCAAAATAACTCATCAGGTCTTTCTGATTCTGGTATATCAAGCAGAAATTTCATGAATCTATCATGAAAATCATCGATGGATTCATCCTCCAATCTTTCTATTTGACACAATGTATCCATAAATGACATAAGTTCAACCTCATTTTTAGATTTCTCTTCATATTCTTCTTGGGTATGCAGATTTCTTTCTTTAGACAAGCATTCATCATTCACTTCACCAAACTCATCCAAGAACAGTTTCTCAAGCTCTTTCCATGAACATATAGAATGCATTGGTAAACTAGAAAACTAGTATTTAGCAATATCTTCTAAAGTTCTAACAAAAAACTTTATGATAGCATCTTCTTCTACTATTTCACAGTCTTCCATTACATTAAGAAAAAATTGTACATGTTGTGATGTTGATTCTTCAAAACCTCCTCTAAACTTAGGCGGACATTCATTAATTCTTCTTGGGATATAATGTGGGTAACCCTGGATTTGACTGAAATCCAAAGGGCCGTATCTTTCACTAGTGAACACCTTCCTTTGAGGACATGACTATGTTCTAGGAACGATATTATAGCTTGTAGAGGGAGAACTAGGATATCAATACATATTTGCAAATAAAATTTATTCCCTCTACAACTATTCAATTATTCCAATATCATATTCAGAATATCCTACTTTCTCATTTCCCTTTCTACTAGTATCTTGAAATATTGAATAAGGGACAGCATTAACTAGAACTTTTTGTTGAAAACCTTCATACTGTAAAGATATTACAATAGAAAAATACTTGATAACTACTACAACCAACTTTTTTGATGATGTAGAAACTTATGTAGTGTCACCACCTCTTTGAAAGAGGAAAAGATCTCCAAGTAGCAGAAAGCTTATTCCAAGATCCATGTATTTTTGAGTTCTCTCCACCAGCAGAGCACCAAACTTCAAGAATACATCAAAAACATTGCAAAAATCTCCTTAGAGTATGCAGGTCCTTGGATCATCTGAGCCAAAACTACAGATCAAAAAATTGATTAAGTCTTTTGAATTGGTCCCTAGTGGAGTCGCCAATCTATTGGTTCCAAAATCAATAGTTGCAATGTGTCCTAAAGAGTTGCCACTCTCTCATATTCAGACTCAGCGAGTTGATGTGGCCAAAAAACAAGATTCAATCAAAGAGACTGAAATCTTTTACACTTTTGGCTCTGTTAAACCAGGGAGGGTAATCCCAATCAATATATTTTTAGATACTTGTGTGCTAAAGTACCCAATACACTGTAGATAAATGGTTCTCCTCTAATTGTTTGTAAGACACAGTACTCTGAAGGGTTGGATGACCTCTATAGTAATGCCTTATTTAAACATGAGAGATGTGATTCATTAAAATGAGCTCAACACACAAACAAACTGGGACTGGCAAGTAATATGATTTAAATTTATAATCAATCATTGAATTAACCAATATAATGTAACATGAATAACCCACAAATCAGTGCTTCACTCATTGGAATAGAGTCAACCTAAACACCAACATAATCTGATAAAAATCTTCAAACAGGTCTGACATTATATGAAGCTCTAAAATAATGCATTATAGTATTTCAACGTAATATCTTGACCACTACTTCTTATCAAAATCCTAGCACTTAGTTTAATACAAATTTACAACTATATTCAAGTACCTACACTAATTCTTTGAATTAATAGACAAGAATAGAGCCACACATCTATTTGAAACTGATGGAGAAAAATAAGATAACCCTGATCATATTATTCATAACTTGCAAAACTAGTACATAGAAGAGTAAAATGGTCTTGAAATTGCAATATTCAATATTATCTTGCCAGTATTGTAATCAAAATCACATACACATCAACAAACTCCAACCTAAAAAAAAACCTCTGAAATGTTCAATATTCACATTACAATATACTCTGTGTCTAATTACAGAACAACCTCCATGAAAATGAGGCAGAAAAACAACACTTAAGGAAAAATAAAAACCCTAAATGCTCATTTGAAGAAGACACTTGGTACATTCAGGTCCATAGATTAGTAATTGTCTTTTCTTGCTGAAGAAGTTCCAATCTACTCCTAGATTCATGCAGCTTACGCTTGCTGCCCTCTAACAAAAAATATTCCATAATGATGATCTTCTTCATTATGCCATGTAGTAGAAAATGTCTTTATTTGCAAAATATTTCACCTCCTCTCTATTGGCTATAAAAAACCCTTTCATCTTCACTTTGCTGTAGAAAACCCTTGGCTACAAGAAATATCCATTTCACTTGTGCATTTTTCACTTTTACTGCCTGTGTAGTCTCCATGAATTTTGTTTTATTTCACTGCCTTAACAAATAAAGTCTTTATTTTAAAATCTCTATGAAGACTTTAAAATTTAGAATGGTTGTAAAAAGACATTTATTAGTGAGTTCATAATTTAAATGTCCAACATTTAAATGTCACTTTATTTACTCATGGGGTTTTAATTCTTACATTACCAGGCAATAAAACAATTTATATTTCTCTTCCAGCAAAGAAATCTATTTTTTTACCTGTGAGAGCTTCAATTTATTTACTGGCTGCATTAATTCACAATACCTATTCCTTTTACATTTATCAAATAATAATATTAAAGATGAGTCATGGGCCCCACCACCATCGCATATCTCCAATTTGATATGAGAAGTGAAAGATGTATTAACGATGGGCGATATGTTATATGGACTTCTTGCACAAACATTTCCCAACATTTAAAATTTTACCTTTTATCAGTGAAGGCTTTAATTTTTGCAAAATATTTACCCAGGCCTCTGATTTCACCCTCAGATTATAATCACTTTAGTTTCCAGTAACAATCCCTTTTCACCATCACAAAACTTTATGAAAATTTTGTTGTAAATGCCAACCATGGGTCCGTTGCACTTTACACACTTTACCCAGCTGAATGTCCTCATCACTCACCATGAATGGAATGAGAAAATGAGATATGGAATAGCGATAAAAAATGAAGCAACGTACATCTCTAATGTGAGTAGAGAAAATAAAATGAAATCAGCAATGCCCGATATCATGTTCTCCAGCCAAAAAAGTTTTAACTTTCCTTTTCTATAGGCTATAGAAGACTTTACCCATGAGTTCACCAGTTATTTACTTGACCGTTAAAAAGAACTCATGAAATAATGCCCAGATTGATCCTGTGTACAAAAAATTTACTCAGCAACCATCATCGCACATCTCTGATGGAGGAAAAAAGACAATATAAAATCAACGATGGGCGATGAAACCTTGCTTTGTCACTGATTGAAAGTTGAAACAATGGCATGTATTAGCAGTAGGCAATGGACACAACAGCCATCACTCATCACTAATTTGTTTTTGCATTCCAGACTCAAAAATGTGACATGCGATGCCTACTACCAAGAACTTTGAAAAATTATTAAAAACTTGTCCTCTACCTCAAAGCTTTAATTGAAATTATTTAGAGAAAATCCATTTCTTCAAAATTTTCCCGGAGATCAAGAATCAAGTACCTCCTTTGTAAACTGGCCCTCAGGACGTGTTCTTCACACCAGAAATGCATTAAAATAACATATCAAATAACCTCTGTTTTTTATGAAAATGGAACTGTAGAGTTTTTAGACCAAAAAATGAAATGGGTTGTCCTTAGAATTGCAAAATTTTACACTTTCTGGAACACCATTTTTGGCCTTGTCACGATCAGAAAATGATTAAATAACCCATCAAAACTTATCCTGGGAGCATGAAACTGAGTAGGCATGTAGAAAATTGACCCAAGAATGAAATGAAAAAAATGGATTGGAAAAGGGGATCTTTAGGTGAAATATATTAATTGAAAAATTTGCGCACTCATACATTTCTATAACTACACATGTTTAACACCATTTAGGGCTCTCAAAGTCACCGCTTTGAAAAAATATCAAAACAACTTCTGGGGGGCTGCCACTAGAAAAATAAGCTCATCTAGGTTCACTGAGTATATGTGAAAAATGGATTTTCTTCAGTCATTATTCTTCACGAGATATTAGGGATCAAAGTTGACCACCTTGAAGCAGTGTCAAAAATGCAGATGTAAAACTGAACAAACGACATCTTCTTTTGATCTCAAAAAATAGAAAATTTGATCATGAGACTCTAAAATCAGATAGGGGGGTACATGAATGTATGGATAATGGACAAAAACAATCTCTTTTTCTTGACAATCATCCAGTTGTAAAAAATCAATTTGAACAGGAAGCCAACTTGCGGGACTGACAATATGCAAACAACAAAAAAGTTTTAGAACCCTCCAACTTCGTTTTTCAAAATACTATCAAAAATCATTATGGGAAGTTGAAAACTGACATGCATGTTTACTTATTTCACATGAGTATGTCCATGAAAGGATTTGACATGAAAATAAATGGGCTCCAAATTGTGACCCTTCAAAGTAGGTTATTTGGGTAGATTTTGTAGGTGCACTTTTGAGTGTGCAAAGGAATTTTTTTTATTATCATGGGCACTTCAAATGTGCAAAATTTGAAGGTTCCATCAAGCTAGGCCAATCTTATGCTAAAATATACATGGGTCGTAACCTTTGAGATCATACCTAAACCATAGATCCTTCAACTTTCTTTTGTCCCTGCGAGAGACCTCCATGCCAATTGTCAGTGTTTTGTTACTTCTGACGTCAAGCTCTTCATAATATTTTGGGACTGTGGAAAATATGTGCTTTCTATTGCTTGCATCTTTAAGAAGATCCATTCCTAGTGGTGGATAGTCAGAATCTATTCCCGACTTCTATATGAAAGAAACAATTTGAATATCATCGCCCAAATCTTGCCAATTTTGACCTTTGTAAAAATTTGCAGGTCAGGCAATGATCTGCACCACATCCTACTTCGTCAAGTTGGAAATTGATTCCAACTATGGCTAGATAGTAAATTTATGATTAGTAATGCTATTTTGTGGTAGGGGAGTCACTTGTATGTCGAAACCTTCAAAACTCTCGATGAGATCCCATACCTTATGTATGTAATATCTTAGCCTTGTATTTATTGTAATTGCTCACCCATGGATCTAGCTTACTACTAATTCTATTTTTTTGAAATCTTGTATCTTATTTGCACTAATCTACTCAACTAGAATCAAATCATGAACCAAAGCTTCATATTCGGCATCGTCGCTGGAGCATGGAAACTAAAAATGATAGGTTCTTGAGGTTTTTGGTCTCATTGGAGACACTAATCAGACACCCACTCTAGCACCAACCTTGCAATTGGAACTATCAAAATATAAGGTCCAAAAATGATTATCAGATGGCTCGTCGAACTTCTCCTGATCCTTCATTAGTTTTAGAAAGACTTGATTCTATTGAAAATTACATAGGTGCTTAGCCCTGTAGAATGGAAGTTGCCAAATGGATCAGAATCAATGAACTGGTTGAGAATATTTCTTCTTTAGAAGTCCATTTGCTTGTGTCTTCCTCTTCTCTAGGAATTTCTACACAATATCTCTCCTATTGAAAGATAGAGGCATGGGTAGACCCAAAGCATAGATTTGTGTCATCCGCAAAGTGTTTAGGATGCAAGGATTCAAACAAGATCTTCATCTTCACCCCGTGTTTGGTTCTGAATATTAGGTGGGATCAATCAAGTGCTAGGTATCTGCCAAGTTTGGCAGTGAAATATCTTGATAGACACATTCTGAAGACCAGTGGAATGTCTATTATTACCACTTCCTACGTGAATGTTTGGCTTGGGTAGGAGAAAAGGGTAAGGGACAAATCCTTTATCCAACCAACAGTCGGGACCTTCTTCCCATCTAGTTGCATGATTCCTTTTTCAAGGGGCTCATACCTAAGCTTTAAATCATCCACCACTTGTTTTTTCATAATGGTTGTGCTAGCCCTCGAATCAATCATATTATTATGCAACAATTTGTCTCCTACTATAAGTGTTAAAAAGAAAGGCATGGGATTTATTTCACTTACCTCTTTCTCTTTTGTGTTGCCTACATCATTTGCATAAGCTATTGTTTTCAGAGTATGAGGGGGAAGCATGGGTTTTCCATCTCTACTTTGATTTCACAACTGAGTTGTGTTCACCTATGGGCTTTGTTATTCCACCTTTAACGCTTCTTGAAGTAGCATTTTCTATTTGGGAATTGATATGACATACCACAATGATACATTAGCAAGTTCCTTCTTCAATTGATCCACCATATTAATCATCCCAACCGTTTGGGCCTTAGGCTTAAACGGTGGTATTGATCTCATTTTCAGAAGAAAATGTTCCCACATGATTGGGCTTGGTGTTTTTTCCATCTCTTTCTCTGCTAATGATATGTTATGTGGCTGCAGACAAGGTCAGATGATGGGTGATGAAGCCTGATTCTTTAGGGGGAATAGTTGACATGGTTGTGGTTGTAGTAGATCTTGTTGCACATACTCTCCCAGAATCGTTGTCTTTGATCTTGTGTTGTAGTTTGATTGCACTTGTAGAACTCCAGTCATCAGAGTTTCATTTGTGAACATTGCCTCATCCTCTTCTAACCATGAGAAAAGAGCTTGGTCAAGCGCATTATCCAACTCTTGCTCTAGGGAAATCCCTTGCATTTGTGCTCTAAAACAAGAATTCTCCATTTTGGGTGATCCATACTCATTCACATTCAGGAGCATGCCCTTACTTCTTTGTTCTACCACCTTTTGTTGCATATTTCCCCTTGGGAAATTTTTGGGCATATGGCTGTCATTGCAAGGAAAGAACCATACATTTTCGCTGGTCAAGGTGAAAGCTTTCTAGCATCAATCAAATTATTCTTTGTGTGTACCACCACCTTGTACGCATCTGGTAGGATATCCCCTCCCATGGAGGTTATCATGACTGTGATATCCAGGTTAAAATCCTTCAGATAGAATATGAATTCCATGGCAGTATGGGGTCGAGCAGTCATGGGGATCCTTTGCCAGGTCTTGTGGAACTTGGTGTTGAAGTCACTCATGGCTTCATGCAGAGCCCTCTTGATGGTAATCAATTGTTGCAACAACAACGAGTGGTCTTCCTCTTCTGAAAAGCATTCAAACAGGTGTTGTTCGAGTTGGTCCAAGGAGAGGATAGAAATCGAGGCCAAAGATCGATACCAATCTTGAGTCTTCCCCTTAAAAGAGGTAGCTAGTAGTCTCAACATGATGTTTTCCTCCGATATGTTATGTACCCTACATATCTCTACTATATCTTGGAGATTTTTGGAAGGGGTTTTGAAATCTTCTCCAAAAAACATTGGAATAGCCTTGAGGGCATTAGCAGGTATAGCAAGCCATACATCTAGTCCTGTGGGTGGCACATGTTACAAAATTTCTAGGAGTAGGGGGAGGTACATGAGCCATAAGGAGAAGACTCCTATGAATCAGATATATAGGTAATATTATTTGGAAGTTTAAGCCTCTAGGTGGAGTAGATAAAGCTCTAGATACTGGGCTCTGACTTTTCACTCTATTACTCCTTATAGGTGATATAGAACTTGTAAGTATTGTCCTTCTAGGGATTAAGGCAGGTAACTGAGAGTATTCAAAGTGACCTCTCGAGGATGCCCTTGTTTGTACTTTGGGCATGAAACTTCCAGTTTCCTTCCTTAGCCTGATTCAAGAAATATTTCTGACTTCCAATCAAGCTTTTGGAAAACTTTGGTCCCATTGGGTGTACCAGAAAAAGAACTATTGATCATCAAAGCTTGTGCCTCTCTGATAGTCTTATGGGAAATGCAACGAGTGGGGGAAAAATTGTGTTTCACTGAATACCTCTGGGGTTTTGAAATAAGGGGAGAAGGAAACGTAAATATAAAACATAAAAGGCAATGCACCAAATGTTTTACAACATTTCAAGCCCAAATCATTCCTATGATTGATGTAAATAGACATAGAATGCCACAACCCCTCATTGTTAGAAGAGAATGAATCACAAAGGCTAACTTCAAGCAGAGTGCAAACTTTCAAATCTTTCCATGGGTAGTTTTCATTAAGGTTTGAAGATCTGATCAAACATATTTAAGATTTCCTATGGGTAATAGAACAATATCTCAGAAATCACATGAAATCTTCCTCCTAATACAACATAGCACAACAAAATAACAACTTTAAGAAAAAAAGAGAAGTCCAATGACATAGTCCAGTTTTCTTAAGCCACTACTCTACCATATGATCATAAAGCATAGAAATTCACTACTTAAACGACCTAGATATAGCTTGTAAGACACATTGTTTCATTTAGAATGATAATATAAAGAAAGAAAACATGAAAAAGGCCATACATGCATAGTCTCAACAATTTCTCCTCAATAGTTCATGCTTGAAAATATAAAATGAACTTTGAAACAGAGGTCGGATGCCAATCCAACAATAGTTTAAACCTTAATAGATATAACATGCCAAAGTAAATTAGTTCTGTAACTTATGAAAATAATTCTAAAACCCTAAGAAAACTAAAGAAACTTTTCTTAACAAAGAAAATATCACTTGGAAAAATCCTCTTTCTTTTGTGTTGTCACCCTCCTTATATAGCCAGAACAAAAGATACATGTTGCCTCAGCTCAGAAGTAATTTTCGCTAGGTTTTGATAGTTAATATCACATGATCCGATCATAGATATTTGGTTAGGTTGTAATGATATTTTCACATCAATTCTTAGCTACTGTATTAATATCCTTTAGATATTTTAGCAAAGATAGAGGCTCATAAATGTTCAAATCATAAAAAAAAAAAGCCTTGCAAAAGGATGAGTTGACCAATCACATCACTTCTAGGCACCATATCAAAACTTCCATCCCAAAAACTGAGGAAAAGAAAAGAAGAGGCCAACCAGCTCTGACAATCTCCTCAATTAGATTGCTCCATAGGAGGTGCAAATAGCCCACTACAAAAAGATGATGTGTCAGCAAGGTGAAAAATCTTAAGCTTATGAATATATCTCCCAAGAAAATGTTCAATGAGTCAACACATGTTCTAAACCCTCTCTCGAAAAGAAGGCTAAAGATGAAAGTTGTGTAGCCACCACGTGACACATTGCACATATTTCTGATGATTCTATTTGAGCGCGGGTACACCTAAAGCTGAAGAAATTTATGTAAGCCAAAAATGCAAATGACTGAGGCAAAAAAAATACTTTACAATCATCAAGGACAAATTCATTACATAAGGGTAAACCCACAATAGTGGGTTACAATTTTTCAAACGAAGAAAAATTAGAAATTCTCATCAAGAAATTTAAAATGGTTTACCCCTTCTAATGAAGGGGGTTCGAATGAACCACCCACATTCTAATGAACCCCCCCTTCTAATGAACCCTCCCCCCTTCTAATGAACCCCCTTTTTCACCATATAAGGGGGGTTTGAATGAACTCCCTTCATTAGAAGGGGGGTTCTAATGAACCCCCTTTTTTCACCTTCCCCTCCACCATTTCAAAATTTATGCATATCTTTTACTATCGAAGCTTGGGAAGGAGGTGCAAATGGAGTCAACTTGATAAACCAAGTTGGATGATTGTAGTGATCAAAACATGCTTTCCAACAACTATAAATTTAATATATTTTGTTTTTATTTTATATTTTATTTTTTAGTTTTACTATACATAGGTTTTTCACCGAACGTCAAGTTCAATAAAAAATCATTGTGGAAAAATAGTAAACTTGAGGGAAAAAAATTTGAAAAATATATATCCACAAGGTATTGATGTCCTCGTTCTAACAAAAAAAGAAAAATTGAATTTCAATACATACCAAAAAAGTTATGCAAGCCAAAGTGCACCTATGTCTAAGTTATAAATGTTTTGACTTCAAAACTTAATTAAAAGAAAAATATTCAACAAAATGCTATGAAAAAAAATGAAAGAACTAGATACTTGTGTTACTAACCTAAATTCAAAAGAATTAGAATTTTATCCTTTGTAGAAAAAACGTTATGCGCGCCGAAGTACACACCACTTTTTTAAAATGTTGTTTACTATTAAAAACTAGTTATTAAGGCGAGGGCCCTAGCTCGGTTGGCTAAGTATTTCTTGTTGCAGGTAGCTGGTCACGAGTTCTAGTCTCCCCCATCCCGTGGTACCGGAGGGCATGTCGCGCCAGTGCCACCGGTCACATTAAAAATTTTACCAGGCACACTGCAGTTTATAGGGGGCCGTGCTATACAAACCCGATTTCTACAGCCTAAACAAAAAAAAAACTAGTTATCAAAGGAGACGCAAAAAAATTACAATTTAATTTAATTTTTATTTTCTTAGATACATTTAAAATCTACAAACAAAATCTCACAAATCACTAGTTTACATCATTTTCAAATTCCTAATAGTTTACCTACTATAAGTGTCAGAAAGTGAAGTTTTCTCTAAAAATGTTGATTTCAATGTCAAGTTTGGCCAAAAAGTGTAACCCATTATTGTGGGATGACCCATAAGGTACTATAGGCATTAACATGGTTATACATATCTCCCTTCCCTCCATACTTCTCAAATTTAGGAATCTCTACACCTTGTGGTATTGGTGTTCACAATATCTCCAAGGACAATGGATTGCTTTTGACATAATATGTAGGTGGAAAATTTTGGTTTTGGTTGATGGTAGAAATTTTCTTTTGAAGGGATGAAATAATTTGGAATAGTTATGTTGTGAAAGGGTCATTGCTTGTGTTATTGGATGGAAATGAAAGTGGTGATGGAGTGGATGCGTTTGTGGGACAAGTGAATGGGATGCTTATAGATTGTAAGGTAGGAGATATAACTTATGAATCCACATAGGAATTAGGGATGCTAGTAGGAATACCTAGGGAAGGAATCACATTACTAACTTGTTGCATTGTTGTTGTGACTTAGGGAGTGGTATAGGTAAGGATTGAGGCTATGGTTGTGGGAGGAAGAATTTGAGTTCCCCCTTGGCTTGTAACAATGTTTGTGGGTAAAGGACAATTAGTGGTTGAGGGAAGATGCTTGCCAAATATTTACACTATATTTTTCATGAGGTCAAGGCCATTGTCCCTTTCAAGCATGTGGTGAATGTTTTTTATTGTAGGAATTGCAATAGTTTAAACATTTTCAAGTCTTATCTGTTGTTGTAAGTTTACATGATCCTCACAAAGGTGAATTATGTTTTCTTGTGAATTGCTATCATTTCTTGTTACAACTTGCATGCAGTGTGAACAAAAAGAGTTGCTAGGGATGTTATCCATGCCTAGTGTACTAGTGTTAATACTAGGAGTGGACACTTTAGATAACCCAAGATCCACAACAATTTTTCTATCATAGTATGACCTGACTCTCCAACTTCTTCTCACTAAGGTATTAGAAATAGGACACCAAACACTCAAGCAAAGGCTACTAAATGCAAGGTGAATGCAAATGAAATATAATCTAATGAGAATGAAATGCAAAAATAGTAAACAAAAACTCAGAAAATGAACTATAAATGAAAGAAAGTGCAGTGAAAAATATGTAATGGGATTGATTCTCCCAAGGTGGCGAATGAGTCTAGGTACTAATTTTTTAAAAAAACTTTCAAAATTTTTAAATTGAACTTTATGATTTTTATATTTTCTAATGCAAATCTAAGATGAAAATGTAGAATTCTACTATTTTTCAATAAAATTAAGTGCAAAAATGCAAGCTAAATGATCTTTTCACTAATGCAAAAATTCAAACCCTAGAATGCAAATTGAATAATGCAAAAACTAATGCAATGTTAATTCAAACTAAATATAGGATGTAAATGCACTCCAAATTAGAAATATGATGCTCTATATGCAGGTTCACCAAAATGAAATGAAGAAAAATATATTGGGGGAGCTTTCTTTCACTTCTAGAGTTTTGGACCTGAAAGGAGAAAGACCTATTCTTCTACCACTTAACTCAAGAAAAAACCCTTGAGATTTCAATGCAAAGGAGATTGAAATCTGGAAAAGGGAAAGTTCTAGGGATTGAATAATGTCTAATGGAGGATTTCACCACCAACTATAAACTTGGAAAAGAAAATGTTTGAAAAGACAATGTGATATGAAAAAAAATGCTAAATGACCTAGAAATGCAAGTAAAATGTAACAAAAAACTATGAAACTAGAAATTTGCACCTAGGAGATAGAATGGAGGTTTGGAATCTTATAAAATCTAATGTTAATGTTGACTAGGACTCATACACCAAGCTGGGCGAATAATTCTAGTTTTGGGTAAACTGTGTTGGAACAAGTTTTAAAAAAATGGGTACTCAAATCTACAGAAACCCTTGACAAATAGGTACAGTGGAACTCATTTGCCAGTAATGGTGAATCAGTACACTTCTACATTTCTAGAAATTCAAAATTGAATTTTGTAGCTCTTAATCTACTTTTACGTTCCTGATTCAAATCTAGGTCCCAAACTACAAAATTCATCTTGTAGACATTCTCTAAGCTTCTCCAAGGCTTGATGACAACTTTGACAACTTTGAATTGTTTTGAAAACTTTTCTCTACCTATGCTTTTTGGAAAATCTGCAACCTAGCTCTGCAAATCACACATAAGAAGAGGGGAAAATGTTGTGGGGGTTAGTGAATAGGGGTTTTCCTTGGACAAACCCCTTGTTAGTAATTAAACCTTGAAATAAAAGAAAATATGAAAGGATAATGATGAATGAAAAAAAGACAACATTGCAACTCACCAAACCCTTACAATAAGAGGTTGCATACATGTAATTAATGGCTCCAATGGATGTGGTTCTTGACTCTTTCTTGATGTTGATAGGTCTTGAATGCAATGCTTGCTTGAATCACACAACCCTACATAACAATTGTTAGCTCTAAAACAACAAGATGCAAACAACCTTTGACATGATGGTTGACAAATGAAGAATGCTATTGAATGCTTGATAATCTTCCCTAGAAATTCCTTGAATTCTCTTGTGAATTCTTAAATGCTCTTATGAACTCTTGAATGCTTGTAAAATCTGCTAGGTGTTGAATATGAGTGAAAGAACTTTGTATTTATACTTAATTATGCAAGAATTCTCAAAATTACAACACTACAAGCTAACATCAGATCTAGGAGAATAATATCCTGTCAAAAATTTGATTTAAATTTGAATTTTGGTCATAGAGGACTCATTTGTCCAAAGTGACAAATGAGTCCCATCACACATAATGTATGAAGAAGACCTTAAATGAATGAAGAAAGTTCCCTAAGAAGAAGACCTTAAATGAATGAAGCAAGATCCATTTGAACAGAAACCATATATATATAATGTTCATAAGTGTTTGGCATAATATAACTTTCTATCCTTGTGTATCTCAAACCCTAAATTCAAGGCCACTAGGTAGCATAACACACCTTGCTTGCATGTGGATCCTTCCCATGTGGCACATTATTGAAGTTATCAGAGGGATAGCTTTGGTATGGATAGTATTATGAGAAGCCAACACAAAGTAATGAATTTATCATTGTACGGTGAGAGCCTATAGAACTAGAATGACTTTCTCACTAAGCCACTTTATTGGAAGACTTGCCTAGGGGACAACTTGTAGTTTCGCTACCTTAGAGTGAGTACAAAACAATAGCTTAGATGTGTTCCACATCGTGTTGGATAGTCTAGGATTGATCTTCCTAGTCTTTGATGTTGTATGATTGTGTATCTTTGTCATTACTACATACATAAGTGTATTGAGTTCCTACTTTAGTGTGAGTTTGACATGGGGTCATACTCTCACTAAAGTGGGCAGAAAATGTAGTCTAGTAAAAAATATCCCTTTTCCATACTTAATTTGGGAATAATTAATAATAAAATGAGTTTAATTATGCCTTAATTTAGTGTTGTAATATGTTTTTCATATTCACATTAAGTATAGGGCCCTTTTAGACTAAATGGACTTAATTGTGCCTTATTTTTTATGTTGTAAGGTGTACCTTTACACTTTCACATTAATCTAGGGCTTCATTAATTGATTGAGGTTAATTTTCCTTAATTGGCCCCTTTAATTCAAATCCAATCCTAATTGAGTACAATTTTCGAGGGATAAAGCACAAAATTCATAAATTCCATTACACAAGACTTAACTTTACAAAATGTGTGTCCTAGGTAAGTGACCTAGGACCCATTCACCATAGGGCGAATGGGTTCTCACTTAGACCTATGACCCTATTTTTACATAATGTTTACATTGTCTGATGTGTGTCCTAGGTAAGTGGCCTAAGACCCATTTTCCCTATCACGAATGGGTCCTCACTTAGACCTAGGACCTCCTTTGAAATATTTTTTTGGTGATATTTTAATAACTTCAAATCTACAATTCAATTTTGGCTTGTGATATTTGAATTTAGGGAATTAATGTTAAGATATGTATAAATAAAAGGTTATATGGCATAGAAAATTGGACACTCTAGAGAAAAGAGATAATTTCATGCTTAATTAGACCTACTTTTGAATACCCTTACACTATTCATCCATCAAAATAACATTTATAAGCCCCTAAGACCCATTACTTTTAATCTAGAGGCTCGATTCACTTGAGAAATCACTTAAATACCAACAAACAACATTCAATTCATCCATATCCCAAAAACCTACCTTGGGAGAATGAGTCCCTTCTAGTGGAACCCATTCGCCAAGGGAGGTGAATGGGTCCCTTTTGAGGGAAATTTCAATTTTGAGCGGGAATTCAATTAATTCAACTTAAATTTTTGGTGAATGTGTTTATGCTTATAAATACTCATTTTAAGTCATTTTACACATCTTTTAGTCATTTCCACAAAAGAAAATTATAAATTCAGGTCTTCTACAACAAGTTTCATTAGTAAAGTTGAAGTTTTAGGGCAGCAAACTAGGGTTTTTGTAGGTCTTGAAGCTCATTCTTCATTCAAGATTCAACATTGCAAAGAGTTGATGATGGATGTTGATGGTGAATCATGGAGAAATATAGGTTGAAGAGATGCAACTAGCCATCAAATCACACCTAAAGACATGTTTTCAAAGTGATTTCATCTTCCATTTCTTCTCTATCTTCAGATTAAGGTTTGGATTTCATTTACATTCCATTTGCATGTCATTTATCTCCATTTTTGATGTGTTTTGATATTTCTAGGGTTGAGGTCTTGCATCACTCAAATCACATTTGCATTTCTTATTCTAGCATAATAGAATAGGGTTTTGACATACTTCAGACTTTCCTAGCCTTTAACACATCTAAGGCTAGGGTTTTATGTATATTTTTTTCCATTTAAGGTTTGATTACCCAAGTAGGGGTTTGACCAAGGAAAAACACCCATTAGACAAACAATTTTAAGCTATTTTGCAGGAATTTTTTGAGATCTTGATTCAGGTTTCCATCAGAAAGTGTTGTACAAGTGCGAAGCTACAAAACTAAAACTTGAACTTTCAAGAATTTGAAAGTGGACTGATTCGCCATGCATGGTGAATGAGTCACTCATGAGGTGACTTTTTGAGTCAAATGCAAATCCAAACACCCAGTTGGCAGAAATCAGTTTTTATGGGTAGAAAAACCCCAACCTGGGACTGATTTGCCTAGGGTGGCGAATGAGTCCCCATTAGCTCAAAATTAGATTTTTCAGATTTCTAGATTGCTTTCTAGTCCTCTTCAACTTCTCAGGTGCACACATTATGAAATATATCTTTCTATTCAATTTCAATTACATTTTTGTTCATTATTTTAAGATTTTTGTAAACATCATTGTGTTTTCAAAAATTGCATAACTTTTTATGTTTTGCATTCATAATTAGTCAATTACATTGCTTAGATGCATTTAGATCATTTCATTTAGTCTTAATTACATCACACATACATTACATTGAGTGAACTACATTGATTTTAAGGGCTTATCTCTGTGCTTTTAAGTGAAAAACCCTAAGAGTGCAAGAGTAGGCATAAACCTCCTTAAAATTGATGGTTCATTTTAGTGAACCTGCATATTGAACGTCATATCATTCTGATTTACATTTGCATTTGCATACTAGGACTTAATTGCATTGCCTTTTTCATTGTTTTTGCATCCTAGGGCTTCTTAAAGTTACATTAGTGAAAGTATCATTTAGAGTTCAATATTGCATCTTATTTCATATTATCATTCCAAAAAATTTCACTTCCAATCTTTATTTGCACTATACAGACCTAAACACATTTTAAAAAGTCAAAAAAATCATAAAAAATCTAGAAATATCTCTCTTGGGACACATTCGCCACCTTGGGTGAATCAGTCCCGCTACAATTTTTGAATTAGTGTTTCCAGAATTTAGTTTATTTCTTTTCACATTTCTATTTCCTACAATTTCATTTCTATCATAGTTTAGTTATCTTTTGTTTCATTTGCATAAACATTATTTTCTTTCATGGAATTTATGGATGGTATTAGATTTTTTCAAGTTTCCTTTCTAGTATTCATTCCTAGTTCTTTTAGATCAGATTCATCAATGCATAAAAACAAAAAAAAATAGAAACATCAAACCAACCTTTCAAGCAAATGATTCAATTTAGAAACATCTCATCTAAGCCTCTTAGTAGTGATGATGTAGATAAGTTAGATGAAGTCCTTCATGACTTCCTCTCACTCACTTCATCCTCTAAAGCTTGTAATGAGAACCCTAAACCAATTAATGATAATTTATCCCTCAAACCTTTTGGTTGTGATGACTTTAACTTGTTAGATGAATCCCTTCAGGAATTCATCTCACATTAAGTCATCCACTAAGGTTTTTTGTGACCATCCCACAATAATGAACATTAAATCCTCTAATTATTATCCCGAAGAACTTAAACCAATTGGTGATAACTTACCCCTAAAACCTTTTAGTCGTGATGATTTTGACTTGTTAGATGAACCCCTTAAGGATTTCATATCACTCAAGTCATACACTAACGTTTTTTTTGAGAAATATAAAACTAAGGATGTTAATGTGATTCAGCCTCAACTCATTCTTTACCCCCCCTTGCATAAACTTCATCCTTCCAATAAACTTGAGTACACCCTTTACCCACCTAAAACCAATGTGTTGTAGCAATCTAGTAATATTACTATTGCTCATACATATAACACCTGAAACAAACTGCAACCACCGCAACCAACCCCAACCTCTTTACCTTTATCGAATACACCTAGTGCTCCTCGCTTTCTGCCACACACAAATTAGTATGATATTGTTGAACAATTAAAGAATACTCCTACAAAGATTTCCCTTTGGGATTTACTTCAGAACTCACCAAATTACCTCACTATTCTTCAAACAACCTTACAACAAATTATAGTTGCTCCTGGTACAACTCTAAATGATGTGGCAGCTTTGATCCATGGAATGAATCAAGTTAATATCAACATTACTTTCCATCAACATGAGCTTCCTCTTTTAAAGTTGCAAAAACAACATGAAGCCTTTATGATAATTTCTCAATTCAATCGAATAGGTATGAAAATAACCCTCATTGATAATGGTTCTACCCTTAATGTGTGTAGTGTGAATCTCCTCGATAGATTGCATGTTGAAAAGTCACAAATAATACCTAATTCTGTATCCATTCGAGGATTTTATAATACAAAAAAGAAACCACTTAGTGTAATCACTTTTCCTATTATAGTTGGGGTGACTACTTTGCAAACATTAATTCCAACATCCAATATAGACCCTCTGGAAATCAAACAAAATGATGTGGAATCAATATCTAAATTATTTTGTGATGATTGGGGATCCTTAGAATTTACACCTTTATGGGCTAATACATAATCATACAAAAGAAAGATGAGCAACAAGAACAACCAACCATCATGTCAACCCAAAATTCCAAAAAATCTTCTCAAACATCTCCTCTACTTTGGAAGAAAATACAACATACACAACACATTTTGATGAGATAGATTGTCAATCTTTGCCTAATTCGAAATAAATTGAAAGAATCTATGGAAAAGGCAATAAACTTGTGAAACAATTAGGATATACTGGAAAAGGGTGTGGAAAGCATGAACAAGGTATTCATGTTCCTATTGAACCTAATACACAAGAGACAAAAACTGGATTGGGATATTCTTTTTCTAAGACGACAAAAGCTATCCTATTACCATCTTTGAACATCAACACTATTACATGTCAACCAAAAAACAAACTCACAATCAAACATCCTAACTTGCTTGACATGAACTCACCACAATCATGGTAGAATGTAGATAGTGATGAAACTCTAATAAAAATGTTAGGCGTTTATGATAACACATCCTCTACTACTCCCATGAAACATGTTATTTGTGGTATGATAATTACCAAGCAAAAATAAAGTGATATCACTAAAGAACTATATGATTCTGAAGTTCCTAAATCTAATGCAGTCCCTTTAGGAGATGCAATTGATGTGCCAATGGACCTCAATGATAAAGAAAAAGTTATTAAGATTGGGAAGTGCCTTGACGATGAAGAACAAGAGGATACTACAACTTTACTTCATGATTTTCCTAAATTTTTTGCTTGGAAATATTCTGATATGGCCGTAATTGACCAAAACACTATGACACACAACATTTTTCTTGCTGAAAATGCTAAACCCACTCGCCAAAAGATATGAAAAATGCACTCTAATGTAGCCTTACATGTTAAATTAGAGCTTGAAAAACTCCTTGATGCGAGCTTCATTCAACCTATTCACTATTGTCCTTGGGTCTCAAACATTGTCACTGTTGCTAAACCCGATAATCGTATTAGGATACGTACGGACTTTCGTGACTTGAATAAAGCTTCTCTAAAAGATGAATTTTTGCTTCCTAATATTGACATGATCATGGATTCAACTTCTGGACATGCTTTTTTTTCATTCATGGACATATTTTCTGGTTATAATCAAATCCTTATTAATCCTCAAGATCAATACAAAACCGCCTTTACAACTATTTGGGGAACATTTTGTTGGGTTGTGATGCCCTTCGGTTTAAAGAATGTCAGCACAACTTACCAATGAGCAATGACATTGATCTTTCATGATTATGTTGATGACATATTTGCTAAATCCTTAACAAGACAATACAATGTAAATGTTCTTCAGAAAATCTTCAAATGAATACATAAGTATAATGTGCGCTTAAATCCAAAAAAAGTGTGTCTTTGGCATAGATAGTGGTAAAATTTTAGGGTTTGTCATATCTCATAGAGGAATTGAGGTGGAAACAAAGAAAATTGATGTCATTATTAACATGCCACCTCTGAAGAACATTTCTCAATTGCAAATGTTACAAGGCCGAATTCAAGCTATCCACCACTTCATTGCATCTTTAGTCGATTGCACATTATCTTTCACGCATCTCCTAAAAAAAACATGTGCCTTTTGATTACAATGAGGATTTTAAATAGACCTTTGTGAGTTTAAAGGAATACCTTGCAACTCCTCTTGTTTTACAACCCGCCATTTCTAATGAACCATTTATCTTGTACATAGCCACATTAGCCCATGCTCTTGCAACATTATTGGCTCAACAAGACAATAATAACAAAGAAAATATTGTTTATTACATCAGTCAAACCTTAATTGATTATGAAACTCGATATTCATCAATTAAAAAATAATGCTTGGCTCTTGTATTCACTAGTAGTAAGTTGCGAAATGATTTACTAAATGTTGAAATACAAGTCATGAAAAAATTTGATCCCCTTAAATATATTTTCAACAAAATAGACCTTTTTAGACGCTTAGCTAAGTGGGTGATTGAACCATAGATTCTTGGGTGTGAGACTTATAGGCTACTCTTGCACTCTCAGGATGTTTTACCGAAAAGGAGAGATAAACCTCACAAAAAATCAATGTGGTTCACTCAAATTAAGATGTGTATTTTGTTATCAAGACTAAATGAGAAGATCTAAATGCAACTAAGCTAAGTAATTGACTGATTATGAATGTAAAACATAATATTTTTGGAATGTTTTAAAACACAATGATATTTGCAAAAATCTTAAAATGATGAATGAAAATGCAAATTAAACTAAACAAAAAGCTAAATCTTAGAATGTGTGCACCTGAGAAGCTAAAGATGACTAGAAAGAAATTTGGAAATTTGACAAATCTAATTTTGAGCTTACTGGGACTTATTCACCACCATGGGAAAATCAGTCCTAGGTCATGGTTTTTCTGCACAAAAAATGTTTTCTACTAATTGGGTGTGTAGATCTACATCTAACTCAAAATGGCACCTCAGGAGGGACTTATTTTCCATGCATGGTGAATCAGTCCACTTTCAAATTTCTATAATTTCAAGTTTATGTTCTACACCTTGACACCTATATAACACTTTCTAATAGAAACGCAAATCAAGATCTTGAGAAATTCCTTCAAAACAACTTAAATTTTTTTGTCTAATGGGGAATTTTCATTGGTCAAACCCCTAGCTAGGTAATTAAACCTTAAATGGAGAAAAATTTGCATAAAATCCTAGCCTTAGATGTGTTAAAGACTAGGAAAGTCTCAAGTATGTCAAAAACCCTATTCTATTGTGCAAGAATAAGAATTGAAAATTTGATTTGAGTAATGCAAGATATCAACCCTAGAAATCTCACAACACATCAAAAATAGAGATAAAATGACATGTAAATGGAATGTAAATGAAGTGTAAACCTTAATTTGAAGATAGATAAGAAATGGAAGATGGAATCACTTTGAAACCAAGTCCTTAGGTGTGATTTGATGGCTAGTTTCATCTCCTCAACCTAGATTTATCCATGAGGGTATGTGCAAGATCATGATGGCACAAAAAGTGGCAATATTATAAGTATGTGTAGGATATGTGGCTGATGACTTTTTTTAACCCAAAATTTATGAAACGAAAAGGGTTTTTAAAGGAGATTCTTAGCTTTCCACCAATATAAATTATGCTTTACTTTGAATTTAATAAATAATTATTATTCATTTTCTATTTGAATTAAGATTAAAGTCCTGATTGATAGGTTGATTGAAAAACATCTATAGCTTTCAAATAGTACCACATTTTTTTTAATCCAAAACATGCATCACATTCTATGCTTCACATACTATAAGATTTAAAAAAATAAAATTTGATGAAGTTTTGACCAAGTTAAAGTGGTTAGACATACGAGTTTTTATATTTTTTAAAAGTTGTAATAAAAAAATGATAATTAATTATTTACATGCAAACGAATTACAAAAAAATATGCATCACATCGGGACATGAGTCCTCTACTTATATCTAAAATATTATAAAAAAATATTATCATTTTATTGTGGTTAGGGTGGTCAGACATACACCTACTTATTATTTTTTTCCCTGAAATTTAAATGCTATTGCATTGAAATTTCAAATTTTCACCAAATAGATTTCTTCTTTTTTCTTAAATAAACTTATTAGTTTAGAAACTACATTCAATTTGCTAAATATTCTATTGTTACATATTTTTGAAATAATATAGATAACTTATTCAAATTTTTATGTCAAGTGGCCTAACTATGATTTTTCTGAAGTTTTTGCCACTTAAGGGCCTATTTTTTCCATGATGATTCTACACATACCCATGATTCACCATATGCATCCATCATCAACTCTTTGCAATGTTAAACTTTGATCCAAATAGTGAGCTTCAAGACTTGCAAAAACCCTAGTTTGTTGTCATAAAACTTCAATTTTCCTAATGAAACTTGTTGTAGAGGACTTGACTTTGGAATTTGCTTTTCTAAAATGAATAAAAGATGTGTAAACTGACTTAAAATGAGTATTTATAAGAAAAAATACCTAATTTTCCCATTATTTAGACCTAAGAGGTCGACATTCACCAAAAAATTAAGTTGAATTAATTGAATTCCCGCTCAAAATTGAAATTTCCCTCAAAAGGGACTCATTCACCACCCTTGGCGAATGGGTCCCACTAGAGGGGACTCATTCAACCAAGGTGGCGAATGGGTCCCACCCATGGTTTTTGAAGGTGGGTTTTTGGGATATGGACGAATTGAATTTTGTTTGTTGAGATTTAAGTGATTTCTTAAGTGAAATGGGCCTCTAGATAAAAAATAATTGGTCTTAGGGGCCTATAAATTCTATTTTGAAGGATGAATAATGTAGAGGGACTCAAAAGTGGGTCTAATTAGGCATGAAATTGTCTCTTTTCTCAAGAGTGTCTAATTTTCTATGCCACATTTAGCCCCCACTTTAGCACCCATATGACTCTATGTGCATATGTAAGCTAAAGGACTCTAAACAGTGCACTTTATTACATAAAAGGATACTCATTCAAAAGGTGGGAGAACGAAGCCCCTAGTGTAGTTATCTACAAAACCACAAAATTAGGAGCCACATCCTGGAAGAAAAACTCATTAATTGTTCAAAAAACATTTTGTAGAACTCCTCGCAATCCAATTCGAGGGTAGATGTATGCCCCCCTTGATTCCAATTGCTTTATGAAGGTGGAATGAAGGTAGCAATCTAGCCACATTAAATAAGGAACATCATACCATAGGGAATTTCTAAGTACCATGCCACGTAACGATAGACAATTGATGATGTTAGGTATGAAATCATGATTCCAATGCATCAAACGACATCAAAAATGAATTTCCCTAGCTCCTGTTATGTTGATTTGAAGAAAAGATGCCTTATTAACTCTTAAGGTAAAATAAGTTCCCTAAGTTAATGTATAAGAGTAAAAATGATAAAAAGAAGTTAAAGGAAGTAGAAGAGAGTATTTTTTCACTTACTATTGCAATTTACCTTCTTGTAGCTTGAGAGTGACAAGTGAGAGAAGAAGACGTTGAGGAGACGAGATTACATGCCTTCGTGATTGGATGAGATTCATGAGCATGTGGCGCACGATGAGTTGTATTATGAGGTGAGTCATTTCTGTAGCTTTTTCCTTGTAATTTTGTAATAATTGAATGATTTTTAATGTATGGATAGGTTAATTTAGGATCTTGGAATTTTTTTTGGAAAGTGTCCCCTCTTTTTTCAAAGTGTCCCATTTGTTCACAAAGTGTCACTTTTGTTCGCAAAGTGTCCCTTTTCTTCGTGAAGTGTTCCTTTTCTCTGTGAAGTGTCCCATTTCTTCATGAAGTGTCTCGTTTCTTTGTGAAATGTCCTAAAAGGGTTCTCAAGTGTGTAGGGCCATTAGAAAATGACAATAGATCTAATTTAGCACATTTGCATGATGAAATATGTAAAAAGTTGAAGACATTATATGGATTTTAGAGAATTTTGTGATTAATTTGATAGGTCGCTGCTTGGTCGCAAAAGCGGCTAGGGGGAGGCAACTTAATTTTTTGAGATATCACGCTCCAATATTATCAATAGTAGAGATATCACATTTACAAACAATAGGTATCTATTGGGCATATCTTATGCCACCTATGAGATACCATGATGCCATGCTTATGGCCTTGTATGAGCGTTGGGATGCCAATACCTATACATTTCATCTTTTGACTGGGGAGATGACCATAACTCTCAAGGACGTACACCATATTCTCCAAGTTCCTATCTAGGGAGAGCGGGTATATTTCCATGGGGATCGGTCATTTCATGGTGGATATGTCGTATTTCCTGGGTGGACCTATTCATGATGAGTGTGTTGGAGCATGGATCGAGCTTCCCATGCTTTTATATTCATGAGGTCCTATTGTTAGATGGATTATGATGCATACGATGGCTCTTGTTCTCAATCTTGATGGATGACCAACACACTTAGATGGAGGATTTGTACAGTTTATTTGAGGGATGTATGAGCACAAGATAGTTTATGCATGGGGCCACTGCATCCTAACACACTTATATTATGATCTTGGAAGGATTTTTTTTTTAGAGATCAATACTATGGTGCACTGCATGCTTCTGCAGGTGTGATGCCTTGAGCATATTATATGCACTAGGCCTACCAGATTCCTTTTTGCTATAGTTGTAGGATATCCACAAGCATTCGGTTATCCTCTATGACGCTTGTGGCAGTATGAAGATTTACATTTTTTGAGGGTGAGGTTTGACTAGATGGAGGAGGATGGGATCTTATGGAGACCCTATCTACTCACTCTATAGTGGCCAGATCCCACATGACAACTGAGGAGGATGTAGATGGATAGGTTTCTAGATGGGAGGCATGACCATGTTGTATGACCTTTCTATTATAGACGAGTCATGCAACAATTTGGGAAAGTGAAAACACCACTAAGGGTGTGCCCCTTCATTAGGTGACTAGTGTAGAGTGCCCAAAGGCCAAGTGATACTATTTGGATTACTATAGACCATGTTTGTGAGAGTGATTCTGATGCTTCAGATCATGATTAGCAACTGGTCACCGACACTGATGATGTTGGTAGCAAAGATGAGCATGAGGAGTGGTGGTCAGTGACACAACCAACTCCTGTGTTCCTCATGGATGTCCCTATAGGCGAATTAGGACCAACACCCAATGAGGGAGATGAGCTAGAGGATAAGGCAAAGCTTGTACGATACAAGCCATCAGATATATTTACTAATTTTATCGATGATGAGTATGATTCAAAGACTAATCTTGACTATGAGGACCGAGATGGAGAGGAGGATGAGGGTGATGATGATTATGAGGAGGATGATTATTACAAGGAGGAGCCACCCTTGAGTGAGGGTGATGAGGTAGTGACTAAGGATTGGTTTGAGCATGGAGAGTCCTCACACACTTGCAAGACCAGATCACATGTAGTAGCTATGGAAAATATCGACACCCAGAGTCAGAGATAGGCTAGCACATCCTCCATGCCCCCCAAAGAGGATGAGGTTAATATTCCTCATGCATCTAGAGACATAGGTGATGATGTTTTTGATTTTATGCATGTACTTGAGTATATTTATGTTTTTTGTATATATATATTGATGATACATATTGATTTTGTACCTTATCTATCTTACATGAGCAACAAGAGACTGACAAGAATTCTATGGTCAAGCTATCATGGAGATAGTGCCCGCATCCATCGATGAGGAGGAGATGGATCCTGACTACGTGCCCCCACTGATCATGGAGGAGGATCCATAGTTTCTCAAACCTTTGGTGAGGTTACGGGAAATATACAAGAGCGTGAGAAGATGAATCCATCGATCTAAGAGTGTAGGAAAATCATCACAAACCTTAGCATAGGTTGAGAGACTACACACAGAGCTAGCACAAGTATGAGCGAAGAGGGATCAAATGGCAGAGGAGCATCTTGTGGATGTTGGTTAAGTATAGGGTCTGGAGTATGCACTTAGACTTGATAGTTTGTGGTTACGATATCACATGACCATCTCATGACATCCAAGGACCAAATCTCAAGTGGTAGAGCCCAAGGGGTCAAGTTCTCACATACCTTGGTGAGTTTGTATATGATATTGAGATGTATATAAAACTTTTGGATATATATAGACATGCACATTTGGTGTTTTTACGATTTTTCTTAATGTGCTTAAATGTTAAATAGCAATGTGATTAATTAAATAACTTATGGTAAGAGTATTTAATTAATGTCTTCATGATTTAACAAGATTGATGTGATCTAATGTAAAACATAATTTATTTTTACTATAGATACAACATTTTTTATTAGAGAATATGTTAATTTAAATACACCGATAACTCATATAAGGATCTAACTTAACATAACGCAAGGGTGAATAGTATGAATCCTAAAGTAATTATAAAATGAACTTAAATAATTACCTTAGTTTTAAAGACAAACAAAAAATTAGTTGTCAAGAACAAAGCAATGTGAAAGTTATTTAGAATGACATCAAATAACTTTAGACAACACTGCTTTAACAAGAATTCTATTAAAAGAGATTAGAGGTAATACTGATGCAAATGCACGACATTAATAGGTTCCTTAAGGGGTGTTTTGTCAAGCTCTGTTAAGACATAATCACCAAACCCATAACTGGTATCAACTATGTAAGGTCCTAACCAATTAGGGATAAATTTATCTTTATCTTCATTGTCAACATTAGTATTGCATTGATGTGAGCTATAATTTTGTTGTAATTGTTTGATGTAAGCTTGAAGATGCTCAAGAGAATTAATGTGCTTTTCATCGACCATCTCAAGTTGGTGCAGTCATTGTTCTTTATAAGTGGCATCATCAATAAGTTCTTGAAGATTAATTTACAACATAGGAATTTCTAACTCCAAGGGCATAATTGCATCGGTGCCATAAATGAGGTTATAGGGTGTAGTTCCTATGGAGAATGTAACACTTGTTTGATAAGCCCAAAGCACATAATGTAATTGTGTATGCCAATCCTTATGATGTTTGTTAATAGTTTTCTTGAGGATTTGTTCCAAAATCTTATTAGTGTATTTAGCTTGTCCATTAGATTGCAGATAGTATGGTGTGGAAAATCGATGTTGAATGTTGAACGTTTCAAGAAATTTATTCACTATGTTATTCTTAAATGGGGTTCCATTGTATGAAACAATTGCAAAAGGGAGTCCAAAGTGAGCAATTATGTGTTCCAATACGAAATGACAAATTACTTCAACATTGGTAGAATGAAGAGAAATAGTTTCCACCCATTTTGTGAAATAGTCTATTGCAGTTATGATAAACATATGTCCAGTAGAAGAGAGAGGTGGAATTTTTCCAATAAGCTCCAATCCCCATACTGAAAATGCCCAAATGGTAACTTGGGCATGGAGCTCATAAGCAAGAGCATGGATCAAATTGCTATGTTCTTGACATTTGTGTCATTGTTTAACATAAGTGAAGTAGTCTTTCTCCACATATGTCTCCAATAATATCCAATATGGATGAATTTTTTCACTAACGATCATCCTCTAAAATGACCTCCATAGGCACCAGCATGTACCTGTTCAAGGGCTATAGGGATTTTAGAATCCTTAAGACACCTTAGTAAGAGACCATTAAATGATCTTCTATACAACACATCAGCGAGGATCATGTATTTGGCTACTAGTTTTCTTAAATGATTTCGAGTATTTGTCATTGTGTGCTTGGGAATGATACCATTTTTTAAATAATGGTAGATTGTATCATACCATTCATATGAGGCATCTCTATTTATGGTTAAAATGTATTCTAATTGAGTATCAATCGAAGGATTCATGATGGGATAAATAATAAAGGTGAAGTCTATTGAAGGATTGAGTGGGGATATAAGAGAGGTTGCACTTGCCATTGTGTTCACATGTCTATTGTATTTTTGAGGGATGTTATAAATGGTGAATGATTCAAACTTGTCTAACAATTTCATTGTAAGATCCTTGTATTTTTATAACTTGTAATGTTTAGTTTGATATGTACCATTGATTTTTTTGATAACTAATTGTTAATCACCAAAGATCTTAACATGTTTAGCATCCATTATTAAAGCAGCTCACAAACTCACAATTAATGCCTCATCCTTAGCTGTGTTATTTGAGCATAGGAAATTTAATCAATAGGACAAGGGAAGAGGTTGTCCAGCAGGTGGAATTAATACCACTCCAACTCCAAAACCTGTTCTACACTTAGATCCGTTGAAATACAATTCCCAAGAAAGGAGTCATGATTAGGTAAAGAGAGAAGAGAAGGAGCATCAACTAAGTGATCGGTTAAGGATTGTCCTTTGATTACTTTTTGTGAAACAAATTTAAGGTCAAAATCTATTAACAACATCACCCACTTAGCTTACCATCCAGAAAGGTTTGTTTTGTTGAAAAGATGTTTAAGGGAATTGAATTTTGTTATGACTTGTATTTCAGCATTTAGTAAATAATGTCACAATTTACTACTAGTAGTGAATACAAGAGCTAAGCATTTTTTTTCAATTGGTGAGTATCGAGTTTCAAAGTCAATTAAGGTTCAACTGATGTAATAAACAAGATGTTTTTTTCTATGATTTTCTTGTTGAGTTAACAATGCGGCAAGAGCATGGGCTGATGCGGCAATGTACAAGATAAACGGTTTGTTTGGCATGGCAGGTAAAATAGGTGGATTTGCTAGGTATTCCTTTAAACTCTCAAAAGATTGTTTACAATCCTCATCCCAATCAAAAGGTACACCATTTTTAAGAAGATGCATGAAAGGTAATGTGCGATCGGCTATAGATGCAATGAAATGATGGATAGCTTGAATTTGGCCTTGTAAAGTTTGCAATTGAGAAATGTTCCTAGGAGGTGGCATGTTCATAATTGTATCAATTTTCTTTGTGTCCACCTCAATGCCTTTGTTTGATATGAAAAACCCCAAAAGTTTACCACTATCTACACCAAAGACAATTTTTTAGATTTAATCACATATTATATTTACATATTCATTCAAATATTTTCCAAAAAACATTTAGGGTATGTGTAGGAACATCATGGAGAAAATAGGCCCTTAAGTGGCGAAAAATTCAGAAAAATCAGAGTTAGCCAACTTGATTTAAAAAATTGAATAAGTTATCTATATTATTTAAAAAATATGTAAGAATATTATCTGTAGCAAATTGAATATAATTTCTAAACTACTAGGTTTATTTTAAAAAATATATCTATTTGGTGAAAATTTGAAATTTCAATGTAGTAGTACATAAATTTCAAGGAAAAAATAAGTAGGTGTCTGTCTAACCACTCTAACCACAATAAAATGATAATATTTTTTTTAATACTTTAGATATAAGTAGAGGACTCATGTCTCGATGTGATGCATATTTTTTTGTAATTTTTTTCCAAGTGAATAATTAATTAAGAATTTTTTATTACAAATTTTTAAAAATATAAAAAATCGTATGTTTGACCACCATAACTTGGTCAAAACTTCATGAAATTCACTTTTTTTTTAATCCTATAGTATGTGAAGCATAGAATGTGACACATGTTTCAAATTCAAAAAAATATGATACAGTTTGAAAGCTATAGATGTTTTTCAATCAGCCTATCAATCAGGACTTTAGTCATAATTCAAATAGAAAATGAATAATAATTATTTATTAAGTTAAAAGTAAAGCATAATTTATATTGGTGGGAATCAGAGAATCTCATTTGAAAACCCTTTTCATTTCATCAATTTGGGTAGAAAAAAGTTGTCAGCCACATACCCTACACATACCCATCATATCACCACTTTTTGGCCCATCATGATCCTGCACATACCCTTTACATTGTCTTGTATCGTTAAGGATTTAGCAAGGATATCATCAACATAATCTTCTAAAAATTTATGGATGTAATCATGAAAGATCAATGCCATTGCTCATTGATAACTTGCACCGATGTTTTTTAAACCGAAGGGCATCACATCCCAACAAAACATTCCCAAATATAGTTGTAAAGGTGGTTTTGTATTGATCTTCAAGATTAATAAGGATTTGATTATAACTAGAAAATCCATCCATGAATGACAACAAAGCATGTGTAGCAGTTGAATCCATGATCATGTCAATATTTAGAAGCAGAAAGTCTTCTTTTAAAGAAGCTTTATTCAAGTCACAAAAATATGTACATATCCTTATACGATTAACAGGTTTAGTAACTGTGACAATGTTATAGATCCAAGGGGAATAATCAATAGGTCGAATGAATCCTACATCAAGGAGTTTTTCAAGCTCTTCTTTAACATGCAAGGCTATGTTAGGGTGCATTTTTCTTATCTTTTGATGAACAGGTTTAGCATTTTTAGCAAGAACGATGCTATGTGTCACAATTTTTGGGTCAATTCCTGGAATATCAGAATATTTCAAAGAAAAAATATTAGGAAAATCATGAAGTAAAGTTGTAGTTTCTTCTTGTTCTTCATCATCAGGGCACTTCCCAATCTTAATAACTTTTTCTTTATCATCAATGTCCATTGGCACATCAATTGTATCTCCTAAAGGGAGTACAATAGATTTAGGAACTTCAGACTCATGGGATTCTTTAATGATATCACTATCATTTTGCTTGGTAACAATTGTAACTCATTTCATGGTAGTAGTAGAGGATGTGTTATCATAAACTCCTAAAATTTGTTTTAGAGTTTCATCACTATCAATATACTACCATGGTTGTGGTTAGTTCTCATCAAGCAATTCAAGATTTTTGATGGTATGAGTTTATGTTTTCATTGATATGTAATGGTGTTGATGTTCAAAGATGGTCGTTGAGTAGCTTTTGTTGTCTTAGAAAAAGAATAACCCAATCCAATTTTTGTCTCTTGCGTATTAGGTTTGATAGGAACACAAATACCTTGTTCATGTTTTTTACACCCTTTTCCAGTATATCCTAATTGTTTCACAAGTTCATAACCTTTTCCATAAATTCTTTCAATTTATTTTGGATTAAGTAGAGATTGATAATATCTCATCAAATTTTTTTGTGTATGTTGCATTTTCTTCCAAAGTAGAGGAGTTAAATGTTGGAAAAGATTTTTTGGAATTTTGAGTTGACATGATTGTTGGTTGTTCTTGTTTCTCATCTTTCTTTTGTGTGATTATGTATTCGCCCATAAATGAAGGTGTGAATTCTAAGTATCCCCAATCATCACCGAATAATTTAGATGTCAATTCCTCATCATTGTGTTTAATTTCAAAAGGGTCTATATTGGATGTTGGAATTAATGGTTTTAGAGGACTTGTAGCTCCTTTTTCACAGTGCAAGCAACTTTCAGGCTCGAGGTAAATTTCAATTTGATAAATGTGATTGTTATAGACATATTTCATCATACAATGAAGGGTTGAAGGCATTAAATTCATCCCATGAATCCATTGTCTTCCTAAAAGAAGATTATACAAAAGATAATAAGGCATGACATGAATAGGATTTTGCAAAGTAGCCACCTCAACCGTAATAGGTAAAATGATTATGTTGAGTAGTTGATTTTTTGTATTGTCAAATCCTTGAATGGATACATAATTAGGTATTATTTGTGACTTATCAATTCATAATCTATCAAGGAGATTCACACTACACAAATTAAGGGCAGAACCATTATCAATAAGGGTTCTTTTGATACCTATGTGATTGAATTGAGAAATTATCATTTTAAAGGCTTCATTTTTTTTTCACAAATGTAAAGCAGGGAGCTCATGTTTATGGAAAGTAATGTCTAGATTTGTGCTATGGATTAAAACTACCACATCATTCGGAGTTGTACCAGGAGGAACTGCAATTTATTGTAAGGTTGTTTGAAGAATAGTGTGGTAATTTGGTGAGTTGTGAAGTAAATCCCAAAGGGAAATATTTGTAGGAGTATTATTTAATTGTTCAACAAGATCATACTCCTTTTTGTGTGGGAGGAAATGAGGAGCACTAGGTGGATTGGGTAAAGGTAAAGAGGGTGGGGTTGGTTGCGGTGGTTGCAATTTTTTTCAGGTATTATATGTATGAGCAACAGTAACATTACTTGATTGTTGCAACACTTTGGTTTTAGGTGGGTAAAGAGTGTATTTTGGTTTATTGGAAGGATGAATTTTATGTGAGGGTGGGTAAAGAATGAGCTGAGGTTGAATCACATTAACATCTATAGTTTTAGATTTCTCACAACAAACCTTAGTGGATGATTTGAGTAAGATGAAGTCCTGAAGGGATTCATCTAACAAGTCAAAGTCATCACTACTAAAAGGTTTGAGGGGTAAGTCGTCTTCAATTGGTTTAATCTATTAAGGATAAGCATTAGAGGTGTTAATGTTCATTATTGTGGGTTTGTCACAACAAACCTTAGTGGATTACTTATGTGAGATGAAGTCCTAAAGGGCTTCATCTAACAAGTAAAATTCAACACAACCAGAAGGTTTAAGGGATAAATTCTCATTAAGTGGTTTAGGTTGCTCATTACAAGCATTAGAGGATGAAGTGAGTGAGAGAAAGTCCTAAAAACCTTCATCTAACTTGTCAACATCATCACTACTAAGAGGCTGTTGTTTCTAAATTGAATCATTTAATTGAAAGGTTTGTTGGATGTTTTTGTTTTTGTGTTTCTATGTATCAATGAATCTGATCTAAAAGAACTAGGAATGAATACTAAAAAGGAAATTTGCAAAAATCTAAGATTATCCATAAATTCCATGAAATAAAATGATGCTTATGCTAATGGAATAGAAGATAACTGAACTATGACAAAAAAAGAAACTGTAGGGAAAAAAAATGTGCAAAGTAATAAACTGAATTCTAGAAACTCTGATTCAAAAATTCCAGTGAGACTAATTCCCCCAAGGTGGCCAATAAGTCCTAAGGGAGGTATTTTTAGGTATTTTTCTGATTTTTTTAATTTTTTTTAATGTTTTCAGGTTTGTACAATGCAGATGAAGACTAAAAATGTAAAATTTTGGAATGAAGTAATGAAATAAGATGCAATAATGAAATCTAAATGATACTTTCATTGATGCAAGTTTAAGAAGCCTTAGGATGCAAAAACAAAACAAAACATAAGTGAATGTTGATGCATATGATGTTTAGGATGCAAAATGCAATTGAAATCAAAAAGAGAAAATGCTCAATATGCAGGTTCACCAAAGTGAGCCATAGTGTGTTGTATAAAAATGGCCCTTTGTCATTTTCACGGCCTTTTAGGTCTTATTTCATGGTATTTGGTCTATTTTACTCTGATTTTATGATGTAACAAAGCTTGAACATGCATATTTATGTACTAAAATTCAAATAATGGCATCTTGTGAAGGTGTTGTAAGAGATTTATACACTCTTCTAGACTCTATTCATTATAATTTACCTAAAAATCACCTTTTCATCACTAAACAAGTCCTATTTCGAAGTTTTGTAAAGTCTTGTAACAAGATTTCACACTTTTCTAGGAATAACTTCACTATTTATCCCTTTCTTATGCTTTATTTGGCTCCTTTATGCCCTCATATGCTTTAATTAAGTGTATTTTTGAGTGTTAGCCTGATAAACAACATTAAATACAAGATAATTCCCAACACCTATTTTCAGGTCCTAGGTACGACCCATTCGCCATGGGTGGCAAATGAGTCCCCCTTGGACCAAAATTCAAAACTTTTCAAAATTCCTTTCTTTTTTTATTCAAAAAAACTTGATGTCGGCCTATGATGAGGTATGAACAAGTATCTACACAAGATTGTATAAATAAGTGATTTTCACCTCATTTTACATCTGCAACAATCTCATTCATTCAAGCATTCATTCACACATATTCAAGCACTTTGGAGCATCGATTGACATTACTTAAGATTTGCATCATCAAGGGTTTGATAAGTTGATAGAAATTGCATGTTATTAGTTTATCATTATCTTTACTTTCATTGTTTTATTAAGGGTTAAATTACCAAAAGTGGGGTTTGACCAAGGCAAACCCCTATTTACTGACCCTCAACATTTTCCCCCTATTGCATGTGTTTGCAGACCTTTGTCTGTAGATTTAACAAGCATATAGGTGTTGAAGATTTTTATACAATTCAACTAGGTGCTTCAATTCAAATCAATCATCTTTCAAGCATGGAGAAGGTTTTATGTCTGTTTCCTGGAGAATTGACTTCAACAACCTGACAATCAAAGATTTACAGATCTAGTGTTGCAGAGTTGTCTCCTTGTTTCTTAGAATTTTGGGAGAGGACTGATTCACCACTAGTGGAAAATGGGTCCCACCTTAAGATTGAAAATCTGAATTTTTTTAGATTTCAGATCCTGACAGTCAGAAACCAGTTTCTGACACTTTTTCACTAGTACTAAGACTAATTCACCACCCTGAGAAAATGAGTCCCAATGTGAAATTTTAGTAATTCCAGATAGCATTCACGACATTCCATATTCATCAAATCTTGCCCAAGTGCATGTTGTTTCATCTCATTTCTTTCTATTTTGCATTATTTCATCATTTAGTTCATTGTCTACATATCACAGCCTGTTTTCAAACATAGTTTAAATCTTAGTTTTGCATTCAAATTCAATCATATAAATCACTTATTTGCATTTAGTTCACTTAATTTAGTTTAGAAAACATCATACATAATGTAATTTGAATGAACCCTTAGCATTTTTGGCACTGTCTCTCTCCATTTAGGTGAAAAACCCTAGAAGAGCTAGAGAAGTACATATGAACCCAAAAATCAATGGTTCATTTTGGTGAACCTTCATTTTGAACACTTTTCCTTTCTGATTTCATTTGTATATTGCATCCTAGATTACTCTTGCATCAACATTCAATTAGGACATTGTTTTGTTTTTGCATTCTAGGACTTTTTATTGCATTAGTCAAAACTTCATTTAGATTTCATTTTTGCATTTCATATCATTGAAAACACTAAAAATCTGCATTTTGCATCCTTAATTGCATTTTGTATAGCATTAGAATCATTTTAAAATTTTGAAAACACAAAAAAAATATCATACTGGGACTCATTCACTAACCTAGGCGAATCAGTCTCTCTGCACTTTTTCAACAACATTTCTAGCATTTTTTTGGTATTTTCCTACATTTCTATTTTCTATAGTTCCTTCTTTGTTAGAGTTAGTAGAATTTTTTTTATTTTCCCTTCAAACTCCTAGATCATCTTGCATTTAATTTCACCCCATCCTTTGTGGTACTTGTATGAGTTTTTAGTGCCCTATTGATAATACTTTAGTGGGAAGAAGTTCTAGACTCATGGCCTCCCATGATAGCATTCTCGTTGTGGAACTTGGGATCTCAAGAGCTCATACATCTAGTATGGAAAATGGTGCATTAGGCATTGACAATACCACTTCTATGCCTTCACCTTTCCATCTAATGAATGTTGTTGCCCTAAGAAACTCCCTCCCACAAGAAAAGTTCATTAATATTCATTAGGATTTTGCACATTTACAACAAGAATTATCAGTTGAAAACATTTCCACCACTACCATACCCACCATTGAAAATATTCATCGTTTGATTGAAAGTGATGATGGATTGCAAGTGATGAAGATAAATGTTCAGATTTACAATAAACATGCCTCTTCTAATACCTAATCCACAATCATTCCTATAAGCCAAGGAGGACCTCAAGTTCCTCCCCATTCAACCATAGCATCCATACAAACTTATACCAATCCGCAAGTCCACACAACTATGCATCAGGTTAATTATGCAACTACTTCTTTCCCGATTCCAACTAGCATTCCTACTTCTCTTGTGGCATTGAAAGTCTCCTCCACCACCTTCACTCCCCTTAGTATTCCTTTCACTTCCCCTAACATCACCTACACTCCATCACCATTTTCCCTTCCACCTCAACCCACTTACCCTAGCCTTGTTCTTACACAACTCCTCAACACTATTTCATCCATGCAATTAAAAACTTTCCACCATTAGCCAAGGTCAAACTGCTCCACCCAAATATCATGTCTATAGCAGCCCCTTATCCTTAGAAATATTACGTACCTTGATGCCAAAATGGATAGAAATGCCCTAGTTTGAGAAATACGGAGGTAAAGGAGACCCTATCAACCATGTTAATGCTTATACAACTTTATGCAGTGACTTTGTCCTTGATGATAAACTTTTTGCTAAAAATTTTCGAAGGACATTGAAAGATACTTCCTTAGAGTGGTTTTCCAGCTTTCCCAATCATTCCATACGTTCATTCAATGAATTAGTGGATGCTTTCATAAGTCACTTTCAAGTTCACATGACACCTAAAAAGATAATGGCTGACCTCATGAGATGTAGACCAAACACAGATGAAAAAGTAACTGACTTTATCTCACGATACCAATCCTTGTATGCTCAAATTGATGTCAAGATTCCTGATGCACATCTATAGAAGATGTTAATCAAAAAATTGCACACAAACCTTCATGATAAATTAACTATGATGAAATTCCCTTCATTCATGCATTTATGCACAACCTTATGTGACTATCAAAACTCAATTTCTAGTGGAGATTTAAAGTCCACTTCAAACCGAGCCAACAGATTTGAACAACAAAACCAAAATAACACACAAAACTTCTACAAACCAAATAGAAGATTTTTATAGTTTAATCCACCTCCTCAACCACAACTTCAACCACCAACCCCACTCATTTCAAATCAAGTGGTAGTTGTTAAGCAGCAGTGCCTTATACCTATGGGGACTCAAAGAGACAATTTACTCCGTTACTTGATACCCTCCATAACACAATTAACCAATTAATTCAACAATGCATGCTCACTTTTCCACCCATTTGAACACTTGATCCAAATCAGCCATTACCACCCACCTTCCAACCTAATGCTTATTGTCATTTTCATCGCCAAAATGGACATGACACTAAACGCTGCAAACATCTAAAAAATTTAGTTCAAGACCTCATTGATTCAAGCCATTTATCCATTGTGGGTGTTAATGATCAAGGCAATAAGTCTATTGCACCCCCTAACTATATTTTACAAATTTTCACTAATCCCATGCCTAAACACACTACTTCCTTTGTCAAGGATAGTGAATATTGAAACACTGATGTAATGAATGTTGATACAAACAATGAAAAACCTGATATAACTCCACCTATTAGCTAAGATAGTCTTATGGATCAACTTGTGGCTATGATAGATGTTATCCATCGTAAGGGACAAACCACTAAATCTCTTGATATCACTTTTTTGGCTAAATACATGCTACAAAAACTTCCCGATAGTCCTCTCTACATAGCTAGCTGAATCTATGATAAGCCCACAAATGCGATATTACTATATCCCTCTTGTGGTGAGAATATGATCACAGAGAAGTTTCTAGTATTACATAAGCTATATCAAGATGATTATAATAAACCAAGTGTATGGATTAAGACACAAATTGGTTTTTCATGCCCTACGATCGGATCGATTCTACCCCCCTTACAAATAGGACCTAAAACTTTAAATGTAACATTTTCAATTATTCTACAATTCGACCAATTTCATTTGCGGCTAGGTCACCCTTGGCTTCACTCAATGAAAGCGGTCCCATCAGTTGTTCACAAGTGTTTGAAGTTTCCACATGGCAATGAAATATTCACCATACACCATAGTGGTTTTAATCCCTTATCTTCCAAAGGTAATTTTTCATTAGAATCCTTTTGGCCTAAACCCATGGAACCCATCACTCCTCAAAAATATTTCTTCTTCATCACCTATCAAAATTTCAAAGCAAAAATAATAGCCAAATTATCTCTTCATAACACATCCCCATCCACTTCCACCCCTCCTATCATAGATGAAACCATGCTTTAACTTAAGTCTGATATTGAGAAAACCATACAACCTCATGAACAACCACTCTTACACACTTCCCCACCACCATTTAAATGATCATGGGAACATGAAACCCTTCCTCTCGTGCCTCATCTCATTAAACAAGTCTATAAAGCTAAAGAGAAAGTGGTTGACCCATGTTCCTTGGTTTTTTCTATTCTTCCCTCTTTGGAAGCAAAAGAACCTATGATGACTCAATCTGATCTTACACCTCAACAAATCCAAAATAGAATCAAATGAAACTGCGATGCTAGAGAATGTAGGCGTCATTGTCATCTCCTTGCTCATCAATCTCACATGGAAGAAAATAAAGAAAATCAACCTCCACCTTTGACAGAAGTAATAGATGACCATCCTCCTCCTAACCCACCATAAGATAGTCCAGTGTAATAATCACAACAAAATGAACCTATCCTACATCCACAACTTTTGATACATCCATCCCTAGAAATCACCCTCCGTCCTCCCATTGTTATTAATCTTGATGATGATGATGATGATGATGATGTAATGATAGAAAAAATAGATGAAGACGTGCATAACAACCTAAATTCTCTATTTTCATCTACAATGAGCTTAAATGATAAATCCTCTCAACCAAGTGAAGAACCTGGTATGACTCCTAGTTTGATGCTTGCAATTATTCCTTTGGATAGTCAACCACCCTTGCATGACACTGAAAATGATTGGGAGGGGGATAACTTGTTATATGGTTGACTTGCATTCACCTAGCTAGTCTTTTTTGTATTTCTCTTTTTATTTGTCCTTTTTCCTTTATGTGTGTATCATGTTTCCCACATATCATGTGTTTGATGTTCCCTATCTCCGTACACTTCTTCTATTTGCACCTTTATTCTTCTATTCGTCGTGCATTGTCTTTTCACTTTTGTTTTGTCTTTTCATTTTGGGGATGACACAAATCATAGAGACACCCTATGTCTCTTCCATGTTGACCCAAAAGGTCCTTGTATTTTACTTTTTTTTTTGTGTTCTCCTTTTGGGGTGATGCAAACTGTTGAGATGCCCTATGTCTCTTCCATGTTCACCCAAACTATCTCTTTTCCTTTTCACTTTGTCTTTTCTTGTGTATTCCTTTTGGGGATGACGCAAGGCATTGAGACCGAAATTTCTCCTACATGTTGACCCAAAAGCTTTTCCTTTTCATTTTCTTTTCACTTGTGTTTTCCTTTTGGGGATGATGCAAAGCATTGATACCACAATGTCTCTTCCATGTTGACCCAAAAAATACTTCCTTTTTCTTTTGTTTTCACTCTCTTTTTGTCATTCTTCTAGTTCTATGTGCTTTGGGGAATGATGATAGTTCTAAGCTCTTTCATAAAAACATTGCAGCAATGAACATACTAACCCAAAATCCATAGATCCCTTATGTGTTTGTTGTGCTCTTTTCTGAGGGGAAACTCCCTTTATTTGTTTATCCTTTTCCTTGACATGAGGCAATCTAACTTTGAAACATATGACTTGGTATAGGGCTCTCCAGGTTGGCTCTCATGTCTTTTTTTCCTTTTTCATTTTCTTCCCTTTGCTACTTTAAATTAATTTCTCACTAAATGATGTGTAGAAATTCCTTTAAAGTGGTGGGAATACATTACCATAATTCATTTACATTCTTGGTTCTTAGTGTAGCTTTTCCGTTTATATGATGCATTCGTCATTTTGTGGATGACATTGGTTGTCATGTCCTTCATAAGTGTGATCTATCTTATCATATTACATTCCTCTTGGTTACCTGATGCGATGCACTACATCCCCTAAGTTATGAATATTCTATTCTTTGATTGGTCATGGGTATGTGCAGGATCATCATGGAAAAAATAGGACCTTAAGTGGCAAAAAATTCAAAAAAATCAGAGATAGGAAACTTGACATAAAAATTTGAATAAATTATCTATATTATTTCAAAAATATGTAATCTATAGAAAATTGAATGTAGTTTCTAAACTACTAGGTTTATTTAAAAAAAAATCTATTTGGTTAAAATTTGAAATTTCAATGCAATAGTACTTAAATTTCAAGGAAAAAATAAGTAGGTGTGTGTCTGACCACCCTAACCACAATAAAATGATAATATTTTTTTATAATATTTTAGATATATGTAGATGACTCATGTCTCGATGTGATGCATATTTTTTTGTAATTTTTTCCCAAGTAAATAATTAATGATGAAATTTTTATTACAACTTTTAAAAATATAAAAACTCATATGTCTGACCACCTTAACTTGGTCAAAAATTCATGAAATTAAATTTTTCTTTTTTTAGTCTTATAGTATGTGAAGCATAGAATGTGACACATGTTTTAGATTCAAAAAGTGTGATATCGTTTGAAAGCTATAGATGTTTTTCAATCAACCTATCATTTGGGACTTTAGTCGTAATTCAAATAGAAAATGAATAATAATAATTTATTAAATTCAAAGTAAAGTATAATTTATATTGATAGAAAGCTAATAATCTCCTTTAAAAACCTTTTTCATTTCATAAATTTTGGGTAAAAAAAAGTCGTCAACACATACCCTACACATACCCATTATATCGCCACTTTTTGGCCCATCATGATCCTGCGCATACCCTCCTCTCTTGGAGACATTAGGCACAATGTTCCCTAAGTGACTGGCCTTGTATGAACTTAACAAGGCTCCTTTGAACATCTTACATTTTACATTTTGCACTTATTCCACCTTGCATAATGCAACTTGCATGCTTATGGTACCTTGCCTTTTGTTCATGAGTTCTAAGAATATAGAGCTTTGCTTGTCTCATGAAGCATGAACCAACATTTTTCCTTTGTGGCACCTTGTTAACATTATCAACACGTATAACTTTGATATGGTTGAGTAGGAAGCCCACCAGCAACATGACTTTTCCCCATAGCCACCTTTATGTTTGTGAGTACATACCAACTAACGTACGTATCTTACCCTTTGGGATTTCTCACCCCATGGACAACCAGGAGTTTTGTGGCCCCAGAGTGAGTACATTTGGGCCTTCTCACCTGATGTATTTTCATGTGTTTTTTCGCACCAGAGTGAGTATACATTCTCTTTTAGCCTAGATCTAATCCACAACTAGTTGGACTGATGATCGAAGCTTCATTTGATTCTCAACACTTGTGTGTTCCTTTTTTCTCATGTTTAGTTTTCCATGGGATCTTCATGCTTGGGGCTTGATCATCCCTCTTGATCATTTTCATTCCATCTTGCTAATGTAAGTGAATTTGAACCCTCCTCTCAATGTTCATGGCTACCTACGTGTGAGTTTGAAGTAGGTTCATCCTCTCACTAAAGTGGGGGCTACATGTGCTATAGAAAAATGGCCCTTTGTCATTTTCATGGCCTTTTAGGTCTTGTTTCATGTTGTTTGGTCTATTTTTCTCTGATTTTATATGTAACATGGCTTGAACATGCATATTTAGGTACTAAAAGTTAAATAATGACATCTTGTGAAGGTGTTGTGAAGTGTTGTAAGACATATCTACACTTTTCTAGACTCTATTCATTAGAATTTACCTAAAAATCACCTTTCCATCACTAAACAAGTCCTATTTTGAAGTGTTGTAAAGTCTTCTAACATGATTTCATGCTTTTCTAGGAATAACTTCACTATTTATCCCTTTCTTATGCTTTATTTGGACCATTTATGCCCTCATATGTTTTAATTAAGTGTATTTTTTAATGTTAGTTTGATAAACAACATTAAATACAAGATAATTCCTAACACGCATTTTCAGGTCCTAAGTGGGACCCAGTCTTCATGGGTGGCGAATGAGTCCCCCTTGGCCCCAAATTCAAAAATTTTCAAAATTCATTTCGGGTTTTTATTCAAAAACACTTGATGTCAGCCTGTGATGAGGTATGAATGGGTAAATATGGCACAAGATTGTATAAATAAGTGATTTTCACCTCATTTTACATATCCTACAATCTTATTCATTCAAGCATTCATTGACACAACATTTAAACATCTTACAACATCTTATCAAGCAATATTCAAGCACTTTGGAGCATCCATTGACATTACTTTAGATTTGTATCATCAAGGGTTTGGTAATTTTATAGCAATTGCATGTTATTAGTCTATCATTCTCTTTACTTTCATTGTTTCATTAATGGTTTAATTACCAAAAGTGGGGTTTGACCAAGGCAAACCCCTATTTATTGACTCTCAACCATTTTTCCCCTATTGCATATGTGTTTGCAGACCTTTGTGTGCATATTTAACAAGAATTTAGGCATTGAAGATTGGTCTATAAGTCAACTAGGTGCTTCAAGTCAAATCAATCATCTTTCAAGCTTGGAGAAGGTTTTCTATCTGTTTCCTACAGAATTGACCTTGAGAACCCAACAATAAGAGATTTACAGATATGGTGTTGTAGAGTTATCTCCTAATTTCTCATAATTTTTGGAGAGGATTGATTCACCACCAGTGGTGAATGAGTCCCACCTTAAGACTAAAAATATGAATTTTATCAGATTCTAGACCCCGACAGTTAGAAACCAGTTTCTAACACTTTTTCACCAGCAGTAGGACCAATTTGTCACCCTGGGTGAATGAGTTCCATTGTGAAATTTTAGTAATTCTAGATAGAATTCACAACATTCCAAATTCATCAAATCTTGCCCAGGTGCACCCTGCTTTATCTCATTTCTTTTTGTTCTGCATTATTTCATCATTTAGTTCATTGTTTGCATATCACAACGTGTTTTCAAACATAGTGTAAATCTTAGTTTTGCATTCAAATTTAATCATATAAATCACTTATTTTCATTTAGTTTAAACAACACATACATAACGTAATTTGAATGAACACTTAGCATTTTTGGCCCTATCTATCTCGTTTTAGGTGAAAAACCCTAGAAGAGCTAGAGAAGTACATAGGAACCCAAAAATCAATGATTCACATAGGTTTTTGGGCGCGAGGCTTATAGGCTACTCTTGCACTCTTAGGATGTTTCACCCAAAAGGAGAGAGATAAACCTCACAAAAAATTAATGCAGCTCACTCAAATTAAGATGTGCATGATGTTATTAAGACTAAATGAGATGATCTAAATGCAATTAAGCTAAGTAATTGACTGATTATGAATACAAAACCTAAGATTTTTGGAATGTTTGAAAACATAGTGATGTTTGCAAAAATCTTAAAATGATTAATGAAAATGCAAATTAAACTAGATAGAAAGCTAAATTTTAGAATGTGTGCACCTAAGAAGCTGAAGATGACTGGAAAGCAATCTGGAAATCTGACAAATCCAATTTTGAGTTGATTGGGACTCCTTCGCCACCCTGGGTGAATTAGTCCCAAGTCAAGGTTTTTTTGCACATAAACTGTTTTCTACTTACTGGGTGTTTGGATTTGCATCTAACTCAAAATGGTACCTCAGGAGGGACTCATTCGCCATTCATGGGGAATCAGTCCACTTTGAAATTTCCATAATTTCATGTTTTTGAGTAGCACCTTGACACCTATACAACACTTTATGATGGAAACCCAAATTGGGATCTTGAAAAATTCCTACAAAATAGCTTAAAATTATTTGTCTAATTGGGGGTTTTCCTTGGTCAAACCCCTAGTTGGATAATTAAACCTTGAATGTATAAAAATCTGCATAAAACCTTAGCCTTAGATGTGTTAAAGACTAGGAAATTCTGAGGTATGTCAAAAACACTATTCTATTATGCAAGAATAAGAAATGCAAATGTGATTTGAGTAATGCAATATTTCAACCTAAAAATCTCACAAAACATTAGAAATGGATATAAAATGACATGCAAATGGAAAGTAAATGAAATGTAAACCTTAATTTGAAGATAGAGAAGAAATGGAAGATGGAATCACTTTGAAAACAAGTCTTTAGGTGTGATTTGATGGCTAGTTGCATCTCCTCAGCCTAGATTTCTCCATGATTCACCATAGGAATCCATCATCAACTCTTTGCAATGTTGAACTTTGATCCAAAAAGTGAGCTTCATGACCTACAAAAACCCTAGTTGGCCACCCTCAAACTTCAACTTTGCTAATGAAACTTGTAGAAGACTTGACTTTGGAATTTGCTTTTGTGAAATGACTAAAAGATTTGTAAAATGACTTAAAATGATTATTTATAAGCAAGAACACCTAATTTTCCCATTATTTAGACCTAAGAGGCTGACATTCACCAAAAAATTAAATTGAATTAATTGAATTCCTGCTCAAAATTGAAATTTCCCTCAAAAGGGACTCATTCACCACTCTTGGCGAATGGGTCCCACTAGAGGGGACTCATTCACCCAAGGTGGCGAAAGTGTCCCACCAATGGTTTTTGAAGGTGGACTTTTAGGATATGGATGAATTGAATGTTGTTCATTGGGATTTAAGTGATTTCTTAAGTGAAATGGGCCTCTAGATAAAAAATAATGGGTCTTAGGGGCCTATAAATGCTATTTTGAAGGATGAATAATGTAGAGGGACTAAAAATTGGGTGTAATTAGGCATGAAATTGTCTCTTTTCTCAAGAGTGTCCAATTTTCTATGTCGTAGTGATGTTTTTAACTGAGTTTGAACTTAATTTTGTTTCACAAAAAGCAATCGAAGGACAAGCCTTAACCAATCACTTAGCTGATGCTCCTTCTCCTCTCGCTTTACCTAAACACGACTCCTTTCCTAATGATAATGTCTTGACTGCTGATATTAAAACATGGGAATTATATTTCAATGGATCTAAGTGTAGAACAGGTTTCGGTGTTGGAGTGGTATTAATTCCACCCGACAAAAAATCTATTCCCTTGTCTTATTGGTTAAATTTCCTATGTACAAATAACACAGCTGAGTATGAGGCATTAATCATGGGTTTGCAAGCTGCTTTAACAATGGATGCTAAACATATCAAAATATTTGGTGATTCATAATTAGTTATCAAACAAATCAATGGGACATATCAAGTTACTAAACATGACAAGTTATCAAAATACAAGGATATTACAATGAAATTGTTAGAGAAATTTGAATCATTCACCATTGATAACATCCCATGAAAAGACAATAGCCATTCAGATGCAATGGCAAGTGCATCCTCTCTTATATGCCCACATGATCTTTCAATAGACTTCACCTTTGTTATTCATCCCATCATGAAACCTTCGATTAGCACTCGATTAGAAGAAATTTTAACAATAACTCAAGATGAATCACCTGAATGGTATGATACAATATACCATTATTTAAAAGACACCAGTACCATTCCTGAGCCCATAATGAAAAATGCTTGAAATCATTTATGCAAACTAGCAGTCAAATATGTGATCCTCGCTAATGTGTTGTATAGAAGATCCTTTAATGGTCTCTTACTAAGGTGTCTTAAGGATTTTGAAATCCCTATATCCCTTGAATAGGCTCATGTTGGTTGTTGTGAAGGTCATTTTGGAGGATGGTTGTTAGTGCAAAAACTCATCTGTATGGGATATTATTGGAGACATATATAGAAATAATGCTTCGCTTATGTTAGATGATGTCACAAATGTCAAAAACATAGAAATTTGATCCATGCTCCTACTTTCAAGCTCCATGCCCAAATTCTCATTTGGCAATTTTCAGTATGGGGATTGGAACTTATTGGAAAAATTTCACCTCCCTCTTCCGTTGGACATATCTTTATCATCACCCCAACATAGTATTTCATGAAATGGGTAGAAACTATTCCTCTTGGATCTATAAACGCTGAAGTAATTTGTCGTTTCATATTGGAACACACGATTTCTCACTTTGGAATTCCTTCTACAATCGTTTCAGACAATGAAACCCCGTTTAAGAATAACAAAGTCAAAAAAATTCTTGAAACATTCAATATTCAACATAGATTTTCCACACCATATTATCCACAAGCTAATGGACAAGCCGAAAGTACTAATAAGATTCTAGAACAAATCCTAAAGAATACTATTAACAAACATCATAAGGATTGGCATACACAATTACATTATGTGCTCTGGGCTTATAGAATGAGTGTTAGATTATCTACATGAACTACACCTTATAACCTTGTTTATGGAACTGACACAATCATTCCCTTGGAGTTAGAAATTCCTAGATTGTGAATTTCTCTTCAAGACCTTATCAATGATGCCACTTATAAAGACCAACAATTGCATCAACTTGAGATGCTTGATGAAAATCACATTAATGCTCTTGAGCACCTCCAAGCCTACATTAAACAATTACAACACAATAATAACGCTCATGCCATTCCTTGAACGTTTCGTAAGGGTGATTTTGTTCTTTATGAAAATCAATGCAATACTAATGTTGAAAATCAGCCCTAATTGGTTAGGACCTTACATAGTTGATACAAGTTATGGGTCTGGTGCTTATGTATTAATATAATTTGATGGAACAACCCTTAAGGAACTGATTAATGTCATGCATTTGCATCAGTATTACCTCTAATCTCTTTGACTAGTATGATTATTAAAGAAGTGTCGTCTAAAGTTATTTGATGTCATTCTAAATAACTTTCACATTGCTTTGTTTTTGACAACTAATCTTGTGTTTGTCTTGAATACTAAGGTAATTATTTAAGTTCATTTTAAAATTAATTTAGGATTCATACTATTCACCCTCATGTTATGTTAAGTTAGATCCTTATATGAGTTATAGGTGTATTTAATTTAACATACTCTCTAATCAACAATGGTGTATCTAAAGTGAAACTGAAATAAGTTTTACATTAGATCACATTTATCCTATTCAATCATGTAGAAATTAATTAAATAATTTTACCATAAGTCATTAATTAATCACATTGCATTTAACATTCAAACACATTAAGACACATCATAATAACACCAAATGCGCATGTCTATATATAATTTTTTTTTATGTACATTTCAATATCATATACAAAGTCACAAAGGCCTATGAGAACTAGACCCCTCAGGCTCTGGCACTCATGATCTAGTCCCTAGATGTCATGAGATGGTCATGTGTGATCATGACCATGAACTGCCAACTCTAAGTACATACTCCAGACCCTGTACTCAACCAACATCCACAAGACACTCTTCTACCATTTGATCCCTCTCCAATCGTACCTATGCTAGCTCCGCATGTAGTCTCTCAACATCTACTGAGGTCTATAATGACTCTAATGCACTCTTAGCTCAACAGAGTCATCTCCTCATGCTCTCGTACACTACCCGTGGCCTTGCAAAAGGTCTGAGCAACTTTGGCTCCTCCTCCAAATCAATGGGGGAATGTAGTCAAGATCCATCTCCTCCTTGTTGATGGATGCAAGCAGTATCTTTGTGATGACCTGATGATAGAACTCTTGCTAGTCTCTCATCACTTTTGTAAGATAAACAAGGTACATAATCAATAAACATCATCATGATATATATATATATATATATACATATAAACAAAGCATAAATAATCAAGTACATGTGTAAAATAAAAAAAACATCATCACCTATGTCTCCATACAAATGAGGAATATCAACCTCATCCTCTTTGAGGGGCATGGAGGACATGCTAGCCTCTCTCTAACTCTTGGTGTTGATGTCTGTTGTAGCTACTGCACATGATCTGGTCCTATAAGTGTGTGAGGACTCTCCATGCTCGTACTGATCCTTAGTCACTACCTCATCACCCTCACTAAGTGGTGGCTCCTCCTCGTAATACTCATCCTCCTCATAATCTTTATCACCCTCATCCTCCTCTCCATCCTGGTCCTCATAGTTAGGATTGACCCCTAAATTTTACTCATCATCAATAACATCAGTAAATATATCTACTAGCATGTATCGTACATCTTCCGCTCTCTCCTCTAACTCATCTCCCTCATCTAGTTTTGGTCATGCATCACCTATAGGGACATCCATGGGAAACAAAAGAGTTGGTCATGTCACTAACCACCACTCCTCATGCTCATCTATGTTACCAACATCATTAGTGTTGGTGACTAGCAATTGATCATGATTTGAATCATCAGAATCACTCTCATGAACATGATCTATAGTAAGTCAAACAGTATCACCTGGCCTCTAGGCACTCCGCACTAATCACGTAATGAAGGGGCATGCCCTCAATGGTCTCTGCACCTGCCCAAAATTTTGCATGACTCACCCATAATAGAAAGCTTGTACAACATAGTCATGTTTCTCAGCTAAAAACCTATCCATTTGCATACTCCTCAGCTGTCCTATGGGATCTAGCCATTGTAGAGTGTATAGATAAGGTCTCCATAGGACCTCCTCCTCCTCCAATCAATCAAATTTCACTCTCCAAAAATGTAAATCTCCATACTTCCACAAGTTTCATAGAGGATAGTTGAATGCTTATGGATATCCTGCAGGTATAACACAGGGGAATTTGATAGGTTTAGTGCATGTAATATGCTCGATGAACCACATGTATAGAAGCATGTAGTGCACCATACTATCGATCTCTCAAAATATAAAATGACCAAGATCATAATATAAGTGTGCTCAGATGCAATGGCCCCATGCATAGACGTCTTGTGCTCGTACATCCCTTAAATCAAGTGTACCAATCCTCCATCTAAGTGTGTCACTCATCCATCAGGATTGAGAACAAGAACCACTATTTGCATCTTAATCCGTCCAACAACAAGAGTGTTGGAAAACGTGCCTCAAGCTTACTGACATGAAACTCCTGAAAGAGAAAAATCGGTGAGACCCTCAAAATGTCTTACCAACCAACAACTATGTTCAAAAGATCAAAGTTGCTGAGACTTTGGTTTTTTCTTGTTGACGGGAGTCATCGGCATGACATGGCTATCACTGTGAAATTTCTAACTCTTTCCGTTTGGGCAGACCTCTTGCTGATGGGTTGATTCCTTGTGATCATCGAGGAGACTCTTGGTGACAAGTGGCATCAGGGAGAGACTTGAACCTTTAAAGTGACTCATTTCAATAGAGTATGTCTCACTGATGGTCTTACACATGAATGTCATCGGGGTGACATGAAGGCTCAATAAGAGTCTAAGTGACAGTGCTGGTCTTGCCAACAGATTTTGTTTCACTATGATCTCCTGCCGATGGCTGTAGTCTGGCTGACAGGTATATCTTCGGTGAGAAATCTTGCAGATGGATGTTTCTCTTGCCGATAGGCTGGTGCATTCAGTATGAACTCTTGGCAATACCATTTCTCTCACTGACAGTCTGTGTTTGGTATGACCTCTTGCTGATAGCACTGGTCTTTCCTATAGCACTGCACGAGTTGAATATTGATGTGAAGTCTTAGTGATAGAGGATATCTCGTTGATGTATTTTTTTTTGCTATGAACTCTCAGTGATAGCGAAACTCTTGCTGATAGCTCTCCAATGGACATCGATGAGATGTCTTGCCGATGGTGCTGGTCCTACTGATGGACATATCAGAGTGACATTAACTATCGATGTAATCTCCTAGACTCTTGCTAATGGACAGTTGGTTTTCTTGTGATATTAGGGAGACTTGATTTGTTATCATTTTGACTTCTTAGGGTGTTGTCGATACCATTGGTCTTGCTGATAGCTATACAATTGGGCATTTTGGCATCAGGGAGACATGGTCTAGTGTCTCACCGACATGAAATTCAGTTGAACATTTTGACCAAATGTTTGTCCTACATGGTGTGTTCTGAGCCAATGAGAGAAGCAGAATGTGAACCATTGGCAATTGGACTATTGTGACTATTCCTATGTGGAAGATGAACAGATTGTGAGAAAAATGACTATGCTTAGTAATGATCGATAATGGTGAACAGTTGGATGGCGTAGAGTTGTTCGATTCTGAACACGATTTTATCAGTGTGAGTGAATTCAATTCAGAGAGCATTGTAACGGTGATGTTTTGTACAAGGTTGATCAAGGAAATGTTGTTACTGTTAATTTGACATCAGAAAGTGAAGTTCGATCTCTGTATGTAATTTTCTTTATTGTAATACAAAGAGACTTTTCTTGGTGTGGTGGGTTTTTCTCCCGTAAGGGTTTTCCCACGTAAATCTGGTGTCCAATTGTGTATGTGTTCATTTCTCTTTTCTGTTATTCTTTTCAAGTGTATCTTAATGAACTATAATTGAAAAATTTAAAGTCATATATGCATTCTTCCCTGAGGTTTTGACGTTAGGAGAGTTTGTTCCACACCTAATCTTTCCTTTCAAGTGGTATCGGAGCCTAGCCAGTTGTGTTATCCTTGTGGGTACATTGGGTTTTTTGTGTCAATTCTATTCAGTGGGAGTCTTGAAGAAGCCTGGTAATTCGAATTATAGATTAAGATGGCAAGCAGGTCAGGAAAGATTGAAATTGAAAAATTCAATGGCAGTAATTTTGAGTTGTGGAAACTCAAAATGGAAGATTTGTTGGTTGATCATGATCTTTGGCTTGCTATGTCTAGAACGAAGCCTATAGGCATGAAACAAGAGGATTGAGACCTCGCAGATCAAAAATCAAAGGGGCTAATAAGGCTCTTTTTAGCAGACTTTGTTCTTCTAAATGTTCATGAAGAAAAGACAACATCCTCTTTGTGGAAAAGATTGAGAGCTATTTATCAGGGCAAGTCCTTGGTGAATAAGTTATTCTTGACGAAGAATTTGTACTCTTTGAAAATGTAGGAAGGAGTGTCTATTGCTAATCATTCAAATGCTTTCAACATGTTGATTGCTCAGTTAGCATATGTGGGTGTGAATATTGATGAAGAAGATCATTGTATGCTATTGTTATGTTCTTTTCTATATTCTTGGGATCACTTGGTGATGGCTACACAAGCATCAGATGATGTCTGGCTGAATGATTCTAGAGCATCTTTCCACATGACATCTCATAGAGACTGGTCACTAAGTATGAAAAATATGATGGTGGAAGGGTGTATTTGGTAAGCGATTCATCTCTAGAAATAGTTGGTCGTGGAAGAGTCAGAATTCAGTTCCCTGATGGAAGAGTGAAGGGAATCAATGATGTAATGCATATACTAGGTCTAGCTTAAAATTTACTTTTTGTTAGTAAGTTGAACGATGTTGGAGTGAAAGTCATGTTATCTAGAAATGGCTGCAAAATGATTAGAGGCTCAATGGTGCTAGCAAGGGGTGCTCATATTGGTACCTTGTATAAGCTGGATGCACTTGTTGTGCAATGCAATAGTGTCTATGTAAAGTCACATAAGGATACTCATGGAGAAAAGGAGGAAAAAGTTCCTGATAGTGCAAACTCTATGGAAGTTAAACTTCCAGAAGAAAAGACTATGCTCTGGCATCATAGGCTTGGCCACATTGGAGAAAAATGTTTAAAACCTTGAAAAATAAAGACCTGGTTGAGGGGCTTGATGACTGTAACCTTGAATTCAAGTTTTGTGAACATTGTATATATGGTAAACAACACCGTGTTTCATTTTACTCCAATCCTCACAAATCTTCTAGTTTACTTGATTATATACATTCTGATGTTTTTGGTCTAGTAAATGTTCCTTCTTTGTCTAAATCAAGATATTATGTATCGTTCATTGATGATTATTCAAGAAGGGCATTTGTTTATTTTTTGAAAAGTAAATTAGAAGTGTTCAATCATTTTAAGGAATTTAAAAACCTTGTGGAAAATCATACTAGAAGAAACATAAAATGTTTAAGGACTGACAATGGTGGTGAGTTTTTCTCTAATGAGTTCGAAAGGTACTGTAAATATCATGGGATTAAAAGACAGAAAACTACACCCTACACTCCACAACAAAATGGAGTTGTTGAAAGGTTCAACAGGATAGTGATGGAAAGAGCACGAAGTATGCTAAGTAGTGCTAGCTTGGAGGAGAAGTTCTGGGCTGAGGCAGTTGCAACATGTTATTTAATAAACCATTCTCTGAATTCTGCTCTTGTTGATAAAACACCTTTGGAAGCATGGTCTGGAAAGAAGCCATCTCTAAAACACATTCGTGTCTTTGGCTATGAGGCATATGCATATGTGCCAAATGAAAAAAGGTATAAATTGGAAAATAAGGTTGTTAAATGTATTTTTATTGGTTATAGCATTGGCATAAAAGGATACAAGCTTTGGAATCCTGATATAGAGAAGGTTCTATATAGTAGAAGTGTTATTTTTCGTGAGATGAAGCCTTCTACTTTAGATCTGCAGTCAGAGACAAAATCAGAAAATAAAAAGGATGTAGTTGAAATTCCTCTGACACTAGATAGAGAGGAATTGAAAATTCAAAATGTACCTAAAGCTGAGGAGAGCTCAAGTAGTTCTGAGAGTTCTGAAGAAGAAGAAAAACATCATCCTCAGGCTGTGAGGAGGTCAACACATGGAAGAAAGAAACCTGATAGGTATGGGTTTTCTTTGTTAGATTCTACTTGTGCCTATGCTTTAATTTCTAGCACTGATGAGCCTAGGACTGTGAAAGAGATATTTAGAATGTATGATTGAAACTCTTGGTTGGAAGCCATGAATGGAGAAATGGAATCATTAGAAAAGAATGATACTTGGAGTTTGGTTCCCTTGCCTGAAGGTAGAAAATTTGTTGGCTACAAATGGGTATTTAAAAATAAAATAGGTCTGGATGGCAGTGTTGAAAAGTATAAGGTGAGGTTGGTTGTGAAGGGGTATTCCTAGGTAGAGGGAATTGATTATGGAGAAATTTTTTCTCCTGTAGCTAAGCTGACATCTATCAGATTTCTTTTGTCACTTGCAGTAGCGTATGACTTAGAGATTGAACAGATGGATGTGAAGACAACATTTCTTCATGGTGACCTTGAAGAAGAAATTTATATGTCCCAGCCTAAGCACTTTGTGGAAAAAGGTAAAGGAAATCTAGTTTGTAAGTTGAAAAAATATCTATATGGATTAAAACAATCTCCTAGAATGTGATACCAGAAGTTTGACACTTTTGTTTTGTCATTGGGATTTGTAAGATCAAAATCTGATCATTGTCTATACTACAAAGCTGAATATGATCGTGTTCTTATTATTGCTCTCTATGTTGATGATATGTTGTTCATAGGCAGTAGTAAGTTAATGATTTCTGATCTAAAATCTCAGTTGTCTACAAAGTTTGAAATGAAAGATCTTGGTGTAGCCAGGTATATTTTTGGAATGGAAATAACCAGGGATAGGAAGAGTAGAAAACTTTGGCTCAGTCAGAGTAAGTATATTAATACTGTCCTGGAGAGATTTTGTATGACTGATTGTAAGAAGCTAGTTGTTCCAATTTTGTAGGGAATGAAGCTATCTGTTGAAGACTGTCCAAAATATCCTACTGAGATAAAGGACATGAAGAGAGTGTCTTATGCTAGTGCAGTTGGTAGTTTAATGTATGCAATGGTCTATACAAGGCCAGAAATTGCCCAATCAGTGGGAATACTTAGTCATTTTATGGAAAATCCTGGAAGGACACATTGGGATGCTGTGAAAAGAGTTTTTATATATCTGAAGGAAACTTCAGAATATGCTTTGTGTTACCTTGGAAATTTGGTTGAATCACAGAGGACTCTTAGCATTCGAGGCTATGTGGATTCTGATTGGGGAGGGGACATTGACAATAGAAGATCCACCAATGGATATATTTTCATTATGAATGGTGGTGTAGTTAGTTGGATGAGTAAGTGGCAGGTTGTTGTTGCTTTGTCTACTACAGAGGTAGAATACATGGCAGAAAGACAGGCCTGTAAAGAAGTAATCTGGTCAAAACATTTGTGTTCTAACATTGCGTTTGATGTAGGGAAAATTACAATTTACTGCGATAGTCAGAGTGCTATTTTTTTGGCAAAAACTCTTACTTTCCATGCCAGGATGAAACATATTGATGTGCAATATCATTTTGTATGAGATTTGGTAGAGGATGGAAAGGTCTCTTTAGAAAAAGTGCATACTCTAGAAAATGTTGTAGATGCATTGATGAAACCAGTAAGCACAGACACGTTCAGGTGGTCTGCCAGTTCAATGGGCCTTAGTGCCCATGAATTTCAATAGTTTTTTTGTGCTCTAGAGGTGTCAATAAGATCTTCGTCAAGTGGGAGATTGTTGGGAAACGTGCCTCAAGCTTACTGACATGAAACTCTTGAAAGAGAAAAATCAGTGAGACCCTCATAATGTCTTACCGACCAGCAGCTGTGTTCAAAAGATCAAAGTCACTAAGACTTTGGTTTTTTTTTCCCAATAGGAGTCACCAGCAAGACATGGATATCATTGTGAAAGTTCTAACTCTTTCCATCCGAGCAAACCTCTCGCTGATGGGTTCATTCCTGGTGATCATCGGGGAGACTCTTGGCGATGAGTGGCATCGGGGAGAGACATGAAACTTCAGAGTGACTCATTTCGATAGAGTATGTCTCGCCGATGGTTTTACACATGAATGTCATCAGGGTGACATGAAGGATGGATAAGAGTTTAAGCGATAGTGTTGATCTCACTGAAAAATTTGCTTTTGGTATGATCTCCTACCGATGGTTGTAGTCTCGCCGACAGGTATATCTTCGTTGAGAACTCTTGTTGATGGACGTTTCTCTCACCAACAGGCTGGTGCATTCGGTATGAACTCTTGGCGATAGTGTTTCTCTCACCAACAGTCTATGTTCGGTATGAGCTCTTACCGTTAGCACTGCACGAGTTGAATATCGATATGAAGTCTTAGCGATAGAGGATATCTTGCCAATGTATTTTTGTTCGCTATGAACTCTCAGCAATAGCGAAACTATTGCCAATAGCTCTGCAATCGACATCGGTGAGATGTCTTGCCAATGGTGTTGGTCTTGCTAATGTACATATCAGAGTGACATTAACTGTCGATGAAATCTCCTAGACTCTTTCCGATGGATAGTTGGTTTTCTTGTGATATCGAGGAGACTTGATTTGTTATCGGTCTAACTTTTTAGAATGTTTCTGATACCTTTGGTCTTGCCAATAGCTATGTGATCAGGCATTTTGGCATTAGGGAGACACAGTCTAGTGTCTCACCAACATGTGATTCAGTCGAACATTTTGACTGAACATCTGTCCTACATAATGTGTTCTGAGACAATGATAGAAGCAAAATGTGAATCGTTGGAAGTTGGACTATTTCGACCATTCATGTGTGGAAGATGAACATATTGTGAGAAAAATTACTATGCTTAGCAATGGATAATAATGGTGAACTGTTGGATGGCGTAGATTTGTTCGATTCTGAACATGATTTGATCAGTGTGAGTGAATTCAATTTGGAGAGCATTGTAACAGTGATGTTCTATACAAGGTTGATCAAGGAAATGTTGATGTTGTTAATTTGACATCAAAAAGTGAAGTTCGATCTCTATATGTAATTTTATTTACTGTAATACAAAGAGACTTTTCTTGGTGTGGTGGGTTTTTCTCTCATAAAGGTTTTCCCATGTAAATCTGATGTCCAATTGTGTATGTGTTCATTTCTCTTTTCTATTATTCTTTTCAAGTGTATCTTAATGAACTGTAATTAAAAAATTTAAAGTCATATATGCATTTTTCCCTGAGGTTTTGACGTTAGGAGATTTTTTTCCACACCTAAGATTTCCTTTCAAAGAGCTCACGAATATAGAAGCATGGAAAGCTCGATCCATTCTCTAACATGATCATCATGAATAGGTCCATCCAAGCAATACTATATATCCACCTTTTTCTCACAGAACGACCAATCCCCTCAGAAATATACCTACTCTCCCCAAATAGGAACTCAAAGAATATTGTGTACATCCTCGAGAGTGATGGTCATCTCCTCAAGAGGAATATGAAAAGTACATGTATTGGGATCCCAATGCTCGCATAGGGCCATGAGCATATCATCATGATATCTCATGGGTGGCATCAGATATTCCCAATAGATACCTACTACCTGTAAATGTTCTATCTCTTCTACTAATAGCACTAGTGCTAAATCTCTCAAAAAACTAATCTTCTTTCCCCCTAGCCATTGTCGCGACCTGGCGGGGACCTATCAAAATCATCACAAAATTCTGTAAACATTCATCTAATATATTCAATTTTTACATTTTTCATCATGCAAGGGTGCTAAAGTATATCTAGTGTGCTTTTCTAATGGCCCTAGACACTTCAAAACCCTTTTAGGACATTTCACAAACAAACGTGACACTTTGCAAAAAAATGGGACATTTTGTGAATTTTTTTTCCAAGATCCTAAATTAACCTATCCATGCATTAAAAATCATTAAATTAAGATAAAATCACAAAGAGAAAGTTACATAATTGACTCACCTCATAATATAGCTTGTCACATGCCACCAACTCACGAAGCTCATCCAACCACAAAGGTGTGTACTCCCATCTACTCGGCATCGTCTCGTCTCACTCATCACTCTCAAGCTACAAGAAGGTAAAATGCAATATTAAGTGAGAAATTACTCTCTTCTCCTTATTTTAACCTCTTTTCATCACTTTTACTCTTATGCATTAAATTAGGGTTTTTATCTTATGAGTTAATAAAATTATCTCTTCTTCAAAACAACATAACAGGAGCTAGCAAACTCCATTTTTGACGATGCTTGATGGGTTGGAATCATGATTCCACACCCAACATCATCAATCATATATCATTATGTGGCATGGTACTTGGAAATTCCCTAAGATATGATGTTACTTATTCGATGTGGCTAGATTGCTATCTTGATTCCACCTCTGTAAAGTAAGCGAAATCAAGGGGGCATACATCTACCCTCGAATTGGATTCCTAAGAGTTAGATAAAAGGATTTTTGGAAAATTAATGAAGTTTTGTTGCAGGATACAATTCCTAAAGTTGTGGTTCTGTAGATAACTAGTCTGGGGGCTTCGTTCTCCCATCTATTGAATGAGTATCCTTTTTATAAAGTGCATTGTTTAAAGTCCTTTAGCTTACATATGCATTTAGAGCCATATGGGTGCTAAAGTGGGGGCTAAATGTGGTGTAGAAAATTGGACACTATTGAGAAAAGAGAGAAAATTTGATGCCTAATTAGACCTACTTTTGAATACCCTTACACTATTCATTCATCAAAACAACATTTATAAGCCCCTAAAACTCATTATTTTTCATCTAGAGGTCAGTTTCACTTGAGAAATCACTTAAATCCATACAAACAACATTCAATTCATCCATTTCCCAAAAAATACTTTAAAAAACAAATGGTGGGACCAATTCGCCACCTTGGACTAATGAGTCCCCTCTAGTGGGACCCATTTGCCAAGGGTGGCAAATGAGTCCCTTTTGAGGGAAATTTCAATTTTGAGTGGGAATTCAATTAACTCAACTTAATTCTTCAATGAATGTCAACCTCTCAGGTCTAAATAATAGGAAAATTGGATGTTGATACTTATAAATACTCATTTTAAGTCATTTTACACATCTTTTAGTCATTTTCATTAAAGAAAATTCTAATGTCAAGTCTTTTACAACAAATTTCATTAGTAAAGTTAAAGTTTTAGGGTAGAAAAATAGGGTTTTTGTAGATCTTGAAGCTCATTCTTCATTCAAGATTCAACATTTCAAGGAGTTTATGATGGATTCCTATGGTGAATCATTGAGAAATCTAGGTTGAGGAGATGCAACTAGCTATCAAATGACACCTAAAGACTTGTTTTTAAAGTGATTCCATCTTCCATTTCTTCTGTATCTTCATATTAAGGTTTGTATTTCATTTACATTCCATTTGCATGTCATTTATCTCCATTTTTTTATATGTTGTGATATTTCTAGGGTTGAGGTCTTACACCAAGTGCTCAAATCACATATGCGTTTCTTATTCTAGCACAATAGAATAGGGTTTTGACATACTTCAAACTTTCTTACTCTTTAACACACCTAAGGCTAGGGTTTTATGTATTTTTTTGTCCATTTAAGGTTTGATTACCCAACAAGGGGTTTGACCAAGGAAAAACCCCCATTAGACAAATAATTTTAAGTTGTTTTGTAGGAATATTCTGAGATCTTGACTTAGGTTTCCATCAGAAAGTGTTGTACAAGGGCCAAGGTGCAAAAGAAACAATTAAACTTGCAATAATTTGAAAGTGGATTGATTCACCATGCATGGTGAATGAGTCCCTCATGAGGTGAGTTTTTGAGTTAAATGCAGATCTAGACACCCAATTTGCAAAAATAAGTTTTTGGGTAGAAAAACCCTAACTTGGGACTGATTCACCCAGTGTGGCAAATGAGTTCCAGTCAACTCAAAATCTAAATTTTCAGATTTCTAGATTTCTTCCCAGTATTCTTCGACTTCTTAGATGCATAAATTATGAAATATAGCTTTTTGTTAAGTTTCAATTAATTTTTTTTCATTCTTTTAAACTTTTTGCAAACATCATTTTGTTTTCAAACATTCCATATTTTTTTAGGTTTTGCATTCATAATCAGTCAATTACATTGCTTAGTTTCATTTATATCATCTCATTTAGTCTTAATTACATCACACATATATTATATTGAGTGAACCACATTGATTTTAAGGGTTTATCTCTCTCCTTTTAGGTGAAAAACCCTAAGAGTGCAAGAGTAGCCATAAACCTCCTTAAAATTGAGGGTTCAAGTCATTTTAGTATGTTTCATCCTAGAGAATCTAATACTTTCAAGCAATCTTATTAAATTGAAGTTATCATAAGAGCAATTTCAAGAGAGAATTATAGGAGCATTCAAGAGTATTTTAAAGGCATTCAAGGGAAGATTTATATAATATTATTGCAGCAATCAAGATCCTTTCATCATTGAAAAGATGTATTTCATCATGCATGTTGTTTGAGCTAATATGGTTATTTAGTGTTCAAGATCTAATCAATCATTCAAGGACATTGTTTAACATCAAGTTTCATGATCAAGATCCTTATCCATTGAAGTCGAATCATGCAAAGTTGCATATCTACAATTCCAAGGTTCAAATAGGGTGTGGTGAGTTGTGACATTGTTTTTCATTCATCATTACTTCTTTCATGTTTCAATTCATTTCAAGGTTTAATTACCAAAATGAGGTTTGACCAAGGAAAACCTTGATCTCCTAAAAAACAACATTTTTCTCTCTTTGATGTGTGATTGTAAATTTTAGGTTGAAGATCCTTTGAAGAAAAAAATTGAAGAAAGTTGCAAAGTTTTCAAAGTTACAAAAAAGTTGTCAAATCATGAAAAGTATTCTACAAAGATTATTTCTAGTTGTCTAATAGTAAACACTTGGAATCTAGAAGTGTAGAAAGAGCATAAGAGAACCCATAAAGCAATTTCCATAAACCCTAGTTGGGACCCATTCATGATAGGGTGAATGAGTCCTCAATGAGCTTCAAAAGGTGACTTTTGGTGAAAGGTACACTTTGTTTTCCCCCTTCCAAATCAACAGTTTCATTACTATTTTAGTCAAATTTAATTACTATTATTTATTTACATATTGTAGCTTGCATGTTGAATGAAATAGGGAAAATAGGTCCATGGTTCATTACTCCATTGTGGTAACCACCCAATTTTTCTTTGTTTTAGATTAATATTTTGGTGTCATGATGAGTTGAAGCAACACACTATTAAAAATGTGTGAGTTAGTTGAATGGTTGCATATATGGAATGTTGTTAATCACAACTTTGTGAAGTAACATGGAGAAATTCTAATATTCACTAAATGAGTTTCATGTCAATAGTATCAACAATTATAGACCAAGAAAAATGTGTTGTTTATTGGGTAACTCTAATAAAGTGCTAAAAATATCACCAAGAATTTATGATAGCATCACCAAGTTCATGGTGTGTGAATAAAGTGAAGCACATAGTTGAATGTATTCCCCTAGGCCTTACAGTAATTTCTAATGCCAATTGGTGTATATTTCCTTTAAGGTAGAAAGAGTGATGTATACAAAATAAGGCATGAGAGATTTTAAAATTTCATATGCCAAGTTATATGTGCCAAGTTATATGTCTCAAAAATATATAGCATGACAAGAGGTTTCCCCCAAGTAAAAACAAGTCATAACAATGCAATGTAATAATCAATGATATCATGTAAGGGATCCAAAGATTTTGGGTTAGTATGAATAATATATACTATATATCAAAATGATAATTTGAATTGGCATCATTCCCCAAATAGTATGGAACTACAAGTAGAAGGGAAGAAGAGAACATGAAAATAAAATAAAATTTTGGGTCAACATGGAAGAGACCTTAATGTGTTAACACTTTACATTGTCCCCAAAAGGCATGTAAATGGATGCATTTACAAAAAATGGAAGAATGAAGATACATATAAAGGAATGCCACAATTTAGATTCATTCTCTTTATATCCTTGTTTGAACAAGAACATGAAGGGTCATCCAAAGAGAACTGACAAACAAAATACACACCAAAATATAATTTATGGGGAGTAATAGTACATGAAAGCATAAAAGAGACAAAGGGTACTACAAATGTGATAAGACCTATAGTAGATCATGTACATCCCAATCTTTCTCTTCATATATATATGGTAAGAAACATACTAAAGGGACTACATCAATTGTAGTACAAGAAGAAGCACTAGGTTCAACATGTGGTGGATTGCTCAATTGAGAGGGATCGTCATGCATTCCCTTTAAAGCTAAGTTTATTGATTATGTAAAGATAAGAGATAATTATTTATGATTCTCCAATGGTTCATACATGTTATCATCTGAATCAATATCAAAATAGACCAAAATGAGTGTTATGTTTGTGCTACCAACTGATATGTTGGGAAAGTGAAACCCTAGAAACACTTCCAAAAAAATCTCTCTGCATGATAAATAATGCCTAGGTTCTATAGCAAGAACTGCACTATCAATAAGAAACTTGTACTTGATACTTCTATAACAGGTAGGTACATAAATTTTAACTCATAATTAAGTAAATTTTAACACAAATTTTAACTCATCAATAAGTAAATTTTAACTCATCAATATAGGTAGGTACACAAATTTTAACTCATCAAATATTGACCTATCTCAAACCTCAATATTAGCATGTTTAACAGTCTCCTATCCAAGCTCTAAGAACCCTTATATTACATTTGCATTTGATGGCTATTAGGAATTCATTAACACAAAATCTCTAACATCTACTAGGATTTATAATGAATTTTTGTGTTAGATGATGATGATATCACCTTCCATTGAAAGCACACATTATATTTTCCATCACTTTTTATTTATATAATTAAATCGCTTGTTGATATCATTTCAACTCAGAAAAGAAAAAATAGAAATTGCCTAGTATTGATAATTGTACACTTAGTTTAACAAGATTCTTGAACCTAGACATCATATCAAAGCTGGAGTAGATCAAAGCTACAAGAGTCACTCAATAATATGTCTATTTAATGATCTTTGTAAAATCATGAAATAAATGAACTCTAACACAACCCAAGCCTTCAATAGCCTCTTAACAAAGAATAAACCAACATTTTATTTTCCTTGTAGCTTAGCATTATCTTATACTTACACTTGTATATAAATCATGAAAATGGTCCATGCTTCCTTGCCTTAACACAAAATGTGATGAAAACATTCCACTTGATAACAAATGCTCATTTTAAAGGTGATATCGACAGAACATTAAAATTTAGTATTTGATACTAGACAATATTTAGGGATCTATAAAAATAAGTCAAGGAGTAGGAAAAAGGATAACAATTATTAGAAAAACACCTAAAATATTAATACATGAATAATCATTGACATTGGTGTAAGAAGACAAAGTATACATTACAAAATAGACCTTTTTTGACCTTATAAATAAATGCAACAAATAACAAAATAATATAAATATATGAGAAATGTGTAAACACATAGAAAAAGGTAAAGAATACATCTATAACATTATAGATATTAAAAAATAATATGACAGAGAAAAAATATAACTTTATACAAAATTATATCATTTATAAAAAATATTAAGAATCTTCCAAAACTAAAAACAAGTGAAAATGGATTAGCAAAATTCACCATTACAACAAGTGATGTAGTGTGTCGTTTCCCCACCTCTTGGGAAAGAGCTATTTGCATTTTTGCATTGAGTGCAACAAGGAAGACAAAACTGGAATGCAGGAGTATTTGATTTGAGACGCTGAATATAAAGGGTAGTGAATCTTGAATAAATTTAATAAAAAACGGTAGAAACATTGTTAAAGAATTAATAGTATATGTAATTGTTTGTAAATGAATTTAATTTCTTAGTAAGTTTAATTGAGATTATTAGTTGTTGAAGGACTGGTTAGTTACGAAAGTTAAGGTACAGTTTGGATTTAATGTTTAATAAAATAAAGCAAATATGGAATTAATGTTTAATTTTTTAGTAAGCCTAATTCAATAATTAAAATTATTACTTGTAAAAGAACTAGTTAGTATGTAAGGTAAAATAGAAATAATCATTTGAAAATTAATATAATTACCTTTGTACTAATAACATATTACTTTGCTAAGGTAATACCAATTACTATTTGTAGTTATTGAGCATTGTGTTTTGTAAAATAATTTAGTGGATGGTGACATATTAAATGCACTTTCAAAGTAGTAAATTTTGGAAGTATTTGAACAAAACTAATTTTTTAAATTAAATAAAATGAACTTATTGTTTGAAGCAATAGTAATTACAAACAAGTAATTTAGAAAATAAGTGCCAATTACTTTGGGGGAACATGTTAATTAATATCAATTTTCTTTTTAAATATAACTTAAATAATTTGTAGTAGTAATTTGTGCAATTAGGAGATGAACATTGTGTTTTGCAAAATAATTTATTGACGAAGGTGAAATATTAAATGCATTTTGAAAATAGAGAATTGTTTTTGTAGTCGTAGAATATCAATTACTTATATTGTATAAAATAAACCAATTTTTTGAAGGTATAGTAAGTACTACTAAATAATTTACAGAAAAAATATTTTATTAGTTTGAAAAGATGTTTGAAATGATAAAAAATAAATCATTAGTAATTGTTTAGCAAATTATAACTCGATTACTTTTGTAAATAAGTAGAAATTTTAGTTTGCATGAATGAATAATATTAATTTGTTTTTATAATTACTCATTGAATTGCTTATTTCAAATGAATTGTTAGTGAAATAAATAATCTAGTAGTAATTACGAAGTATTTTGTGATTTGACTAATATTGATAAGTAAAATTATTTGAAAGTACTTAAAAGTTAATTTTCTTTGCAAATAGTTTTTTTTTTGTAACTTACAATTTGATTAATATTGACTAATGGAAAGAATTATTAGATTTGTAGGGAAAGGGTTAATGTGTTTGAAGATTTGTAATTGGAACTTTGTTAGAGTTTTGCATTGAATGCATAAATGGAGAAGCAATATTGAAGTTGATTTATTTTGTGTATTTGATAGAAAATATAAATAAATTAATGTATAAAATTATTTAGTAAAGATATTTATTTTTGTTTACATAATAGTGTTGTGAGTCGAAATGCAAGACATAAAAGATGAAAATATTAGTAATAGTTTTAAAGTTGAAAAGCAACAATAGAATGAAAATTGAGAAGCATTGTGGAAAATGAGGATAAATTAAAAATATCAAAATATTTTATTTGATTTGATATTGAAGACATATAAATATAAGTAATAGTAATAAGTTATGTCTACAAAGTATTTAATATTTTTTAAAACAACACTTATTTTCAAATAATAGTAATATTTTGGAATATTTTAAGCATATCTAATTTTTTTATATCTTTGAAATAAATTTATTTAGTTTTATCAAGTAATTATAAATAATTCTATTATCCATAAGAAATAAATTTCATATGAATAATAGTTTTGTAGGTAAGCTAGGGGTTTTAAATATTAATTAAACCTATCATGCGAGGGGTAAGAATATTGGTGCATTTTCGTGTAGACTTGGTCACCATTGACATCGTACAAGGTATTAGGATTGGTCCATATGAGTAGTGTAAGGATATTTTATTTGTGAACACACATATCTATGTTATTTTTATTCCCTAGTGCATTATTTTAATGATTTGATTCTAAATGTTTTTGCACAAACTTTTGAATAGTGACATTGTACAACATAATCAAACTCAATTGGTGAAGCAAGAATTACAAATGAAAATGAGTAAATTGATAACTGAATACAATTTGTGTAAGTCTAGGCAAGGTAGTATAGCAAGCAGAAGAGGCCAAAAATGAACTAATATAGGGAAAATATGAAAGTGAAAGTTCATGCATTATCAAGTAACTTTGGAACTGCTTCTGTTTCTTTGACATCTGCAATGGCATTAATATAATTAGTACATAACCCTATTTTTCCTATGCAATTATAAGCACTTCAGAAACAAGTATCTATATCACTATTATTTTGTATCTTGTTTGAGCATATAATGTTCATTCACTCAATGCGATAACTTTTGCAATGGAATTGTTATTCCTTGAGCTTGAAATGGATTTTGACACTAAAGTCCCATAGTTCAAATACAACTGCTCTTTTTTCCTTGATATCGTCTTCATAGTTTTTGTTTTGGAAGGCGGGCAATAGTTGTTGCATGGCATAATCTTCAACTAACAACATATCGAGTGGAATGCTTCAAATGGATTTGAATGTCCATTCATTGTTATTAATGTCCCTGAAACCTAAAACATGTAAATGTAAATATTTGTTAGTGTAGGTTTGGAAGAGCTTGTTTGAAAGAGCAATAACATATTTCGAAAGTTTCTCCAAATTTTAATTGCATCAATGCAATTAGCCTTTCCATTGTGATTTTGTAGTTTGTAGGCTATTTACTGTTTCCATATTCATAGTTATTAATGTGTAGTGTTTCTATATTCTGACGTCTTGATTTCATTCTGAATTTGAAATATTTAGTATTTTCTACATATGTATAGTGTAGTGTGAACCATAGACTTTTGGTTCTATATACTTCTCTTGCACTCTTAGGGTTTTTCACCTAAAAGGAGAGAGATAGGCCAAAAACCTAGGTGGTTCACTCAAATTATGCAATGCATGATTTTATTTAGGCTAAATGAGATTATATAAATGCAAATAAGCTATGAAATTCATCGAATATGAATGAAAAATATAAGAAACAAGTGATGTTTGAAAACACATTGTGTAATCCATAAACACCTAGAAATGAATCCAAACTATAACAAAACTAAAAAAAATTGAAGAAGTGCACCTAAGATATTGAAGGAGGCTCTAAATGACATTTGAAATGTTGCTAATGCTAGTTTTAAAGCCTGGTGGGACTTATTCACTATTCTAGGTGAATCAGTCCCAATTCTACAAAACTGAGCCGAAACTTGTTTCTGACAAAAGGGTATCTAAAAATGTAGAAAAATCAAAATTGACCTGGAACTAGGACTCATTTTCCACTGATGGAAAATGAGTCCACTTTTGAATTTTTTAATATTCAAAGGCAGAATCCGGAGCTCTCGGTCTACACTTTGATTCCCTACAGGTGTCCACCTTCGAAACTCTGATTTGTGAACCTGACAATGAGTTTTTGTTGATATTTTGACTTGTTGAATGAAGAGAAGACTTGAGAAACCTTGCAACTTGGTCTTCAATTATTTCCAAGCTTCCACCAGACCTAATTTTGCAAACACACAAGACAAGGGAGAGAAATTTTGAATGTTAGGGCATGGGGGTTTTCCTTGGTGAAACCCATTTTAGGTAATTAAACAAAAATAATGAAAGAATGTAATGAAACATGGAAAAATGGAGTCAATACCTTTCCATTATGTTTGATCTTGAATTTTTGTAGCAATGAAGGAAGATTCTTCCCTTGAATATCTTATGAGGCTATCTTGATGACTTGCAATGATGAAACCCTAACTTGATTGACTTGAGATGGAAGATTGGTGGATGAATGAATGATAAGAGATGTGTATTATAGTTTAAAAAACTTATATTTATAGGAATTTCACCTATTTTACCTATTAATACCTCATCATAGATAGACATGAAGAAATAATAAACTTAAATTTCACTTTTTTCCTGCTCAAAGGTCAAAATTGAGCCAAATGGGACTCATTCGCCACTGATGGTGAATGAGTCTCACTTTGATGGAACTGATTCACCATGGATGGAAAATGGGTCCCATAAGGTCCAATTTGATAGCTAAGATGGTAGGAGATAAGGAAATAAGGTTTAAATTGTAACTTTGTTGAGTATTTGATCAATTTAAGCCTCGAGATGCATAATATGGGGTAATAGAGGCCTATTAGTGATGATGTGAATATAAATTAGGGATTGGGACACATAATTTAATGTGAGAGTGTGATTAAATACAATTTACAACACTAAAATGAGGTCCACATAGCCTACAAAGGCACAAGAATCAATGTGAATGTGCAAGACACATTACAACACTAGTTTAACATTAAGTTCATTTTACAATCCTTCTTGATTGATGTGATAATATTATTAAAAACATTTTATAATGTTAAATTAGGGGGAAATAGGTTCATCAAGTCTATAAAAGCATGAAAATCCATTACAAGACTTTACAACATCTTTACAAGACACCATTAAATGCATTTGAAAGGGTCCAAGACCTAGTGTGGGTGTGAAAAACACCTCACAACACTAGACTAAGACATCATTAAGTCCATTTTATCATGAATTAACCCCATGTCAAGAAAGAGGTCCTTTTCTCTACAACACACAATCAAGTAAATGGCTGACTGAAAAAGGAAGAGGAAAATGGTTAGAGAGTTTGACCTACAATTTATTGTTCAACAATTGAGTATATTTGCACCAATGTATATATTTGTTGGCAACTAAAATTGTAAATAGCAGGCCATGATACGAAGGCATTAAAGACATATGAGCATAGTGTATAACATGTTAAATGAAATTCACAAACATAAAGAAATCAATGGTCAATCAATGGTCATCAGTTATGTGCACAGGTACTCAAAGTGACAAGGTTGTTAGATGTATACGTGCAAGAACGTAAACCATAGAGAATTTTATCATTTGATGAATGCATAAGATTATGGTCTACAAGCACAAACAAAAACTAGTAGTTTCCTAAGATTTCATGAATTAACAATGTGTTCATTGAATGCATAGTGAGAAAGATATCAATTTTTATAAACACATAGCCAAGCCATTCAACAATAGTATAGTTTCTGAGAATAACCAATTTGCAAAAGTGCAAGCAAGAGCTTAAAAATCAATAGTGTTTTTAGAAAATTAGATTAAGCACAAAGAAAATCCAACATTGGTCTAAGATTTCATGTATTAAGTATGTGTGTACAAACATGCGATAAAGCACCTCAAATAGAACTAAATCAAGTATCAACTTAATCTTTCATGTGTCAAATATATCATCTATTTCCCTGTCGATTGCATAGAGCAGTTCTGCCATGCCTTTTTATACAACCAAATAAGAAAAATAGAAACACATTATAAGATTGGTGAAATAAATGTCATTGGCCAATTAAGTATGACAAATTAAAATGAAATATATGCAATAGAAACTTGGACATAAGAAAGTAAACTATTGTGTAGCACATAAAGGGAAAAGATGTTGAGTGGAAAACAAAAACAACATAAAGTCTAAAGTTAGAGAACATGAAATATATTTATGTAGAGGAAAGAGCTTGTAAGATAAGCGTGAGAAAAAAAAATTGTGTGAAATTATGGGAGCTTTGCTAGCAAAAAAAGACATTCTGAAGGGTAATAGAACTACACAATGTATTTTTACAAACATCTAGTCACTAAATCCAAATTTCCTAGGTTTTGGCATTAGGCTAATGTCTATCAAAGAAACCACGGTGTTGGTATATGGTGCATAATTACACTTGGAGGTTAAATTTTCCCACTTTTATCAGCTAAGTTTCCCCCCAAATTATTTAATGGGGCTTTTGGGGTAGCACCCCCAAGATGGGGTCAAGGGCCACCACCCCTTGTGGGGTCACAATTTTTATTATTTTATAAAGGTGTCAGGTGTTATTTTTCTATTGGCTAACGTAAAAAACACTATTTTGTAACCGACATAAATCTTGATAAAAGGATAAGGGTTAGGGTTTTTGTTGACATTGTATTGTAGCAATTGCAACGATAATGAGTTGCAAGGGATTATTGGTTGTAATTGGTTTGATTTACTAGATAATAATATTAGACTCTCTATTGGTGGATGTAGCCCGATTTTGGTTGAACCACGTTAAATATTGTCTCTCGATGTTATTATTTCTATTTTTTCATTCCTCTGTTTAATATTTATTTGCATTTAATTGATATTTTCTACATGCAATTTCTAACACAATGCATTGTCTTTAGAGTCAAGTGGATCCAAAACAATATTGCTCTATATATCAACAACAAACTAGTATTCTAATGCATCAATGAATAGATAAATTTGTTCCAAATCCATATTCTAACCTGTTTACATGTAACAATATTTGCATTCTCACCATCCATACACTCATTTGGCATTCATAGCGTGTGCAGTAGATGAAATCATACACAAGTACTATGATTTCCAACCCTACACAATTCACATAGTACTAAAAGCATAATTCGCCATTTATGTTGAACAACTCAGATGAAAAGTAGCAGACAGTGCATAGTCTATTCATGAAATATTGGGTGAGTGATCATTTATTCTTATTTAGAAAACCCATAATCTTTACAAAAAAGAACCATAAAACGAGAATAAGCACAAAGAAAATCCACGACTGGCCCAAGATTTCATGAACTAGTTATCTTTTCAATGCATGTGCACTTATAGATTTATCAAGTGTGACAAATACACAACCAAGCCATTCACCAATAGTGAACTTTTATAGAATAACCAACATAGCTAAAAAACCAACAAGATTTTCAACAAATGACACATAGGCAACAATAAGCACAAACAAAATCCAACACTTGAACCTAAGAATTCATAAACTATGCATTGACTGCATGTGTACCCACATGCAAAAATGCAAGGAAGAGCTAAAATAGCCACAAGATTTCCAACATATGATAGTCAAACAAGAATAAGCACAAGCAAAACCCAGAACCTGACCAACATTTCCTGAATTAGCTATGTGTTCACTGCATGTGCCCCACAATACACAAGACATTTCCAAAAGCATTTAGTTCTCCCTATAAGGCTTCTAGTTATTAACTATATAAAAAAAAGATGTGCCACTCACCAATTGTACACTATTACCACTGCACAGAATGAAAAATGTTGAATAGGGCAACCCATAGCCACAAACATGCAAGCTCCTCAACAAACAATAAACAAACAAGAAACAAAGAAGAATAAGCACAATTCCATGTTAGGCCTTGTAACAACAACCAAGCATCATAAACACATAATTAATCCAGTCACTGCCCCCATAGTCCACTAGAACTAGCTCAAAGTGTAGATAAAAGCACAACAAAGCCATTGACAACCACTAAACTTCTATAGAATAACGAACATGCAAAACCGCAATGAATAGTGAAAAAACCCACACGCTTTTCAACAAATCATAAATAAAACATAGTAAATTTTTCCAACAAATAGACCAAGCTAAAAAAATAGAAGCTTTTTAAAAAATAACAAACAAAGAAGAATAATCACAAATAAAACACATAATTAATGCATTCATTGTCCCTAGAGTCCACAAGACCTTGTTCAAAGCACATGTAATTTAATGTATGCACTTACCCCGCTAGCCCTTTTAAAAACAAGCAATGCTTGTAGTTACCAAGTATCAAAAACACACAATGAATCCATTGATGGCAACTACACTTCTACTAAAAAATGAACATGCAAAACTACAACCAATAGGTAAAAAACCCATGGGATTCTCAAGGAACGATAAAAAAAAGATAATAAATTTTGTGAAAAAATAGACCAAGCTAGAAACACACAAGCCTTTTAACAAACAAAAAACAAACAAGTAATCATCCTTGTGCACCCACCAACCCTCCAACACATCTCAGACATTTTTCTTTCTGAGCTTTCCAATCACTCAAGAAATAAATACATAATTAATGCATTCACTGCCTCCATAACCCACAAGACCTTGCTCAAAGGACATTCAATTTAATGCACCCACTTCCTCCGCTAGCCACAATGTATATAATGTTCCCCTATTTTTTTATTTTACTTAAAGAAAAGTGTAAAATCGACCTACTCAAACCAATAGAAAAAGAGATAAACCATAATTTTGCAGCACAAAAATTATGTGCTTAAATCCCGATTATAGGAAAAAGTCCATTTTTTTTTAAAGAAAACAATGTCATTGGACAAGCGACTAATTGAAAAGAAAATGCATCGATTTCAATAGTAAACCTGCTGATATGGTGGTGGAATAATTGGTTGTGAAGTAAAGAATTCATTTTCAGTGCACTAGATATAAATTATGCCAGATATGTTGTAGAGCTAGCGGGTATGGAAATAGTGAATGCATAGTTAACTCGTAAAATCTTAAGTGAGGGCTGGGATTTTCTTGTGTGTATTATCATTTATTTTTCATTTTTTGAGAAGCTTGTGAATTTTTTAAATTCTTGGTTGTGCCTTTGTATGTTTGTTAAAAGGGCTAATGGGGAATGTGCACACACTAAATTACTTATGCTTTGACAAAGGTCTTGTGGACCATGAAGATAGGGAATGCATTAATTATATGTTCATTGACTAACTAGTTGTTGGCCTATCAACAAAGCTTAGAAAAGAAATTTGTGCAAATTGTGTTGGAGACCTCATTGGTACAGAAACAACAAATACATAGTTAATTCATGAAATTTGAAATGAGTACTAGGTTTCCTTTGTGCTTTTTCTTGTTTGTTTGTTGTTTGTTAAGAAGCTTATGTGTTTTTAGCTTTGAGTTTCATTCTTTGATGTTTGTTATTTTGTCACAGTGCACTATTGGTCAGTGACTTGTTTCTGTGTTTATGATGCTTTGTTCGTGTTACAAGGACCAAGGGGAAATGCTTAGAAATTCCCTAACTCGAGCTTCTAATGAATGTATAGTCAATTTATTAAAAAACTCATGTATTTAGCTCATGGCTGCAGTTTTACATGCTTGTTATTTTGTAAAATGCATTACTGATATCTGGTTTTTCCATTGGTTTATGAAAGCTTATAACTAAAAGTATTTTTCCAAATATTTTTACATAAAATTGAAATTTGAAAGCTTTGCATGCATCCTAATGCATATCAAAATAGTAAATCTAGAATCAATGCAGTCTACTTTTGTATAGAAAAGGAGTTCTTTATCAATAATGAAAAATAATTTTATTCTAGATAGCAACAACAATCTACCAAACATTGTGATTGGTTTGTATGAGAAATAGCAGTGCACTATGTTTCCTAAAAGAAACTCAGTAGAGTAGAAAATAGTTTCATGTTTATGAATTACATGGCATGGTATAAATTATGCTCATCTCTCTCTTTCAAAAGTCAAATTCTTAAACAAGCATTCTCCTTTATTGTTCACAACTCTTCCAATATATAATTATAAGACATATTGGAACAATTAAATTTCATTGTAAACAAAGTGAGAGCATTATACAAGAATCTGACCTTAAAGCTTGTTGCTAGAAGACCAAGCTTATTTGTGGAAAAAAAGGTCTTTGTCCTATAGCTCAATTGTAACAAGTGGTTCATTTCAGCAATAGAATCTAGTGAAATCGACACAGTCGATGACATACAACTTGGTATTAAAAAAGAAGGAAGAGAAAAGAGCACATTATATTTTTCCAAATTTTCAAGAATTAAATCAAAATTGTGTTAAAGATACTACAACAAAGCAAGCAAATATTAAAGGTACTGCACTGAATGCCAAAACAAATAATAGAAAATATATTCAGATTGTGCAGTGCAATCAGTGTTCAAAGTGAACATTGGGTATGGATTACAAATCACTATAATCAATTTTCTATTTAGTAAATCAGGTTCTTTAAACAACTCTCCCCTCTATTGATCACAATTCTTCAAGGGCATAATTTCTAGAGACATTGGCAGGCTAAAAATTCATTTGTAAGAAAGAAGAAGAATGATAGAAGAATCTGACCTTCTAGTTTCATGCTCAAGAGTGAAATATTTTCTCTCAAAAAATTCTATACATTTGGATTTATTTGCAAGGCATGGTGCCTATGAATTGACAGATGAGACAAATGAGCATAGTCCATGACATATAATATGCTATTCATAAACATGAGACATAATTGCATACAATAAAATTTGCAAATAAAAAAAGACCAATGGACAAATTTTTGTAAACATTTAGAAATTAAATATAAATTTTCCAAGATTATTTGGTACACTAATACGTAATTAAGTAATGAATACATAGTGAATGTATTATATGCTTGCATAGTTAAGAAAAAAAACATATAATATATTTTACTTATGAAAGTGAAATAGAGAAACATATCATAAAATTTGCAAAAAAATAGACAAAGGCAGTAATTTTTAATAAACATTCAGACATATAATACAAATTTCCCAAATTTTGGAAATAGGCTAATTGCTATAGAAGCAATGAATGCATAGTAAATGCATTCAATGCCTCCATAGTTTAGAAGATTAGTCTTGGTATTTCATAGAACCAATCAGTTTTACTTGTGTGAATTTTCATTTGTTTATTTTCCATTGACATATGTCTTGAGTTGTGGTTTATGCCTATTTTCTTTTTTCTATTATGTGTTAAAAATATTTTATGTTTTTAAGATGCACAATTACAATTTTTGTATATGCAATTCATTGATTAAATGTTTGTCAGGATAAATAATGTCTTTGTAGTCCTCAAATTGTCTTAAACAGAAACAATGATATCATTGCAAAAAAAAAAGATCAACATGATAAATATCTCCAAACATTTTATGCTAGCCCTTGTAACAATAACCAATCATCATAAAGACATAATTAATGCATTTGGTGCCCTCTCTCAAAGCACATGAAATTTAATGTACCCACTTGTCCCGTTAGCCCTTGCAACAACAACCAATATTTCTAGTTAACAAGTATCATAAACAAACAACAAAGCCATTGACAACCATTTAACTTCTATAGAATAAAAAACATACAAATTCACAACCAACAACCAAAAAATGTACAAGCTTTTCAATGAACAATAAACAAACAATGATAAATTTTACAAAAAATAGACCAAGCTTAAAACAAAAGCTTTTTAGCAAACAACAAACAAACAAGAATAAGCACAAATAAAACCCAACTCTCATCTCACATTTCATGAATTAACTATGTATTGGTTGCTTCTACACCCACCAGCCCTCCAACACATCTTGCACATTTTTCTTTTCAAGCTTTCCACACACCATTCCAACCACTCATGCAATAAATGCATAATTAACATATTCAATACCCGCATAGTCAACAAGACCTTGCTCATAGCACATGTAATTTAATGTACCTGCTTCCCTCACTAGCCATTCTAACAACAAGCAATACTTCTAGTTATCAAGTATCATAAACATAGTGAAGCCATTCATAGCCACTGCACTTTTGTGCCAACGAGTTCTCTGTCAAGGCCTATGCAATTTGCATGGAGCAATTTATTATTTGCAAAAGTATAGAATATGCTATTTTCATAATTTACTTTAACAAAAATGAATAATGGACTTAATAGCACTTAATACAATAAGACATAGGGGGAAAACATTACAACAACAAAAAATAGCCATATTTGAAGAAAACAAGTAAAAATAATATTGTGGATTGGAGAGACTTTTTTCCATGAAAGTATTATTAGTATTAAACCATGTTGTATACATTGGAACTCTATAAAGTATAATGATCCATAGTTTTATACTTAAATTCTCTTCTGAAAAAGAAGTCTCTTCAATGCTGCAAGCTTCAATGTTAGTAGAAATTTTGGTTCTATAATACATAAAAATAGTTTCCAGCATTATGCACAATGCTACATAGAGTATAGAAAAAGATACAAAGAATAATGTTCAAACAAAAACAATATGTTTTCAAGTTATGTAGCTAGGAAGAATCATTAACACACAAAGATAAAATGAAAATTTTGTGACATGTGCTAGTTAGGTGGTGTGTACGCAAGCAGACAATGCATAGTCAATCCATGAAATATGAAGCAAGTGCTTTTTTTAAATTTTTGTTTGTTTATTATTTATTGAAAAGCTTCTGTGTTTTTTGGTTGTGAATTGTTGTTTCTGACACTTGTGATCTGTGCGGTGGCTAAAGAAGGGAGGAGCTGAAGGAACGGTGTGCAATTGGTGACTGGGTCATCTGTTTGTTTTTGATACTTGATCACTAGAAGCATTAGGTGGGAGTCTGCATTGTTTCACCAAGGTCTTTTGGACTGTGGGTGTGAGATGTGTTGGATGGCTAGTGGGCACATATGCAATCAATGCATAGATGACTCGTGAAATCTTAGGCCAGTGCTACAATTTGTTTGTGCTCATTATCATTTGTATAACATTTTTTAAAGAGCTTGTTCATTTTTTGGCTATTGGTTGTGGTCTTTCATGTTCATTAGTCTCTAGAAGTGTAGTGGTTGTCAATGGCTTTGCTATGTTTCTATGGCACTTGATAACTAGTAAAATTGCTTTTTAAGCACATGGCTTCCAACAATATTTAGATATTATAAAGGATAAATTTGTAGTCATATTGGACGTCATAGAATTAATGAGACTTTTTTTTCAAAAAGGCACTTAAATTTTAATCTATGTATCATTATACTTGACAAATTACTAGTATATGCAACATGGTTTAACACTAAAAATGCTCTATTGAAAAGAAGTCATGTCAATGTATAGTATTATTATTAGTTATTGCAGATAGACATGTTCATTATTGCAATCCATGCATTTCATTTTGAATTAGCCCCTTGTCCAATATGCATTCATTTGTTCTGTAATCAACAGTTCTCCAACACATCATGTACAATTTGGCCAATGAGCTTCCCTGAAAATTTCATAGTAAAAATAAAAATAAAAGCAACAAACACATATTTAATGCTTTTTATGCAATGAGAGTTGAGAAGGGAATGCTCAAGCCATTCAGTTTTCCTTGTAATAGTGAGAAATACTCTTAGTTAACAAGTATGTTAAACAGATAGACTACCTAGTCATCAATAGTACATTGTTTCTATGGCTCCTTCCTTGTTTGAGGATTCAGAGAATAATAGATATCAAACATAGCAGGTGAAAGCTATAAACACACAAGCCTATCAACAAACAACAAACAAACGACAATAAGTAGAAATCAACATTAGATTCATATTTCATTAATTAGCCATGCAAAGTTTTCATTTAATGAATTCAACATGGATTAACTAGTTTAGTATCCTAGACGACTAGAAAGTTTCATTTTCACCAATTCTTGTTTGTTTATTGTTTGTTGAAAATCTTACGTGTTTTTAGCTTTCTATGTTCCCAATACTAGGAATAGTGAACTCATGAAAAGTTATTTGTTCATATGTTTATGGTACTTGTAACAAAGACCTATTGGTATTCTTTTGCAAATTTTATTATTCTTTCTCTGATTCATGTTTATGAAGTGCATATTGTGGGTATGTGCATGATCATGATGGGCTAAAAAGTAGTGATATGATGGGTATGAGTAGGGTATGTGGCTGATGACTTTTCTTTTCACCCAAAATTGATGAAATCAAAAATATTTTTAAACAAGATTCTCAAATTTCCACCAATATAAATTATGCTTTACTTTGAATTTAATAAATAATTATTATTCATTTTCTATTTGATTTACGACTAAAGTCCTGATTGATAGGCTGATTAAAAAACATCTATAGCTTTCAAACAGTATCACATTTTTTGAATCTAAAACATGAGTCACATTCTATGCTTTGTATACTATAGGATTAAAAAAAATGAATTTAATGAAGTTTTGACCAAGTTAAGGTGGTCAGACATACAAGTTTTTATATTTTTTTAAAGTTGTAATAAAAAATTCATAATTAATTATTTACTTGGAAAAAAATTTAAAAATAAATGCATCACATTAGGACATGAGTCCTCTACTTATATCTAAAATCTTATAAAAAAATATTATCATTTTATTGTGTTTAGGGTGGTCAGACAAACACCTACTTGTTATTTTTTCCCTGAAATTGAAGTACTATTGCATTGAAATTTCAAATTTTCACCAAATAGATTTTTTTTTTTTTAATAAATAAACCTAGTAGTTTAGAAACTACATTCAATTTGATTCAAATTCTATTCTTACATATTTTTGAAATAATATAGATAAGTTATTCAAATTTTTATGTTAAGTTGCCTAACTCTGAATTTTCTAAATTTTTTGCCACTTAAGGGCCTATTTTTTCCATGATGACCTACACATACCCTTGTATATCATGGACTATTTTGATTCATCTAATTTGTCACTATAACCACAACCTTTATGTGCAATTCAAGTTCAAGGAAGACATCCATATCAGCACAAATATACTTGGTCATTGAAAAAGGAACTAGAAGGTCAAATTCTTGTATCATTCCACCTCTTTGTTTCCAATGAATTTGAAGTCTTACAATGTGCATAAAATTTATGCACTGCAAGAGTTGTAGAAAATAAAGGAGAAGCTTGGTTCAGAAATCTGACTTCTTGGAATATTAATAGACTTTAGGCACAAACAAAGGCCAACAACGGGCTATGATTTCATGAATTGACTATGTATTGTGTGTACCCATCATGCATTCAATACATCTTGCATAGATAGTCCAAAGGATGTTGGTCAAACTATTGTTTTTCCCTCTAATGCTTGTACTGGTCATGTATGAGAAACAAACACATGGGTGGAGAAGTCGTGGAAAAAATAGGATGGTGAGGGTAGTGTTTTGAAGCATTTCCAATACCTCGTGATGTGTAAATGATGAAAAACTATAAATGGGAATAGTTTTCTATGTTTTGGTGGAATGGGTAGGTTTCAGGTGTGGAATATGTACATAGATAGTGAAAAAGGAAAGGGTATTACATGTATAAACAAAGGTGAAAAAACAAACTATTCGGAAGGTAGATGACATTTGCTTAAGAAGAAACCAGTTTTCTAGAATACAATATAGGTGAGTTGTTTTTGGATTGTGAGCTATTAGAAATTGAACCTAGAAGAACTTAGGGTATTTTGTAAAACCTAATTTAGAATTTTATAGATGCAAAGAAGATGTGTAAAAGTAATTGGTGTGTAGAGGATCATGTTAAGTGTTAATGCATTAAGTGTATTTTGTTAACATTGTCCTTGCAACAGGAACCATTTTTTTGTGATTGAGTATGGATTTTCCATTGTTCAAGTACCACATAGAAAGACAACTATCAAAGATGACAGGCCAAAGGTAAAAACACCCAAGCCTATCAGCAAACAACAAACAACTAATAATAAGCATAAATCAACACTTGTCCCATATTTTATTAATTAACAATGCAAAGTTTCCATTCAATGCATTAAACATTGATTCATTGACCTAGTATCTTGAGCGAATAATAGCTTTTATTTGTACCAATTCTCATTTGTTTATTATTTTTTGAAAATTGTGTGTGTTTTTAGCTCTCCATGTTAACAAGATACTAGTTGTTGTTACAAGAGTTAGGAGGATAAATGCATACAAAAGATCTATACGACTGCAATGATAGTTTAATGTTTAACAAGGAACTGGAAATTTAGATTCTTCTATCAATTTTGCTCATGATTTCTTATAGTATGTAATTTCCTCCTATTGCACTAAATTGCTTAAAGAAAAATGGAAAATCAACTCACTGAAAGCAATACAAAGAGACATAGACCATAATTTTCAAGCAGCAAAAATATGTGCTTAAATCCTGACTATATGAGAAAGAAAAAATATTTTAAAGAATTCAATTTCATTGTTGAAGGGAGTAATTGAAACCAAGTGCAATGGATACAATACTAAACCTACCTATCTGAAAAAGCAGTAAATGCACAAATGCTAACATTGTAGAATTTGACTCATTCATAAGTGTTTTGTATGAAATGCAAACAACGAATTTTGAGTACCAGAGCCCTTAGAATTTTGATTTAATTCTCCAACATTTGAGAAAATTGATTTTGTCTCGAAACATCTTAAAAAATTTGCATTTAATGGAGAAAACATGAATTTAGTGTTTGATGTGTCAATATTTTGCACTATATATAGTGTCCCCCTATTTTCGTAATTTACCCAAATAGAAATCAACAATAGCCACACTCCAATCAATAGAAAAAGGAAAAAAACATAATTTTGAAACTTCAGAAATTTGTCCTTTAAACTCAATTATAGAAGAAATAAATGAAAATTTGTAACAGTATAATTTAATTCACTGAGCAACTATTTCAAAAGTGAATTGAATGATTATAATAGTAATCTACTTGTCAAGGGAAAAAAGTCTCATGTTTATCAATTACACAACATGCCATTGACTATGCTCATTTATCTATTCAACAAGTCAGATTCTTGAATCAAGCTTCTCCCTTATTGTTCACAATTGTTCCAAGGCATAATATCTAGGCACATTGGAACACTTTAAATTCATTTCAAACAAAAGGGGAAAATGATACAAGAATCTGACCTTCAGTTCCTTATTCAATAACCAAGTATATTTGCAGCCATATAAATGTTTGTCTCTATCTCTAACCGCAACCTATGGTACTTGTAACAAAGACCAATTAGAGAAAATAAAATGGTTCACAACATACAATATGTTATACCTAAACATGATTAATTGCAATTTTTTCAATCTTTGTTAGTATACCAATGGCTATTAAAGTAATAAGTGAATAGTTAATAAACTATCCAATTTAAATGCTTATAAACAAATGATCCTTGTAGTTATATAATTGTAGAAATGTTGTACTTAGAGCTATGCATTATGTCATGACACATTATTCAATATTCTCATTTTTCCCTTTGGTAAATCAAATTCTTTAGCAAAGGTTTCTGCTTTTTGTTCACTACTCTTCCAAGGAAATTTTTTAAAACAACTGGTTAAATTAGAACATGCTACAAATAAAAGAAAAAAATGATACAATAATTTGACCTTTCAGTCCATCCTTTGACATCCAAGTACATTTGTAGGTGTGAAGATGTATGTCTCCACGTCAAATCGCAAACAATGGTTCCTGATACAAGAGCAATTCAAACAAATGAGCATAGTTGATGACATACAATATGTTATTTGCAATAATAAAATAGAAAAGCACATGATAAAATATACAAGGGAAAAAGACAGGTAATATACTTTTACAAACATGAAGACACCAAATTTAAATTTTATAAGTCATCCCAATATGCTAGCACTCCATGAAAAAACATAATAAATTTTTGCAAGCATTCCCCATTAACTCTTGTAAGAGCAACCAAGTATCATAGACAAATAAACAAGCCACTTACCAATAGTGCCTTGTCATAGAACAAAAAACATGGAACACCAAAACCAAAAGCTACCAACATATGAGCTTTTAATGACACTTTGTGACATGTTCTAGATAGCTAGTGCATACACAAGTAGACAATGCATTATAGATCCATGAAATATGAAGCAAGTAATTTTTTTTGCTTATTGTTTGTTTATTGTTTTTAGCTTTTAGTTCCTTTCTTCAATGTTTGTTACTCTTTGGCACTGCACTATTTCTAAGTGCTTTATTTCTATGTTTATGATACTGAGTTGGTGTTGCAAAGGTTAATAGGGAATGCTCGGTAAAATTTAAGGTGCTGGTCTATTTTTTTGCAATATTTATTATCCTTTGTTTATCATTCGTCGAAAGACCTGTGAGATTTTTAGCTATTGGTTGCACCTTTGCATCTTCATTATTCTGTAAAAGTGTAGTGGTTGTCAATGGATTTGTTCTGTGTTTATGATACTTGATAACTATAATTATTGCTTGTTGTTACAAGGGATAGTCGAGGAAGTGGCTACATTAAATTACATGTCCTTTGAGAAAATTCTTATGCATTGTAGAAGCATTGAATGAGTTAATTATGTGTTTATTGTTTGAGTGATTGGTATGATATGTGGAAAGCTTGGAAAACAAAATTTGTGAGATGTGTTGGAGGGTTGGTGGCCATAGGAGCAACAAGTACATAGTTAATTCATGAAATATGAGGTGAAAGTTGAGTTTTATTTGTGCCTATTCTTCTTTGTTGAAAAACTTCCATGTTTTTAGTCTAATCTATTTTTTTGCAAAATTTATTTTCAGTTTTTTATCATTCGTTGAAAGATTATAAGTTTTCTAGTTGTTGGTTACGATTTTGCATATTGAATATGATGTATTTCAATTTTTCGTACTTAATTAACAAACAAAATTTATTTCACAAATATTAAAATTTGTTTGTATTTAACTTATTTTCGGTTACAAAAAGGAATGAGAACTATTGTACACAATACACATATAGTTAAATGATATATTTGACACATGAAAGATGAAGTTCATACTTGATAACTAGAAGTATTGGTCATTGTTACAGGGGCCAGTGGAACAACTTCGTACATTAGATTACACATGCATTAATGCATCATAGGTGTATGTTATTCACAAAAATAACATATAGAACATTATTGATTAAAAGTAAACACAAAAACATATGATAAAATTTGCAAAAAAAAAGACAAAAGTGATCATTTTTTGAAAACTTCAGAAACATCAAATACAAATTTTGCAACTAGTAGTAACATTAAACCTTGCTAACAAACAATAAAGAATGAAAATAGACACAAACCACAACTTAACACATATTTCAATGGACAATAAACAAATTAAAATTTAGACAAATAAAATCAATTGCTTTCAAATGTGAAATAGCAAGAATCGTCTTCTAAACTATGAAGGCATTGGATGCATTTACTACGTACTCATTGCTTGGATAACAACTAGCCTATTGTCAAAATTTGAAAAATTTGTATTATATGTCTAAATGCTTATAAAAAATTACCATCTTTTTCTATTTTTTGGAAAATTTTATGATTTGTTTCTTTGTTTCATTTTTATGAGTAACATATCATATCTTTATTTTCTCAATTGTGTAAGTGTATAATGCATTCACTACATATTCATTTCTTCACATATACAGCCACAATAATATTTAGCATTCTAAAGTTACCAAAGCAATTAAACAATTCATGTTATTTACAACAAGGAATTGTTGACTATTGTTTTGGAGCTTTAGATTATAGCCAAAGATAGAGAAGAACTATCAAAATTCCTTATAGAGAATAACATAAACTCTACTGTGCCATAACTATCAACAAAAAATAAAAGCATCAAATGAAACAATGACGGTTTCAACAAAGACCTAAAAAATTATCTTTCCAACAATGAATGGTTCCTGTTACAACGACAAAACACACAAACATAGTCCATGACATGTTATTTTGTAAAAGTGTAGTTGTCATGAATGCCTTGGATGTTCATTTACGACACTTGAAAACAAGAAATAATGGTTGTGTTAAAAGGGCTGATGGGGAAACCAAGTACATTAAATTACATATGCTTTAAGAAAGGTCACTAGCAACAACAAATCAATATCCAATTCGAACAATTTAGGTGCTCTAGTTGTTGGTGCTAAAAAAGTTTGAAGCCAATATGTAATAGATGACAAAGATGGCATAATAGAATCAGCTTGAGCAGAGGTAAAAAGGTGCAACCAACATATGCCATTAAAGCATTCTGACATTTTTTTATAGCATTGTTTGTGTTAATAAAATTTATTTCTAAGAAACACTAACTTTGTCATTACCATGCAACTGCAACTACGATCAACTCATTGAAAGCAATATTTGTAAATAGAGGAACTACTACATAAGAACAAAACCCCAACCTTTCTTTTCAAAAATATCCTAAAAAGCATGGAAAAAAAAATCACGTTCCACATGAGTCGATCAACATTTATTTGCAAATTGAATAACAAAAGAACATTGGACAAGTTAGTTGCTTTGTTGCAATCAACATTTAAGATGACTCTTTAAAGATATTTATGCAATTCCATTTAAAATTTATGAAATTTTCTCTACTAACTATCTATGGTTGGTTGATGTTAGAAAGGCCAATGAGGATCACTTATATAAATTTATAATGTTTGTGTATTGTTTTGCAAAGTTTATTGTTGTTTTTGTGATTTGGGTTTATGAATAGTGTATTATTTTTCATGCATTGTGCTCATTTATTTATTTATGTCATGTGTCTCTAGTATTCATTTGCATGTAAGAAAAATGGAAAAGTAAAAGTAGGTCACAAATCTTGCTAATAGGCTAATAGTGACTCAAGCAATAAACAAAGAATTAATGCACTTACTACAGCATTAGCCCTTTTAACAACAAGCAATACATCTACTTGTCAAGTAACATAAAAATATAGCCAAGCCATTCACAAGTAGCCGACCTTTACAAAATAGAAAACATGCAAAAGGCTAAAAAAATCATAAGCTTTCGAACATGCACTACACAGAATGACAAATGTTGAAGACTACAACTGACAACAAAAAATGCACAATCTTCTCAACAAACAATTAAAAAATAATAAGCAAAAAAAAAATCCCTCAAACACATGTTGCACAACTTGCTTTCTAAGCTTTGCTCATAGACTGCAAGCACAATAAACACATAGTTAATGCATTCAACTTTAAAAAAAAAAACAACAAACATGCACTACACAAGCAAAAGCCAAAAAACCCACAAGATGTTGAACGAATAATAGAAAAAAAAAATAGTGCATACAAAACCTAGCAATTTCTAAGACTTCATGAAATAACTATGCATTCACTTCATTTGTACCCATATACAAAAATGCAACCAATAGATATCATGAGATTTTCATTCAATGCATTAAACATGTATTCACTGCTTCAGTACTAGCTCACTGCCAAAGTTGCCAACTAAAATATTTGCCACGATGTATAATGTTCTCATTTTTTCCTAATTTACTTAAAGAAAAATCAACCAAAATAAAAATTTGACCCAATCAAATCAATAGAAAAAGAGATAAACCGTAATTTTCAAGCAACAAAAATATGTATTTAAATCCCAACTATAGGAAAAAGTTAAAAAAAAAATAGTTTTCTGTGAACAACTTTAAATGAAAATGCTTGTCTATCCTTTGCTACATTTCCCACGTTTTGAATGTCAAATGAATGCACTAATGGTAACAATGATAACAATGCTTCATTTGAACATGTGAGAATATAGACTTGAAACAAATTTGTCTATTCACCAATGGATTACAATAACACTATATTGTTGCCATATACAACAATAGCTACATTTCTTCCGTAGGCACTAGCCTAATAGAAAACCCTATAAAATTTGGATTCAATGAGTAGATGTTTGGAAAAATTCATTGTGTTCTTCTGTTTTGCTTCAATATTTGTTATTTTGCTGACAAGACTAGAACAATTTGCATTTAGACATTAAATATTTGTGTCAATCTAGTCTTCAAGAATTCGTACAAATAAAATCCAGCACTCACCTAATATTTCAGGAATTAACTATGGATTCATTGCTTTCCTACCCTCTAGCTCTCCAACACATTTGGCACAATTTGCATTTAATGGATCAAACATGTATTTATTGCTTGACAAAAAAGAGAAATCCCGACTATAGGAAAAAGACAAAAATATTTCAAACAACACAATCTGATAGATCAAAAAACTAGTTCACAATGAGATGCAAGCAATGCAATTGTAAACCAACAATGGCACAAAGAGAAATATACATCAAACAATACAATTTAATTCACCATCAAAAGTTTGAGAACAACAACTAACCATTTGAAAGCCAAATTCAACAAAATCAACAATATATAATGTCCCCATATTTTCCCGATTTGCTTAAAGAAAAATGAACAAAAATAAAAACTTGACCTACTCAAACCAATAGAAAAAAGATAAACAATAATCTTTAAGCACACAAAATACCCCTTAAAATCTTGAATTTAGCAAAAAGTCAAAAATATTTTAAACAACACAATCTCATTGGCCAAGCGCCTAATTGAAAAGAAAATGCAATGGATGCAACAGTAAAAAAACCTGCCTATTGATAGGAACAAACAATTGCAATAGTAACTTGCTTTTCAACAAAAAAGAGTTTCATGTCTATGAATTACATTGCATGCCATTCACTTTGCTCATCTGTCTATTGAGTAAGTCAGATTCCTAAACCAAGATTCTCCTTTATTGTTCACAACTCTTCCAAAACATAAATTTTATGCACATTCGAAGACTTAAAATTCATTGCAAACAAATGAGAATGATGATATAGGAATCTGACCTTCAAGTTCCTTGTTGAACAACCAAGTATATTTGTGCCACTATAGATGTCTGCCTCTAGCTCAAATTGCAAGCAATGGTTCCTGTTACATGGAAAAAAGAGAGAAATTAACACAATAAACCACATGTAATATGTTGTCCATAAACATGAGCCACACAAAAAAAAGTAAAATTTATACAAAAATAGACCAACATGATAATTTTTGCAAACATTCTCCATTAACTCTTGTAATGGAAACCAAGTATCATAAATACAGAAAGAAGCCACTCACCAGTAGTACACTGCACATAATAACAAAGATGCATGAACCAAACGAAAAGCTTAAAACATAAAAGCTTTAGAAGAAACAATAAACAAACAAGAATAAGCACAAATAAAATCCAGTACTTGCATCCGATTTCATGAATTAACTATGCATATAAACAGAAACAAAACTCACTAGTTGCACACCGTTCCTATGGCTCCTCCCTTGATCAAGCACTGTGTAGAATGAAAAACATCAAAGACGGCAACCAACAGCAAAAAACACACAAGCTCCTCAACAAACAATAAAAAAATAATAAGGAAAAACTAGCCCTTCAACACATGTCACACAATTTGCTTTCCAACCTTTGCCCACAGGCTACCACAACAATAAACACATAGTTAATGCATTCAAATTTTACAAACTAACAAACATGCAAAAGCACAACCGACAGCTAAAAAAACTTGCAATCTTTTCAACAAACAATAAACAAACAAGAATAAGCACATACAAAACCCAACACTCGCTTAAAATTTCATGAACTAACTATGCATTCATTTCATCTATACTGACATGAAAAACCACAACCAAAAGCTAGCAACACACAAGCTTATAAACAAACAACAAACAAAAAACAATAAGCACAAATAAAACCCAGTACTCAATCAAATTTCATGAATTAACTATGCACTCACTGCTTCTGTACTCACCAGGGTTTCACCACATCTCACACACTTTGCTTTCCAAGCATTACTAATACCCTGCTACCCATGCAAGCAATAAACACACAATTAATGCATTCACTTTCCCATTATTCTCTACCATGCATATGTAATCTATTGTACCCATTCACACCATTACACCCTATAACAACAAACAATACTTCTAGTCATAAAGTGTCAAAAACACATAGCCAAGCCATTCAACACCAGTGCACTTTTGCAAAATAATAAACATGCAAAAGCACAACAAATAGCTAAAAAACTCACAAATTTTTCAAGAAACCATAAACAAACAAGAATAAACAAAAATAAAACCCAACACTTGCATAAGATTTCATGAATTTACCATGCATTCATTGCACATATACCCACATGCAAATATGCAATGAAAAGCCACAAAACCCATAATATTTTCAACAAATAATAATAAAACAACAATAAGGACAAACAAAATCTAGCACTCGCCCAAGATTTCATGAACTCATTATCCATTCAGTGCATATGCACCTATAAACTTATCAAGTATCACAAATACACAACTAGAAAACCCACAAGCTTTTCAACAAACGACACAGAAACGACAATAATTACAAACAAAACCCAACACTCACCTAAGAATTCATAAATTAACTATGCATTCACTGCATATGTACCCACATGCAAAAATGCAATGAAGAGCTAAAATACCCACAAGCTTTCCAACAAACGATAGTCAAACAAGAATAAGCACCAACAAAACCAAGAACCCCACCAACATTTCATGAATTAACTATGTGTTCATTGCATATGCACCCACATTACACAGAAATTTTCAAAAGTGTTTAGTTTTCCCTGTAATGTTTCAGTTATCAAGTATCAAAAAGAAACAAGTTCATCACTCACTAGTTGCACACCATTACCATTGCACAAAATGACAAACATCAAACATGGTAACCCATAGCCACAAACACGCAAGCTTCTCAACAAACAGTGAACAAACAACATGCAAATTAACCAAGCATTCTCTGCTTATCTTCACACCAGCTGTCTAACACATATCGTGAAGTTTGCATTTAATGCATTTACTGCTTCACTACCAGCTCGCTACCAAAGCTGGCAAAAAACAATATTTCCAACAATGTATAATGTTCCCATATTTTCCTAATTTACTTAATGCTAAAGGAAGAAAAATAAAAAATCTACCTACTCAAACCAATAGAAAAAGAGATACACTGTAATTTTCAAGTGCTAGAAATATACACTAAAATCTAGACTATAGGAAAAAGTCAAAAATATTTTAAACAACACAACCTTATTGACCGAGCAAGTAGGAAAAAAGCAAATGCAATTTTTGCAATAGTAAACCTGCCTATTAGCAAGAACTAATAATAATACACACCAATCATAAAGAGAAGCCGACATGAGACAATGTCCTAAAGTCAAACAAAAAATATCAAATTTATACGTTGGATGAAAAAATTAAAACCTGCACATAGTCTTCAATTCAAACGTGCACCATGCCCTGATATACAGATAGGCTTCGACAAAAAATTGAACAGGAGGAGTAGGCAAAGCCGAGATCATTAGGCGTCTTGAGAGGAAAAAAATGTTATGGTTTATTCTACCCCATTTATTCGATCACTTGTTTTGAACAGGATATTACTTGACTTCGTTATGAATTCCCATTCTGCAATAGAAATGGTCAAATGAGAAATGCAGAATTAACGTTCCCCTCATGCATTTCTGATTTGTTAACATTCCTTTTGACTGCTCTCATATGTATGAATCAAACACCATGAGGACAACTACATACCCGTTGAACAATGAAAAACACGGATTTGAAGCGAAGAATTTACATTTACATTAAAAAAAAACTAAATCGGACTTGTTCAGGGTCTCACGTGCCACGACACGACTCAAATTTTGAATGGGTTCTCCTTGTTCGATTTACAGTATTCAACCATTCAGATTAGTATCTATCCATAACCTCGCTATAAATATGGCCTCCTTTATATGGGTTAATTACCATCTTCATCTGCTCTCTCCCATATAATTATATTTCACCGTTTCTCATCAAGTGCTCTTTTGTTTCTTCTGAGTTGCTCATTTGTAATCTGAACAGCTTACTTTGTGAAAGAACGCTCTCCAGTAGTGAATATGGCGAGATCAATTCTTATGCGAATCATGATAGTGTTTCTTGTTCTAACCGTTCTGTTTTCCCTGCAAGTTTCTGCTAGATATAACATCAAGTCTAATGCAAATACTGGTGCAGATAGTAACTACAACAAAGCAAGTTTTAATCTGTTTCAAGTTGTGGAGAAGATGCCATCATGTACCAATTGCGTAGGCCATATTAAATATTCTAAGTGCTGCAAATAGTAAAATAGTGCTACATATGGGAGTCTACCATTCTGTGGTAATAATAGAGCAATAAAAAATATTCCCTTCCAGTGTCTCTAATATGATTCGCAGCTCAAATTTCTATCATCTTCCTAAATTTTAGTAATATTTATGTATATGGTGTTTGGATAAGTTTTTTCAAATGTATTCTTGCCATCCTCTAGTGAATCTGCTTGAGAAAATATTTATTTCTATCCTCAATTAAGTAAATCAAAGAAAGTTTCCACATGCAAATAAAGATGCGAAATGCATTTATATCCCCTTTCGCAACTCTACTTGATGTTGCACGCACGTGCAACTTGAAAACCAAACTAGTGCAACTCTCTTACAATTTATCATTCTCATGTTTATATAAGGTCTAGCAATAGTTATAATAGATAGAGTTACACATGAGAAAACCTAATCTAATCCGAGATTAACAAACAATAAAGATTAAAGATGTAATTTCAATGAAAAGAAAGTTGTCACTCAACCACCGACAACACACCTCTGCTTTTCATAGTGTTCATTCAATAGAAGAGTGGTGCCCATGTTGAAAATAAAACTTAAATGATTATATATTTAATTAATTATATAATATAAGGACCTTAAATTATTATATGATAATCAAAATTTTACACATAGCATGAAGCATATGAATATTCTTAGCATTTCTCTATGGAATACCCCATGCATAAGTGTAATGTCAAAATTTGCATAACCTTGTGATTTCATGCTATGTTTTACATCTACTTTCGTGTCCATTCCTTTAGTATTCTTTTAGGTTTATTTTAACTCTTGCACTAGTGTTTCTTGTTCTCAAGGTGCTCAATTCTTATAACCTATGATCATTTTTAATTGTTTTTTATCATCTCTTGTATTAGCCTTATGCTTTTCTAGTGTCTCATCATTTTAGAGCTAAAACTGTTTAAACACAAACACAATGTGCAAACATCTATATGAAATGCTAGCATCTCATGATAATTTCTTGTTTAGTGTCCAATTTTTAGCATGTTTCTACTTGCCATATTCCTTGGTTAGTGGCTTCTACTAAAGACACACCCAAAAGGGTCATCATTCCCTTCCTTTTGGCCTACTCTTTTCATTTTTTGAATCTATCTTTTCATTTAGAATTATCTCTCTCTCATGCTTTGGCTCTCTTTCACTTTCAATCTTGCATGTTCTCTGAAGCTCTATAATTATCTATAACTCTTTCAACTGTCTTATTTCTTCCAATTCCTCAATCCTTTATAGGTGATATTTTTCTTCCTTTCATTATAATTTCTAGTATTAAATTTTATTTTACCTGTGACCACCTTTGGATATTCACATCCTATTAGTCTCATATTTTCTTCAATGTTCTTATTTCTAGATAGACTGAAACTAAGAACATATGCGAGTTTCTAACTATCTAATGGTTGATATGGAGGTAGACATACGAAAATAAATATTTGACCTTAAGGAAAACCATTAAAAAATTCAAAAAAAAATCTTGTTTCAATGTGTTGTACCTCTAATAACCTTTCCGCATTTAGCTTTTCGAAAAAATGTGGACACCCTTTTTCAACTTAAGTTTGTGTGTTTTCTCTATAGTGTCAATATTTTCCTCAATTCCTTCTAAATATTAAAGATGGTTGTCCCATTTTTGAAAGTCTTATCATGGATGGAAAGGATTTGGAAAGTTAAGCCCATGCACTTTTGAAATTTTGGTGAAATTTGTTGAAACAAGGGAGTTATTCGATTCTACGTTTTGTCTTTCCAATTGGTCCAAAACTTGTACCGTAGGCTTTTTTGGCATAACTAGTTCACTTGAGTTTCCCCACAAAATTTCTTTCTCTATACAAAACCAAAACACAAGTGAAATACACTAATTAGCAGTTAAATATAACCAATTCAATTAGTAATCCAAGAACCTAACTATTTATAATTTTATGAAATTAATAAATTACAAACTTTTGATGTCCATTTGCACTTGATTGATAATAATTAAATAAATTATTGGTTCACTTGAAAATCCCCACACTTTATTCCTTAATGACATCAATATCACATCATCACTCAGGAATGGAGATTCTTCTATCATCCCAACCAAATGATTTTAGTTGTCACATTTAGAACAATTCCATTGAAACTTCTCACAATATGTATATATATTAAATTATTATTATTCCATACTAACATTATGCATTTGATCCATCACCTTGATATTTAAATATTTCTTTTTGACATCTTCATGAACATCAATATGACCCTTCATAATGTCAGCATTAGAGCTGTTCATTTGAACTAGACATTTTAGCTTAAATATAATCAATTCACTTATTATTATTCATAAGACCAATAATAATTATAATCCCCACACATTAATTTTTTTGGATAACTTGAACCTATTTGAATGCAAACTTTAACCATTAAAAAAATGGTTGGTTCAGTTCAAGGCTCCCATAAAGAATTATTAAAAGGAAGTAAGAGGCTCAAGTTTAAAGTTTAATTATTTTATGCATTGCATCATAAAATAATTATAGTGCATAAAATAACCCTAAGAATTTCTATCAAGATTAAAATTCCCAAAAGAAAATTAGATTGGAGATTATTCAAAAAATTATGGATGTAGACACTACTACTGACATGTTGTGAAAAGGAGAAAAGTGGAACCATATTTTTGTGATAATCACAAAGGTTTTATTTTTGATATATTTAGGTATGTATCCCATGAACTCTAAGTAAAATTGATTAAGTTTTGGTAATTCTATTGTGTGAATTTGAATTTTGGAAACGGTTTAGTTAAGAATGTGCAAAATTCCTATAATATGAAAGTTTAGAAAAGGCCTAATTGAAACTAGCTTTATAAATATAAAAAATCCATAATAAAATGTAATTTCATAAGTGAATAATTAATTAAAGTAATGCTAATGATTAAATTTAGTAATTGATAATTGTAATACTAGATGGGTGATCAAATAATTTTGGGATTTCATATGTTGTGTAGAATAGATGAGTAAGAGGGAAACAAAACTATAGTTGCACAATTTGAAACTTTATAAGCATGAAAAGTATAATTATGATACTTTTGGATGAGTTCAAAAATATTTTTCTTATTAAATAAAATATATACCTCATATTCAAGACTTTCGGGTAGATTTCCCAAATGATTATGAGGTAATAAATAGGTTACATTAGAGTCTTATGGTGAACTAGATGAAGGAAATGGGTACCCATATTGCCATAATAGGTAAACGGTAATGGAGAAGTCCAGCACTCCAATTATAAGATGAATAAGCTCTATAATAAACCTATTGTAGACTTCATTTTTTCTGAAAAAAGAGATTTGTTCCATTGAAGAGGTAACCCAACATATCTTGGATAGCAGTATCGCTTGATTAAATCATAATATTCAAACATTAAAGGAAGGAAGAGTCACCATAACATATAGAGGAGAGAATCAAAGGAAATTAAAATAAAAGGCTAACAAAAGTGATTTTTTGGATAGTTTTTATCAAGAAAAGAAAATTTTAAGAAGCTAAAGGGGTCCAACTTGAAGAAGTCCATAGTAGAGAATTTTCTTTTTTACAAGAAGAAATTATAGCTACTAGTCTTGAAGGAACACCTTCTACACCTAATTAGCATATGAGTTCTATAGTAGTTGGTACATATAATGTATTAGGAGGTACATCTACATCTCTTCCACAATAATAGGATATAACTCTAGCCACAACTCAATTTAGAGGATAGAACAAATTGTAATCATCCCTCTAGACTCAAAAACCTTAATGCAACATATTGATACTCTTATCCCAAAAATAAAAGATATGGCTTTGTCATCAATATCAAGGGATGTAACAAGAGCCAGTATTTCACAAGTTGCTACTCCAATGATATTGAAAAAACAAAGTTAAAGAATAGCATTGATGCAATTATGGCTTGAACGAAGAAAGATAAAATAAAGAAACAAGAGTTAAAAGGATAAGTTGTTGAGCTTCAATGGTGTATCAAGAAATTGGTTGGTCCATTGCAATTAGTGGATCAAATTCCAACTATTCTTATCCTTCTCTCCCAAGATGAGTTTTCTTCATTAGATAAGGTGAAGCATATTAGCAACACTTTTGAAGAATGGATAAAATATTTATTATAAGAGGAGAAGAAAATAGCATATTTCTATCAAGAAAAAGTGGGAGAAGATAGTAGAATGGGAAGGAAATATTCAAAAGATGATTAATAATTGTGAAATAAGGTTGGAGAAAAAAAAGTATTGTAATCTAGGGTTAGGGTGATTAAAAGCTTCAGTGATAGATTTTTCCTCAAAAAAAATATTTCTACTCAAGAAACCCTCCCTAAGATTAAGTCCTAGTTTGAGTAGCTCAAGTTGGAAGAGTGGTTAAAAAAGGAATGCATTAAGGGAGTGACTGAATTAAAATTTATTTTACAAATTTTAATTTTAGAGTTAAATTTTCTAGAAAAGATGTTGAACACAAATATTAGTGTTCATTTTGTTTCAAAAGAAAAGTTTATATTGTTGGACTTTAATAAATGTTCAAGAATTTATTAAATGATAAAGAAATAATTATATTCTAGAGGTAATTAATTAGGTAGATAACACCATGGTAGTAATAAATAAATACAATAGAATGACTAGAAAAAGGGCTATGAAATATGTTCAAACTTTCATGAGTTATGATTCATATAAGTATAAATAGAAATTAATGAGAGATCAGGATAAACGTGAGGCAATTAAAGATATTATTGCATGAAATTGATGAAAATTATGGGCTCTCTTTCACCTTTAGGGTTTAGGACCTAAAAGGAGAGAGACAATCTCCACACAGCTCACTCAAGAACAAACCTTTTAGATTTCAATGCAAAGGAGATTGAAATCTTGCACAGGGACTGCCCCAAAGGCTAAATGAAATCTAATGAGGAGTTCACCACCAAGTTTAGACTTGGAAAAGACAATGCAATGCACAATGAAATGTAAAGCCCTAATTGAATACAATGTAACACTAAATGACCTAGAAAAGAAAATGAAATAAAATAGAAAATGGAAGATAGGAAGGTGTGCACCGAGGAAACTAGAGATGGCTAGATGAAGGTCTGGAATGCTAGAAATTTTGCTATCACGGTTGACTGGGACTCGTTCACCAAGTTGGACAAATCAGTCTAGTTTTTGGGAAAATGCATTAGAGTAGCTTTCATCCAAAAGGGTGTCTAGATTTGTGAAAATATTTTCTAGGCTTCTATAGTGGGACTCATTCACAACTAATGGCCAACTAGTCCACTTCTTATTTTTTGGAAGTTTGGGACCTAATTTTTTCCTTTAAGTCTACCCTGCCCCTTTTGACTAGTTTCCGAATCTAGACTATAAATTGCCACTTGTGGGACTTCTCCAAGCTTCTCCAAGGCTTGATGAAAACTTTAGTAATTTGATGACTTTTCTCCAACTTTTCTCCTTGACAAATTTGTAACTTATCTTTGCAAATCACACATAAGAAGAGGGATTTTTTTTTGGAGTTAGTGAATAGGGGTTTTCCTTGGTCGAACCCCTTGTTGCTATTAAATGTGCATAGGACAACTGAGAGGGGGGGTGAATTAGTTGTCACAAAATTCAAACTTAAAACCCAACACTTATTAATTCTAGAACCACACTGTTATGTTATTAAGTAAGATCATGAAACACAAATAATAGAAAGTAAATCAACACAATGAACACCATATTTTTATGTGGAAAACCCAATGAGAGAAAAAACCACGATGAGGACCAACTCATAGTATAAAGTAGTTCCAAACTAAAAAATAAAAGGCTCATTGCCCTGAAAGGACTCACTATCCAAATAAAAAATCCCACTACTTACAAAGAGCCTCATTGCCTACAAAGGATTTACAAAAATAAAATTGGACTTTATAGCCAAAATGAACTGAGAATAGTGCACCTAACAAGTCTTGATGTAGTTCCAATGATGCTCAATAGACCGATTCAACACACTTCATCCTTTTTCACTTACTTCCAAATTTATTTATTAATTTTGCATATATACTCTTCTATTCGTATGTCTCAATCTCTCTTATTCTCTCTAAAACAGTCCAACATATTCATTTATATACCTAATATTTTTTGCAAGCATCAATTAGGTCAACCTAATTGGATGCATTTCATATTTACCAAAAATACCAACTGTCAGCTCTAATCTTTCATAAAATATTTCAAGAAGATAGTTCAAACTTCTGGAACACTACATTATGTCGGCAAGGACCTAAAGTAGGTCACACATATATCTTCATAAAAAAATTAATTCACCATATCATAATTACCCCAAGAAGTGGGCTAGGAATAGGCTTCAAAGTAAAAATCAAAACCATTTTGTACGAGCATCAGATACATGAGATCTTGAGAGTATGTGATCCTAATGCATATAAACAGTTTCCAAAAACCACAAGCATCAACAACTAAATACTTGAAAATGTAGACTAAAATACCAGAGAGTGTAGCTTGAATATTGGTTTAGATACCAGACCAAAATACCAAATCAAGCATTGTCTTAACCTTGTAGTCACAACATGGTAACATCAATGACAACAAAGAACTATAGAGATAGCCAATATTTTTTGTTTTTCCAACAATCTCCCCCTTTGTCATTGATGGTAACATGTAAAAATCTTCTCCTTCAAACTCTCCTCATACTCTGCTCTAACTCTCTCCATAATCTAATTTTCTCCCCCTTTGACATCAATGTTAAAGGGTGGCCAAAAAATGATATAAAAAAAGGTTTAAGCATGGTGACATCAAGAGAAAAACTTCCAACCATCCAAAAATCTCAGAAATCAAATCAAATAACTTATTTTCCTTCCTCTTCTTCTTCTCCTTAGTAAAACCAATAGAAATTTAACACTTAGGATTCAAGTAAAAATGACACTCTTCAAGTGAAACACTTTCTTGTACCTTTCCTAAAGAACTGGATGCAATTTCTTCCTATTAAAAGTAGTTCAATCCATTCTTGTGCAAATTCTTTCCAAGAAACCCAACAGAGTAAAAGACGGTGACCAATATGAACTTTGTCTTTCAACATATTCTGCATCAGTAAGTATTCTGGAAGGATGTTCTAACCGGACCTCAACAATCTCCTTAAGAAACCAAAAGGTTTTCACTACATCATCTCTTTGTCTTTGTACAACAACCATTTCAACACATAGTTCACCAACTCTCAATCTTTTCTTTCCTTCTTTGTCTTGAAAGATGTCAAAATTCATTCCAATATTGTTCACTTCAATTTTACTTCTGAAATTATCTACTGCAACAAGCCACTAGAGGCAATACTTGTAAATATTTGATATTTATTTAATGCATTTCTTTGTTTCCATGATTAGTTTAGATAATCTCCCTTTAGCTTTAACACACCTCTTTTCAACCAAAGCTTCAAACTTGCATCCTTCTAGACCTTCAAGCAATAATCTTTCTTCAACAATCTCAAATAGATTTTCTGGGAATGAATCAAGAATAGCTTATACTCCAATACCTTTCTAAAGCAGATATTTTACCGAAGCATCATCAATCTTAAGTCTATCAATAGGAGAGGTCGTTAAATGTAACAAACATCAAAAGTTTCTAAAAACATTCTTCTCAACAGTGAAAAAATTAATTTGGTCTGCAAATCATCATGAGAACATGTTTTATTCAGGTTCTTTTTCCACAACTTTTGATTCTTCATTCTTCGCATCTCATCCTCATGCCAACCTCTGACATGCCATTTATCCAGGGGGGTTTTGTAATTTTCTGATAATGCTCACCCTAAGACCATGCTCATTATAATTCCTAGAGGATTCATTTGTATAGGGTGAGGTTATAGGCACATCAAAAGCTTCACTTTTTTCTTCTTCTTTCTTCTTCCATATCTTATTTATCTCTTGCTTCATTTCTTCTTTGTTGACCTTCATTACCGGATCATTCTTCTCTATCGGAGCGGACTTCTTTCATTTCTTGATTCTGTAGAATTATGAAACATGTCTTGGTTTATTACAATTATAATAGATGACATTTTTTTTATTACACTAACCTCTATTTCCTCTTGATCTACATTGATTTGCATTATGTCTAAATTTGTTACAGATATAACAATATCCATTAAATAATTTATTCATTCTACCTTCATTAAATTTGTTCTTCATAACCCAACTTATCATTCTCACTTGAGATTTGCGTTCATTAGCCTTATGTCCAACCTTCTTGCATTCAAAGCATTGTTCGGTGAAGGGATTAGAAAACTGATTATCCTTGCTTCAACATTTTGCTTCAACATTTTGCTGCTTTGTGACCATATTTATTACAAAAGAAAAATATACCATCAAAAGAGGGATACCTTCGTGCATTAGGTTGTCTAACAGGCGGTCTCCTTGTAATTTTTTTTGAATTTCTCTTCTTCTTTCCTTTATCCTGAACTCTCTGATTGTCCTTAGAACTTTCACCTGCATTGTTTCCTAAACCAACTTTATCTTTACTTGATTTCTATCCAGCAATCAATTCTCCTAGCTTATTAGAACTTGATTTGAAATTATTTTCATAAAGATTTTCCTTTTCCAGTTTATTTCTCAAGTTTACCACCTCATGTTCAAGTTTAGAGTATTCTTTAGATTTGTTATGCACCATTGTATTTAGAAATTCTTCAATTCTCTTCTTCTCTTCTACTATTACTTTCAATCCAAAAATCTCTTGTCTTAACTTCTCACTCACTTCTCTGTGCCTTTCCTTGAATTCCTTTAATTTTTCTTTCAGCTTATGAACACATTCATTAGCTTCATCTATATTATCCTTTAGATCTATGTTCTAAGTTTCAACTTTGTCAAGATCCTTAAGTGCAGTCTAGAATTCTTCTTTATCATCCATTTGATCAACCATTAGGATCCTCAAGTTGTTAAGCTCTACACCAACGAACCAAAAGCTCTGATACCAATTGTTAAATAGGCATAGGACAACTAAGAGGGGGGGTGAATCAGTTGTCACAAAATTCAAAATTAAAACCCAACACTTATTATTTTCACAACCAAATTGTTTTGTCATTAAGTAATAGAATGAAACACAAATAACAAAAAGTAAATCAACACAAAGTGAAACCTACTTTTTTCCTTTTCAAAAACAAAAAGTAAATCAACACAATGAACACCATATTTTAAGTAGAAAACCCAAGGAGGGAAAAACCATCGTGAGGATCAACTCACAGTATAAATTACTTCCAAATTAAAAAATAAAAGGCTCATTTCCAAGGGCTCACTACCCTGAAAGGACTCGCTACAAAGAGGCTCGCTGCCTACAAAGGATTAACAAAAACAAAATTGGGCTTTATAGCAAAAATGAACTAAGAATAGTGCACTTAACAAGTGTTGATGTAGTTTTGGTGATGCTCAATAGACTGATTCAACAAAATTCATCCTTTTTGGCTCACTTCAAGACTAATTTATTAATTTTACATATACACTCTTTTATTCGTCTGTCTCAATCTCACTTCTTCTCTCTAAAATTGTCCAACATATTCATTTATATACTTGATATATTTTTCAAGCATCAATTAGGTCGACCTAATTGGATGCATTTCATATTCACCAAAAATACCAACTGTCGGCTCCAATCATTCAAAAAATATTTCAAGAAGATAATTCAAACTTCCAACACAATACATTATGTCTACAAGGACCTAAAATAGGTTGCACATATATCCGCATAGAAAAATTAATTCACCATATCATAATTACCCCAAGAAGTTGGCTAGGAATATTCTTTAAAGAAAAAATTAAAAACATTTTATATGAGCATTGAATATGTGAGATATTGAGAGGACATGCTCCTAACTCCTACAAACCATTTCCCAAAACCACAAGAATCAACAACTACCTGCTTGAAAATGTGGACTAAAATACCAAAGAGTGTAGCTCAAATACTGATTCAGATACCTAAGAAAAATACCAAATCAAGCACTATCTTAACCTTGTGGTCACAACATTGTTACATCAATGACAACACAAAACTATAGAGATAGTAAATCTTATTGTTTTTTCCAATAGTTGCTAATTAAACCTTGAAATGAAAGAAAATATAAATGGAGAATCATGAATGAATAAATAGTAATGTTACAACTCATCCAACCCTAGCAATAAGGTGTTGTAATTGTGCTTGAAATGGTTGCAATGGATGTGGTTCTTGAATCTTGCTCAAGAATGTTGTTGATCTTGCTTAAAAAACTTGCTTGGATCATGAACTCTACGTCACAATTGTTAGCACAATAATAAACATGTAGAATGCTATAAAATACTTGATAATGTAACCTTGAACAATATTGAATGCTCTTCTGAATGCTCAAATGCTTTGTGAACTCTATTGAATGCTAGGTGTTGAATATGAGTGAAAGAACCTTGTATTTATACTTGATTATGCGAGAGTTCTCAAAATTATAACACTACAAGCTGACATCAAGTCTCAAAGAATAAAATCCCACCAGAAATTTGAATTAAATTTGAATTTTGGACACATGGGGCTCATTCGCCCAAGGTGGTGAATGAGTCCCATCAGGCATAATGTATGGGACCAGAAATGAAAAGTTCTTATAAATCTGTGAAAACTAGTTCATGGCCAAAAGATCCAAGTGGGACACATTCACCCAAGGTGGTGAATGAGTCCTAGACACTAAATATGGGCCATACAAGCTAGGAACACCTAAATTATGATTGGTCAATGATTGTTTTTGGGATTATCATAAAAAAATATGCAATAAATGATGCTTGTGGATGCAAAATAGGGCCAATTAAAGCATACAAAAGCCTAATTATTAATGAAAAGCCTAGAGAAATGTGAAATTGTGTTACAACACTTTACACCACTCTAAATAAGGCAAGATTAAGGTTGATTTTGATTAAAATTATGTTTTTTATGCTTAGTTAATTGATAAAACCATAGAAAAGTGTGAATGTGTGTTACAACATGTAAACAAATATTTTGGCAACCCAAATGCTTTATGTCCTAAGGTTTTTCACCTAAAAGGAGATAAGATTAGGGCCAAAATTCAATGAAAATATTCAAATATTTATGGGATGTGCTTGTAATGTTCCTAGATGAGATGTACTAAATGTAGAAAATGAACAAAAGCTATATATTATGAATGCAAAACTAAGAAATATGAATTGCTGGAAAACACAGTGTTGTATGCAAACATGAACTAGAAACACAAGCAAATGAAAACAAAATTGAATGAAATTGAATGGAGTGCACTTGGAGGCTAAAATCAGATCTAAGAAGGTTTTGGAATGTTGTAGAATTCACTATTGGTGCCCATTGGGACTCATTCGACACATATGGCGAATTAGTCATGTTTCTGGTAAAATCTACCAAAAAAGGTTTTGGGATGCCAGGAACACAAAACTTTAGAAAATTCCTTTTTAGGATTGATAATGGGACTCATTTTCCACTAATGGAAAATTAGTCCACCTACAGATTTCTGAAAATTCAAAGGTGAAATCTATGGGTCCTTGTCTATACTTTTCTGCTTGGTAGTTTGCTGGATCTGAATCTAGAAGATCTGGTGGGAAAGTGATCTCAAAGCTCCAAGTAGGTTTATGTTGACTTTGATGACTTAGTTTACTTTGCAACACCTTTTTGACACCTTTCTCCTTGAACAAACATCCTACAAGACCTACAAACACACATGTAAAGAGGGGGAAAATGGTTAAGGGTTAAAGTATAGGGGTTTTCCTTGGTCAAACCCCACTTTGGTAATCAAACCCTTAAAAATGAAATGAAATGAGAAGAGAATGATGAAAAAATAATATGCAAGTGTCATAAACTCACCAAACCCTTTTTGTTGAAGTATGTAGATATGTCAATGGCTACTCCAAGATGCTTGATAATTGCTTGATTGAATGATGCTATGATGTTTGAGTGAATGCTTAGATGGATTAAATGCATGAATGAATGAGTGAATGAATGGGGGTTAAAATGAATATAAAATCATGTATTAATAAAAAATTATGCCCTAAATTCTTAAAAATACATCACAGGCCTTAGGTCTTTAGGAATAAAATCTCACCAGTATTTTGATTTAATTTTGATTTTTATGCCAAGAGGGACTCATTCGCCACCATAGGTGAATGGGTCCCACTCAAGACATGTGAATGGGTGTCAGGAACTAATTTGCCTTAAATGATATTTGTTGGGTTTGTACTAAAAAAAACACTTAATTAAGGCTTGTAAGTGCATAAAGGGGTCAAATAAAGCATAAGAAAGGTGTATTTGTTGGTGACAAGCCTAGAAAAATGTGAAAATTTGTTTGAAGACTTTACAACAATTTAGAATAAGACTTGGTAAGTGATAAAAAGAGTGTATGTAGATGAATTATAATAACAATTGTCTAAAAAAGTGTGAAAATGTGTCACAACACTTCACAACACCTTTACAAGACATCATAAAGTCTTAATGAATCATAAGTATTCAATACCTAATGTGAATGTGTAAGTCACATTACAACATTAAATCGAGTTGAAATCAAGAAAAATAAGCACAAGGAGGGACAAAACAAGATAAAGTAAAAAGGGTTACTTTTTGTGTCCACAGTTAGCCCCCACTTTAGAGAGAGGATGAAATTGCTTCAAAATCACACTAAAGTAGAGCAATGCATCTCAAGAGGGGTCTGAATGCTCTAATGTTTGGTAAGATGAGACAACAACAATCAACAGGGATGATCAAGCCCCCAGGATCAAGATCACATGGAAAACCAATCATAAACACAAAGTAACACAAATGAGAGTGATGAAAAAGAATAAAGGAAAGTTGGATCAAGCTTCAATCATTTGTCTAGCTCGCTGTGAATTAGATCTAGGCTTGTTTCTTTGGAAGGAAAATGCATACTCACTCTAGGGCGATGGAACTCATGGTTTTCTGCTAGGTGAGAAGTGTTGGAAAGACACACTACACAAGTCATCTAGTTTTGTCATTGATGGCAACCCTAGTCAGTAATCATATCTGCACTTCAGTATTTTCATATACTAGAAGTCAAATTGAGGATATGTGTTATCTGTCAAAGCTAAAATAGGGCATCTGATAGAGTTGTGTACATTGATTCATATGTAAATTCATGTTATTGTTTTGTGTTTTGGATCTTAGGGAAGGTCTCTTGATGTATGAACAATCTAATATTTGAATCATTAGGCCTTATATTGATTGGTGTGCAAGTTAGAAGATCTGGTTCATTAATTCTCTATTTAATAGTGCAAAAAGGTTGACTAGATGAATGTAGTGTGTTGCGAATATTCAAGGCATAATTTTTTAAGTTGTTTCATGTTCGAATATTTTTTTTTGGGTCCTCACTATGTTTTTTCCAACATTGGTTGGTTCACATTGTTTATTTTTTATAGATTGGGCCGACAGTTTGTACATGTTTTATATATTCTTAAAGCTGACATGTAGTTGATGCAATCTCTTGTTTCAGATATATATATATATATATATATAATTGATTACTTCTATCATCTTGATGTGTATTGAAATTTTTTGCAATAGTCAGAAGGATTATAGATTGATTGTGTGCATATTCACTTGAGTAGAATGAAGAGTGGTGATCTAAATTAAAGAAGACAGAAGTTCAAGATCATAATTAGATAGAATGTGAAGAATGTTGCAAATGTGCTTAACTAGAACTATACTAAGGCATTAGCAAATGCTATCTCATATCTCATTCACTCTAGATTTTCTGTATATGACTGTAAGATAGTGAATCTTCTTTTGGGAAATAAGCCTTTTGTATTTGAGTAGTGAGCTCTAGGTAGTGTGCTTGAATGCATGTGCATTCCCCATTTGTAAACACTTATTTTGAGCATACTCATATTGAGGATTATCCTCCACCATGGTTTTTCCCCTAACAAGGTTTCCACATAAAAGAAATCCTTCTATTATGGTGTTGTAGTTGATTGCTTTGTGTTCTTGCATCTTTCTTTTGGTTCAGTGTTATAAGTGGTTTAAAGATCAAGTTAATAAAGTTAAATTTTGCAGAACACTTATTCACCCCCCCCACTCAGTGGTCCTTGATTCCAACAATTGGTATCAGAGCCTAGTTCCTCGAAAGAAGTTTAAAATCTTGGGGAAGATTCAAGAAAGTGATTCAATGGATTCTAACAATCTTCAACAACTTTTGGTCCCACAAGATGATCTTGGTCAGTCCAAATTTGAAGTCCAAGAATTGCAAGAAATCCTCATGAATGCTGAGAAATTCATTCAATCATTGAATTATCAAATCAATAAGTCCAAGGAAAAGAGAAAGGAACTTTGTGATCAACTCAAGTAGAAAGAAAGTAAAAGCATGGAAGATGAACAACTAAGTCAAGCCTTGAAGGAAAAGACAAAAGAATGTGAAAAGCTCACCAGAGATAATGTTGTCCTAAAGCATGAGATGGAATCTATTGTGATGAGGATGGCTAAGGAGATTGAAGATAGAAAGAAGAATGAAGGGAATCTTACTCAGTCCTTGAAAGAAAAATCAAAAGAATGCAAAAAAATTACCGATGGATTCAATCAGCTGTAGCTTGAATTGTATCAATGCAGAAAAAATGAAGAGATTGAAAGATATATTGTTACTCTCAGTGATGAAATTGCTACTACAAATGAATAAAAGGAGAAGTTCAAGAATATCTCAGCTAAGCTTGATGATCTGATTCAAAAAAAAAATATTGGAGGTGAAAAGTGAGGTCTTGGATATGAGAAAGGAGAAAGCTCTAGATCTAGTCAAAGGAAATTTAGGCAAGGATATCAGGTGAGAAACGCTAGAAGGTATCCAGTAAGACAATCCAATGCTAAAAAGTTAAATGGATATTATTTTATTTGTAATAAATTTGGTCCTATGGTTTCTAAATGTAGAAGAAGAATGAACCCAAGTGGTCCATCAGTCTCCGGTTAGTGTTTCAATTGCAATAAGTATGGTCATAATTCAATTGAATGTAGAAATATTTCAAACAACGTTTTCAATAGAAATTTCAAATGTTATGCCTGCAATAGATGTGGCCATATTGATAACCAGTGTAGATCAAGAGAAAATCAATGGAATAACTGGTCTAGAAAAAGAAATTTTGTATGCTATAATTGTAACAAATCCAGTCACATTACAAGATTTTGTAGAAGCTAGAAGGGTTCGGTAAACAAAGGGAAAAATACGAAAATGGATGATAAGGGAAAAGGAAAAGTTATTGTGGATGAGATCAGGAATCAAATAAAGAATACATGGGTGAAGAAGAGTGCTTCTGATGCAGGAAATGAATCAGCACCAGAATCTGGTACTAGAAATTCCTTCAAGAATTAGTTTAAGGCCTTTGGCCTAGGGGGAGCTCTCAAGAAAATCTTTTACCCCATTATTGGTAGTGGTATCAGGATGTGGAAGATTGCAACAATTAAATTAATGATCGATAGATGTTTTGGAATAGTTGTTGAGGAAATCTATGAAAAATTGAAGGTCTATAGAAGAATTTTCTTTAACAAACTATGAAAATAGGGTATCCAGAAGACCTAGGGAAAAAAAGATTATTTGTGATAAAAATTTAGGTGTGCGAATGATAAAAAGGTTACTTCTATTCCTCATTTGTCATATTGCATTTTGAGAAGAAGAATTTTGGAGAGCTCTGTAAGTGAATTTTAGCGAGATACAAGTCCAATGGTGATTCGGTGTTCAAACCCTATTCTAGCAAAAGGTATTTATCTAGGAAACCCATGAACTTGAAATTTCTGAAAATGGCCACTCTGTTGGTTGGTGATATTAAAGATAAACCTTTCCCAAAATTCAAATGGAACCCATTCAAATATATTGAGATAGAACTAGTAGGTGCATTTTCTTCCATTTTGTATAGTGTTTTACACATTAAAGATATTAGGGCATATATTCATGGGAATGTTGAGGAATTAGGAAGATCTCAATTGTTAAATTTTTACACAAATCACATTGTGGGAGAAGATCTCCGTGTAAGGCCTAAATTTAAGACCTTGGAGGAGAAGTTCAAAAAAATTGTGAAGTTTCCCATGTTCAATGAAAATAAATGGGTCTGATACATACTGAGTCGAGTGCATGTTGACTTCATGTGGTTAAGTTAGCCCTTCAAAATCACAAGAGAAGCTATAAGCATTGTTACTGGTCTGAATTCATCCAGTGGGTTTCCCACATTGAAAGCTGTGAAGAACCAAACAGTCATTGAAGCAACTAGTTCCATATTGACAAGAGAACCATGACAATGAATGACATCATTGAATTGTATGTAAAGTTTTCCTCTATGGTTATTGGATATAAAATCTATCAATCCATGTGGGATAACTCTATATCTAGTACTACAATCTATGTAGCTTATTAGATGATCAAGGAAAATGCAAAATATAATTTATGTGAGTTACTCTGAGGCTAGCTAATCAAAAATCTTGGTAAAATCAAGAAGGACAAGAACTCTTTCAAGTATGGATTTTTTTTGTTATGCCTTTTCTTCTACTTCATGAATGAAGTTCTAGGATTTGCAAAATTACAATGGGAAGGTGATAGACTTGTAGCTATTCAAATTAGAGACATCTTATATAGAATTGGTGATAATAAGACAAGGAAAAATACTATCTAGGGTTACTTCAATATATTTTAGAGTGGAATGCAAGCAAGGGAAAGGATTCCTAAATCTATTGTGGAAAAATATAAGGAAACTATTTGCTTCATGGTTGACATTGATCAGTGTTTAATGGAAGTAGTAGAACTTAGAATAGTTTGGATAATGCCTATGGGATATGAGGTAGAAGAGCACATTTTGGAGTTGTATGCCCAACAACTATTAAGTGAACCTCAGGATCTAACAAAAGAAAGGTTTTGTACCTTTGATGAGAAGGATATGCAAGTGGATACACAACTAAAGAAGCCTATGATAGTCCAGAAGGTGAGAAAGGAAGTTGAGGCTTTTGCAAAAAGCATCAACATATCAATTGAAGCAGTGAGGGAAGCTAGGAAGAAAATAGAACAAGCTGAAGAAGGGGAGCCTACTAGAACAAAGTCAGCTAGTCTAACAACATCTTCTAGTAGATCTAGATCTACAAGGATCTTTTCACTCTCATCTAGTCCTCCAAAGAAATCAATCCCATAAAAATCTCAAGTTAAGATATTCGGTAGAGAAGGAAAGAGGAAGAAGGATAAAAGCACAAGAGTCTATGTTGTTGTTGAAGGTGATGAAAAAATTGAATCAGATGAAGAAGTAAGAGAAATCAAGCATAAGGGCACCAAGGCATCAAAATTATCTAAGGAAAATCCCTCTGGTGAAGAGAAAGCAAAAAAAAAAGGTGAAAACTGATAGATCAAGTATGACTGTAGAGGAAGTAGAAAAATATTTAATTAAGGATGGTAATCTCAAACCACTTTCTTAATGGTATGACACTTTTGATAGTGTTGGTCAGAGAACTCTTGAAGAGGCTACAATAAAATACTTGAATATTTTCAATATGGCTCTCATAGAAATATTGTCAGAGTTACCTAAAGGGTTATATGAAGTCTTAGAAATGAGGAGAGTAAATGCAAGAGCTAAAGATGAAAAAATGAGAGAATGCTTACTTGTTGATCTATGTCTGGTAATGTCAATAGAAGAAATGAAGAAGATCCTCAATGATGCTTAGAAGGATTTTAATAGAAAATTAATGGTGAATAAGCTTATGATTAGGTAGACTGAGGAAGTGGAAAAAGACATTGAGAAAATTCTTAAGGCCCAGTTGTGTTGAAGAACATATATAATGTTGTTTCTAAAGAAACTCATGATGAAGATGTTCCATCTGGTCCATAAATTGAAGAGGTGAACAAAGAAACAACCAAGGACACTCTGAATCCTCTAGATATGTAAGATACTAAAATTCCCATGGAGACTAAAGCTCCTAAAGATGTGTTAGCTGAAGAAGCAAAAATTCCCAAAGCCAAGCAAGAACCTATGATTGAAGAAAATAAGGTTGAGGAAAAGGAAGTTTCTATGGAAGAAAGAGACACTACAAAGGTAGTAAAGGAGTTTTTAGAAGAACAACAGGAGGAGTTTAACTCTGAATTGGTCGAGGGTCCTATCAACTTGGCCACTCTATCTCCTATTCAAAAGCTGAAGGTAGCATCATTTGCTCAGGCCAAGGAAATGGAGGAGATACTCAAATCTCACATTAAGGACAGTGAGTTTCTAAGTCTTGCATCCAATATCTTGGATAAGATCATTCCTACACATGTCAAGGACTCATTCGATTCTCCCTTCGGTCAGCTAAAGAAACTTATTGAATTTGTTAGTACTCACTTTGAGTCTCTTGAAAATTTAGTTGAGGATAATGTATAGAAAGAATTTGATGCAAATAGGTTTAGTAGATTCAAAAGTATGATTGCTAATGATAAATCCCTATTATCTACCTGTGAAAATAACATTCAAGGTGCATTATCTGAGGGTGGAAATATCTACAAGTCATGCTTATCCTTATCAAAATTCACTTAGGTCACTAAGAAGAAAATTAAGGAATATGAGAAACAAAACTTAGTAGATATTTCTCAAACCTTTGATCCTCTAACCATTTCTATGAGTAAGCAAGAAGGTCAAGTCATATCCTTGCTTCAAAAATTAAAAGTTTGAAGCATGAAAAAGACAATTTTTTTGAAAGAGCGTGTGAGCTCAGAGGACTAATTGGGCCTAAAATGGAGATGATTCTTAGTGAATTGAAGGTAACACATGATGTTATGGTTGTCAGTGATACGGTAAATCTTGAGTCAATAGAGATGCAATCCTACCTCTTATGTGGTCACATGACTATTTTGGAGAGTCTCAAAAAGGATTGGGACAATAGTTTAAGCCTGTTGAAGAACAATTTTGTAGATATATTTCAGTCCATGTAAGTTAGAAAATCATGTTTGTACATATACAATTTGTTCATAGAAATTTTGTATGATTTTTGGTATGTGGATTCCCATATTTTTCATTGATGTCAAAGGGGGAGTGTGGGTCTCTGAAAAATTTCATATTCATCTCAAGGGGAGTTGCGATTAAAAGGTTTATGAAGTTTTGTTGATTGTAGTGTATTCATGTTGGTACTGATTCTGACACTTATTTTTCACTAAGTGTTTCCATCAATGACAAAGGGGGAGATTGTTGGCAAGAGACACTACAAAAGTCATTTGGTGTTGTCATTGATGGTAACCCTAGTTAGTAATCATATCCACACTTCATTATTTGCTTATACCGGAACCTAGATTGAAGATATGTGTTAATTGTCAAAGCTAAAACACGACATTCAATAGAGTTGTGTACATTGATTCATATGTAAATTCCTGTTATCATTTTGTGTTGTGGATATGAGGGAAGGTCTCTTGATGTATGAACTATCTTATCTTTGAATCATCGGTCCTCGTATTGATTGGTGTGCAAGTTAGAAGATTTGGTTCATTGATTCTCAGTTTAACAATGCAGAAAGGCCAACTAGATGAATGTAGCATGTTTTAGATATTCGAGGCATAGTTTTTTAAGGTGTTTCATGTTTGAAGATTTTGTTTTGGGTCCTCACTATTTTTTGGCCAACGTTGGTTGGTTCGCATTGTTAATTGTTTATGGATTGGGCCGACAGTTTGTACATGTTTTATAATTTGTTAAAGTTGACATGTAGTTGATGTAATCTCTTGTTGTGGATATATATATAATTGATTACTTCTATCATTTTGAGTGTATTGCAATGTGTTGTGAAATTAAGAAGGATTGTAGATTGATTTTGTTTAGATTCACTTGATTAGAATGAAGAGTGGTGATCCAAATTAAAGTAGATAGAGGTTCAAGAGAAGAATTAGACAAAATGTGAAGAATGTTGCAATGTGCTTAACTAGAACTATACTCAAGCATTAGCAGATGATATCTCATATTCCATTCACTCTAGATTGTCTGTGTATGACTGTAAGATAGTGAGTCTTCTTTTGGGCAGTAAGCCTTTTGTATTTGAGTAGTGAGCTCTAGGTAGTGTGCTTGAATGCATGTGCATTATCCAAATTTGTAAACACTTATTTTGAGTATACTCATATTGTTGATTAGCCTCCACTATGTTTTTTCCCCTAACAAGGTGTCCACATAAAAAAAATCCTTGTGTTATGGTGCTATGGTTGATTGCTTTGCGTTCTTGCATCTTTCTTTTGGTTCAGTGCTATAAGTGGTTTAAAGATCAAGTTAATAAAGTTAAATTTTGTAGAACACTAATTCACTCCCCCTCTCAGTATTCCTTTATTCCAACAAGAAGGCCCAATTATACTCACTCTAGGGCCACAAAACTTCTAGTTGTCTACGGGGTGAGAAGGCCCAAGAATACTCACTCTGGGGCCACAAAACTTCTAGTTGTCTGTGTGGTGAGAAATCTACAAGGTGGCTATGGGGAATGACATGCCTCGAAATGGGATTTCCCACTCAACCATACTAAAGTTATACCTCCTGATGACTTCAATAACTTGCCACAAAAAAAAATGTCCTTGCATGCTCCATGAGACAAGCAAAGCTTCATATGATTAGAAATCATGAACAAATTCAATGGCACCACATGTATGCAAGATGTATTATACAAGGTGGCCATGTAAATGCAAAATGCAATATGTAAAATATGTTAAAATGAGTCTTTATTAGTTCATGTGAGGTCTTAACTTAGGTAACATTGTGTCTAATGTCTCCAAGAGAGGACCAATCAAAGAATAGAATATTCGCAACATAGGGGATGCAGTGCATCACATCATGCCACTAAGATGAATATAAAATGCTAAGATAGATCATGCTTATGAAGGACATCATGCAAAATGTCATCCACAAAGTGACAAATGCATCATATGGAACAAGAAGGCTACACTAAGAACCAAGAACCAAAAAATGAAAAGAAAAATGAAAATGAATAATTCCAATGTATTCCCCCACTTTAAAGGAATTTCTACACACTATTTTCTGAACAATTACTTTAAAGTAGCAAATGAAAAATGTAAAAAGAAACAAGACATGAGATACAACTTGGAAAACCCTTATGCCAAGTCATATATTTCTGAGTAAGGCTACACCATGCAAATGAAAATGGAACAAAAGAAAGAATGGTTTCCCCCAAAAAGGAACACACCAAACATATAAGGGATCAATGGATTTTGGGTCAATATGTTCGTTGCTATAATGTTTTGATTAAAGAGCTCAAAATTGTCATCATTCCCCAAATACACATAGAACTGGAATAATGACACAGAGAGCGAAAAGAAAGAAAAAATAAAATTCATTTTGGTTCAACATAGAAGAGACATAGGATGTCTCGATGCTTTGCATCATCCCCAAAAGGAAAACACAAGAAAAAATAAAATGTAAAGGTGAGAAAAAATGGAAAATATTTTGGGTCAACATGAAAGAGACATTACAGTCTCAACACCTTGTGTCATCCCCCAAAAGGAAAACACAAAACAAAAGAGAAAAAGAAAAGGACCTTTTAGGTCAACATGGAAGAGACATAGGGCATCTCAGCACTTTGCATCATCCACAAAAGGAAAACAAAATAAAATAAAATAAAGAGGACCCTCTGGGTAACCATGGGAGAGACATAGAGTGTCTCAATGCTTTGTTTCATTCCTAAAAGGAAAACAAAAAACAAAAGAAAAAGACAAAAGCAATGTATTAAATAAAGAAGAATGAAGGTACAAATAGTGGAATTGCACAAAGAGAGAGAACATCAAACATCACGTCACAGGGGAACACGATATGCACTTGCACACTTAGAAGAAAAGGAAAAAGAAGACTAGTAAGGAAAATGTAAGTCAGCCATCAATCAATTCATCCACCTCCCAAGCTCAATCGGTATAAGTGGAAGGTGAATAATGCAGCTAGGGGACAATGATAAATGCATTACTGGGACAAGGCTAGAAACTTCTTTCCCCCACTTAGTGCAGGACAAGAATGAGCTGAGATAGTTGATGGGAAAGTTCATGAAATAGTGAGAATGGAAGATTCTACAACTATGGCATGATGATGTGTGGGATAGTGTACTATGGGATGACAAGATAGAAATCAGTGTGATCGAAGTGGTACTTACTTAGTATTTCCTTCAATGCCTAACACTCATCAGTTTAGTGTTAAAGAACATGGTGGTATTTAAAATAAGATATATTGGAATATTTAGGATGGATTACTAGCATATTGATAGGTGCTAATAGGATGAGACCTCTATTTAAAATAATTTGGAGTTTCCTTTCACATTAAGGTGGTGGATGGAGAGGAAATGTTAATTTTTTTAATTTGTAAGGTCATTTTCATTTACTAGATTCACCTTTTTCATGAATTGATGGAGGAAAAGGACCCATGGGGATCCTATCATCCTTGTCATTGGAATCATGTAAGGGATGTTCACGTGGAAGGAGAACATTGAATTCAAGAGGGGAATCAGATATCATTGTGCCATCATCATGAAGTATCCAATATTGTAAAGGAGACTTGTCATGAGGGAGGATCTGGATATCCTAACCCTATTATGTTTTCATCTTTTGGATTTTGTTCTAACAATTGATGAATGTTATGCCCAGTTGTTGTGTCGCATCCTTGTTTGGTTAAGATGGTAAAACCTTTTCCATAAGTTTCTTCAAGGTTGATTGGAGTACTGGTGAATTTGTGATCATAAAATGGTTGATGAGGTGGTTGTGTAGAAGAACTAGGTCCACTTGTTGGAGGAAACTTAGTTCCTTCATTTGTTTCAAGATGTAATACCCAAACATATCATGAGGTGATACAGTAGGAAGGTTTGATTGTTTCATGGATGGGTAGAAGGATGCATTAGCTTCAACGTTTTCAAGGAATTCATTTAAGAACTTATTCATCCTACCATCATATTCTCCAATGATTTCAATAGCACGAGGAGGACATTCATGAGGAGTTGAAGGAGCATGAAGAAGCTCAAGGTCATTAGGATCATTTCCAAAGGCACAATTTCACATGTCCAATAAGGATTTTAATGACATCCAAAACTTACTAAAGAAAAAATTCATGATCAAAATGAATGGAAGTAAACTAAATGCAAGAAAACTTAGAATAAAACAACAAATTCAGAAAGTATGAAAAAATGTAACAACAAAAAACTATAATGTTGAAAATGCCCAGAAAATGCCAGAAAATGTAGTTCAGAATGTGTAACTCGTTTGATTCACCTAGGGTGGTGAATGAGTCTAGGGATGAAACTTTTTAAGTTTTTTCAAAAAAAAAAAATGCAATTTAATGTTTTTCAGATTGTGTTATAAATAATTATGATGTAGATGTAGAATTTCAATGTTTTTAAATTATTTGAAATGCAAAAATGAAAGCTATATGATCTTTTCAATAATGCAATTTTTGAAAACCCTAGGATGCAAAAACCTAATGCAATGTTGATGCAAACTAAACCTAGGATTCAAATCCACTTCAAATCAGAAGTAAAAATTCTCTAAGTTGGGTTCACCAAAATGTAAACAAAGATTTTAGCAACCCGAATGCTTTATGTCCTTCTAGGGTTTTTCACCTAAAAGGGGATAAGATTGGGACCAAAATGCAATGTAAAAATTCAAAGATTGATGTGATGTTGGTGTAATTTTCCTAGATGAGATGTACTAAATGCAGAAAATGAACAAAAATTATTGATTATGAATGAAAAACTTAGAAATACAAAGTGTTTGAAAACATAGTGTTGTATACAAACATGAACTAGAAACATAAACAAATGAAAATAGAATTGAGTGAAACTGAATTGGGGTGCACCTGGAGGCTGAAAGAATATCTAAGAAGGTTATGGAATGTGGTATAATTCATTGTTGATACCCATTGTGACTCATTCGCCATAGATGGAAAATTAGTCCTATTTCTAGTAAAATCTGCAAAAACAGGTTTCAGGATGTCGAGAACATGGAACTTCAAAAAACTCATTTTCAAGCCTAAAATTGGGAATCATTCACCACTGATGGTGAATCAGTATAACTATAGATTTCTAAAAATTCAAAGGTCAAATCTATGGGTCCTTGTCTCTACTTTTTTGCATGATAGCTTGTCAGATCTGAATCTGGAAAATCTGACGAGAAAGTGATCTCCGGGCTCCAAATAGGGTTATGTTGACTTTTATGACTTAGCTAACTTTGCAACACCTTTTTTACACCTTTCTCCTTGAGAACTCTTCCTACAAGACCTATAAACACACATGTAAAGAGGGGGAAAATGGTTAAGGGTATGTGTAGGATCATGATGGGCCAAAACATGGCGATATGATGGGTATGTGTACGACATGTGGTTGATGACTTTTTTTACCCAAAATTTATAAAACTAAAATGCTTTCTAAAGGATATTCTCAGCTTTCCACCAATATAAATTATTTTTTACTTTGAATTTAATAAATAATTACTATTCATTTTCTATTTGAATTATGACTAAAGTCATGTGTCACATTTTATGCTTCACATACTATAGGATTAATAAAATAATTTAATTTCATGAAGTTTTGACAATGTAAGGTGTTCAGACATACGAGTTTTTATATTTTTAAAAAAAATTAATAAAAAATTCATGATTAATTATTTACTTGGAAAAAAATTTACAAAAAATATATTCATCACATTGAGACATGATTCCTCTACTTATATCTAAAATATTATCAAAAAATATTATCATTTTATTGTGGTTAGGGTGGTCAGACAAACATCTACTTCTTATTTTTTCCCTAAAATTTAATTACTACTGCATTGAAATTTCAAACTTTCACCAAATATATATTTTTTTAAAATAAACCTAGTAGTTTAGAAACTACATTCAATTTGATATAGATTCTTTTTTTACATATTTTTAAAATAGTATAGAAAACTTATTCAATTTTTTACATCAAGTTTCCTAACTCTATTTTTTTGAATTTTTCACCACTTAAGGACCGATTTTTTCCATGATGATCTTGCACATACCCTTAAGGGTTAGATTATACAGGTTTTCGTTTGTCAAACCTCACTTTGGTAATCAAACCATTGATAATGAAATTAAATGAGAAGAGAATGATGAACAAGTAACATGCAATTTTCATAAACTCACCAAACCATTATTCTTGAAGTCTGAAGAAATGCCAATGGCTACTCCAAGATGCTTAATAATTGCTTGATTGAATGATGCTATGATGCTTGAGTGAATTCTTAGATGGATTGAATGCATGAATGAATGAGTGAATGAATGGGGGTTAAAATGAAAAGAAAATCATGAATTTATACACAATTATACCCTAATTTCCTAAAAATACATCATAGGCCAACCTTAGGTCTTTAGGAATAAAAAACCACCAATATTTTTATTTAAGTTTCATTTTTATGCCAAGAGGGACTCATTTTCCATCCTAGTAAAATGGGTCCCACTCAAGACATGTGAATGGGTGTCGAGAATTAAGTTGTCTTAAATGATATTTATCAAGTTTGTACTAAAAAATACACTAAATTAAGGCCTGCAAGCGCATAAAGGGGCCAAATAAAGCATAAGAAAGGTGTATTTGTTGGTGAAAAGCTGAGAAAAGCATGAAATTTTGTTACAAGACTATAAAACACTTTAGAATGAGACATTGTACGTGATAAAATTAGGGTGTGTAGATGAATTATAATAAGAAGAGTCTAAAAAAGTGTGAAAAAATGTGTCACAACACTTCACAACACCCTTACAAGACATCATAAAGTCTTAATGATTCATAAATATTCAAGACCTAATATGAATGTCTGAGTCACATTACCACATTAAATCAAGGTGAAATCAAGCCAAATAAACACAAGGGAAAAAACAAGAAAAAGTAAAAGGGTTACTTTTTTCGTGTCCACAAAACACTTCACAACACTTTATCAAGGCACCATTAAGTTCCATTATCTCAAAAGAGCCCAAGATCTAATGTGATTGTGTCATCCACATTGCAACACTAAATCAAGGCAACATTAAGCCAAAATCCACAAGGAGGACCCAAACTAGTGTGAAAATATCAAGGGATCCATTTTACTACACTAAATTTAGCCCCCACTTTAGTGGGAGGATGAACTTGCTTGAAAATCACACTAAAGTAGACAAACACAAACCAAGGGGGTTCAAATGTGCCAATACTAGAAAGATGAGATGAAAACAATCAAGAGGGGTGATCAAGTCCCTGGGATCAAGATATCATGACAAACCAACATAAGCATAAAGGAACACACATGAGAATGATATAAAGAACAACAAGGCACAAGCGTACACTGCCAAAGATGAAGAAAAAAAAAGGTGAAATAAAAGAGTAAGATCAAGCTTCAATCATTTGTTCATCATGATGTGGATTAGATCAAGTTTGTTTGTCTGAAAAACACATACTCACTTTGAGGTGACAAAACTCCTAACTGTCTACCGGGTAAGAAGTCCTTAAAGGTGAGAAACATACACTCATGGATGGTATGTACTCACACACACACACAAGTGGCTATGGGGAAAATCATGCCTCAAATTAAGCTTCCCTTTCAAACCATACCAATGTTATACTTCCCGATAACTTTAATAAGGTGCCACAAAAAAATGATTTTTGAGCTTCATGAGGCAAGAAAAACTTTGTATGCTTGGAGCTCGTGAACAAATAGGATGGCTCTACAGGAATGTAATCTTTTTTATGTAAGGTGGCCATATAACAAAAAATACAAAATGAAAAATAATAGGAAATGTTTGAAAAGGAGTATTTCTTAATTCATGTGAGGTCTTTAACTTAGGGAACATTGTGCCTAATGTCTTTGAGAGAGTACCAATCAAAGAATAGAAGATTTGAAACTTATTGGATGCAATGTATTGCATCAATCTACCAAGAGGAATATAATATGCTAAGAGAGATCACACTCTTGAAGGACATCCCACCTAATTCCATCCACAAACTGGAAAACACATTATATCAAGTAAGAAAACTACACCAAGAACCATTAAAAAGAAAAATGCAAATGAATAAGTCTGATGTATTCCCCCACATTAAATAAATTGCTAAACAAAAATATTGTGAGAAATTACTTTAAAGTAGAAAATGAAAAATTAAAACAAGAAGGAAGACATGAGAGCCAACTTGGAAAGCCCTATGCCTAGTCATATGTTCCCGAGTACAACTATGTCATGTAAGAGAAAAAGAAAAGAGAGAGGGGTTTCCCCCCAAAATGAAAAAACCAAACACATAAGGGATCTATGGATTTGGGATTAGTATGTTCTTTGCTACAATTTTTTTAGAGAGCTTGGAACTGTCATCATCCCCAAAATACACATAGAACTAGAAGAATGACACAAAGAGAGTGAAAACAAAGAAAAACCTTTTGGGTCAACATGGAAGAGACATAGCATGTCTCAATTCCTTGCATCATCCCCAAAAGGAAAAGAGACAAATAAAAAAGAGAGAAAGGAAAGGAAAAAGAAAATCCCTTTGGGTCAACTCTGAAGAGACATAGGGTGTCTTGATGCATTACGTCATCCCCAAAAGGAAAACATAAGACAAATGAAAAAGAGAAAAAGGAAAGGAAAAGGAAAATCCTTTTGGGTAAACATCGAAGAGAGATAGTGTGTTTCAACACCTTGCATCATTCCCAAAAGGAAAACACAAGACAAATGAAAAAGATATGAAGATAAAAAGAAAAAGAGATATGCGACGTAGAGAAGAATGAAGGTACAAAAAGAGGAATGTCACAAACAAAGAGAAAACATCAAACAAAACATCAGAGGGGATCACATTAAACACATGAAATCACAAGGAATAAAATTAAAAAGAAACAATGCAAAAAACTAGTAATACAAATGCAAGTCAACCTATGTGCAAGTCATCTGGCTCACAATCATGTTCTTTGTATACTGAAGGTGAGAAACTAGCCAAAGGGACAAGAGAAAGTTCCAAACTAGGAGAAGCACCAGGTTCAACAGTCTTTGTAGGAGATTTTTTGTTTAAGCTCATGGAAGAGGAAAATAATGTATTCAATTCATTATGCACCTCTTCATCAATTCTAGCAACCTCGACATTGTCATCCAAATTAGTCACAATAGGAGGTCAAAGGATAATGTCCATGGAAGAGTTCAACTCTTGTTCTAGTTATTGTATTGGATTGTTTTGTTTTGGGGTAGGGGTAGAATCATCATGAATTGCTTCAATCAAATTTGGATCTTGATTTTCTTTGTTTAATTCTTTGTGTAACCTATGAGCAAGGGCATAACATCTACTCTTATTCTCCCTAGCACCTTTGTTTCTTTCGGTTTTTTTTCCAAGTTGCATATGTGTAAGAGCAATTTGATCAACCATAGGTTTCTTTTCTTTTGTAAGGGGAGGAATAGAAGGAACCACAGAAGGTTGTTCAACCAATTTCTCTTTGGAAACTTGTTTTATTCTAGGAGGTGGGATGGGCTTGGTTTCATTATCTCTTGGTTATTTTTAGGATGAATTTTTTGTTTTAGTTTGGTATTGGTTATTTGGGTCTTTTTTAGGTTCAATAATAGTTTTGTCAAGGATGGGAGGTTCAAAGGTGGATGGGGACATGTTTGGGAGAGGTAGTTTGGCTATTTTTGGTAGGACATGAAAAATAATTCTTCTCGTGGCTTTATAGGTTCCATGGGCTTAGGCCAAAAGGAATCTAAGAAAAAGTTTCTTTTGGATGGAAAAGGGTTAAAGTCACTATGTTGAACAATGAATACTTCATTGTCAAAGGGAAACTTTAATCATTTATGCACAACCGAAGGGAATAATTTCATGGAGTGAAGGCTTTACAAGAAATTGGTTCGACTTCGGGATGATGGAGAATGTGAAATCTAATGTTTTTGGTCCTATTTGTAATGGTAAGGTGATCGATCTTATCATAGGGAAAGCAAAACCATTGTGTGTCTTGATCCATTCTTTTGGTTTATCATATTCATCTTGATAGAGTTCATACAAAAGTAAAAATTATTCAATGATCACATTCTCTCAATAGGTAGGATCTATTAGTATTCCATTAGTGGGCTTGTCATAGATAAAACCAACTATGTAGAGAGGACCATCGGGTCTATGTTTAATTATATCTTAGAGGAGAAAGAAATGTCAAGAGGACTCTTAGGTCAGCCCTTATGAGGGATGAAATCTATCACCCCTACCATTTCATCTATAGGATTGAAATTGATAGCATTATTTAAAATATAATCATTATTTTCATCATCTATATCAACATTAATCACATCATTATTTGTAGTTTTGTTGTCTTTGAAAAATGAAATATTATGTTTGGGAATTGAGTTTGTAAAAATCTATATGTTTTGATTCAGAGGGATAACATACCTATTTCCTTAATCACTAACACCTACAATGGATGGAAGACCAGAATCAACGAGGTCTTGCACAAGATGTTTAAGATGCTTGCAATGTTTTGTGTGGGTATGTGCAGGATCATCATGGAAAAAATAGGCCCTTATGTGGCAAAAAACTCAAAAAAATTAGAGTTAGGCAACTTGACGTAAAAATTTGAATAAGTTATCTATATTGTTTCAAAAATATGTAAGAATGGAATCTGTAGAAAATTAAATGTAGTTTCTAAACTACTTAGTTTATTTAAAAGAAAAAAAATCTATTTGGTGAAATTTTGAAATTTCAATGCAGTGTTACTTAAATTTCAGGGAATAAATAAGAAGTAGGTGTCTATCTAACGACCCTAACCACAATAAAATGATAATATTTTTTTATAATATTTTAGATATAAGTAGAGGACTCATGGCTCGATGTGATGCATATTTTTTTGTAATTTTTTTCCAAGTAAATAATTAATTATGATTTTTTTTTTTACATTTGAAAAAAAATATAAAAACTCGTATGTCTGGCCACGTTAACTTGGTCAAAACTTGATGAAATTCAATTTTTCTTTTTTTAATCCTATAGTATGTGAAGCATATAATGTGATGCATATTTTGGATTCAAAAAATGTGATACTGTTTGAAAGCCATAGATGTTTTTCAATCAGCCTATCAATTAGGACTTTAGTCATAATTTGAATAGAAAGTGAATAATTATTACTTATTAAATTCAAAGTAAGCATAACTTATATTGGTGGAAAGCTGAGAATCTCCTCTAAAATCCCTTTTCATTTCATCAATTTTGAGTAAACAAATTGTTGTTGGCCACATACCCATCATCTTGCCAATTTTGGCCCATCATGATCCTGCACATACCCGTGTCATGTTCTTTTTTTTTTGTGATAGTGGAAATAAGCATTTGATTTAAAGCCTAAAGGTAAAGGCTTATTAGGGTTGGGTGTTTTGATGGGAGGCGAGGTAATCACTTTTTGTTCTAAATGTTGGGAAATTGTGTTATGAGGGGTATTGGGCAAGGGAGTGAATTGTATTTTTAGATCTCCATAATGAAAGGGCACTGTGGCATTGACATCAACTACTTGGTTATTGACAATTTGAGTTTCTTGCTAAGGGGGGTTTCAATTGAATGTACCCTTTATTTTGTTTTCTAAAAGGTTGGGGATTGTTTTGGTTTGTGGGCTCGAATTTCTCAATTTAGCTAGAAGTGGATTTTGTATCTTGACTGCTAACCAAAATTTCAAAATCAAGGAGGGTAGTACATAGATGCATGAAGGATGGGAATTTCATCATGGTAAGATTGTCTTGAATCTTACTATGGAAATTTTCTATGAATATATTTTGAAGGTGTGGGTTAGGGACCTTGACATCAATTAGGGAATAAAGCGATTGATAGCATGAGAAAAAAATAGTTATCTTTTCTTCCTCTTTTTACTTTCATCTCATCAAATCAGCCAAGGTAATATTGGGAGTCATATGCATTTGGAAATGGATTACAAATGCCTCAAAAAGTTCATTGAATGAATGAATTGAGTTTTTTGATATAGGATAGATCCATTCCAAGGTAGTATCTTTCAAGAACCTAGGAAAAACATTTCCAATAGTTTATCAAGGACAAAGTCAATACATAGGGTAGTATAGGCATTAACATGGTTAGAAGGATATCTCTTCACTCCATATTTATTAAATATAGGAACCTCTACTCGTTGTGCCATCAGTGCTCGTAATATCTCTAAGGACAATGGACTTATTTTGACATAATATGTAGGTGGGCCATTTTTATTTTGGTTTATGGTGGAAATTTGTTTATAAAGGGATGAAATAGTTTGGAAAATTTATGTTATGAGAGGGTCATTAATTGTATTATGAGATGGAAGTGAAAGTGGTGATGGAGTGTATGTGTTCATAGGACAAGTGAATGGAATGCTTATAGGTGGTAAGGTAGGAGATATAACTTGTGATTCCACATAGGAACTAGGGATGTTATCAAGAATAACCAAGGAATGAATCACAGTACTAACTTGTTGAATTATTGTTGTGACTTGAGGATTGGTGTAGGTAGGTATTGAGGCTATTATTTTGAGAGGAGGAATTTGGTTTCCTCCTTGAATTGTACCATTTCTTGTTGGAAAATAACAACTAGTGGTTAAGAGAAGATATTTTCCAAGGACATCTACACTTTTAGGCATGTGGTGAATGTTTTCTATGGTAGGAATTGCAGTAGTTGAAATGTTTTCTAGGATTATTTGATGTTGTAAGTTGGCTAAATCCATATGAATTTTAATGATTTTTTCTTGTGGGATATTGTAAGTTCTTGTGTCAACATTCATGGTGCTACTTGAAGGCAAGGAATTGTTAAAGATGATGTCCATGCCTAGTGTACTAGTGTTAATACTAGTAGTGGAAGATCTAGACAACCGAAGATCCACAATGATTGTGCTATCACAAGATGACATGAGTCTCAAACTTTGTCTCACTATAGTATTAGAAATAGGACACCAAACACTCATTCAAAGGCTACTAAATACAGGGCGAATGCAAATACAATGTAAGCTAAGAATAGTGAAATCCTTATAACTGAAATTTTGGAAACTAAAACGAAAAAGAAAAAAACCGCAAACAAAAACTTAGAAAATACAATTTAAATCCTAGAAAATGTAGTGCAAAATATGTAGAGGGACTGATTTTCCCAAGGTGGTGAATGAATCCCAGTGATGATTTTTTTGAAAATTTTCAAAAAAATTTAATTAAATTTAGTGCTTTGTTATGTTTTCTGATGCAAATATAAGATGTAAATCCAAAATTTGATTAATTTTCAAAGAAATTAAGTGGAAAATGCAAGCTAAATGAGCTTTTCACTAATGCAAAATTTGAAACCGTAGAATGCAAATTAACTAATTCAAAACCTAATCCAATGTTAATGCAAGATAAATCTAGGACGTAAATGCACTCCAAATGAGAATTATGATATTTTATATGTAGGTTCACCAAAATGAAATGGAGGAAAATTGTAGGCTCTCTTTCACCTTTAGGGTTTATGACCTAAAAGGAGAGACAATCTCCACACACTTCACTCAAGAACAAACCCTTGATATTTTAATGTAAAGGAGATTGAAATCTTGCAAAGGGACTATCCTAAAGGCTGAATAAAATATAATGAGGGTTCACCACCATATTTAGACTTGGAAAAGATAATGCAATGCACAATAAAATTTAATGCCCTAATTGAATGCAAGGTAACACTAAATGACCTACAAAAGCAAATGAAATAAAACTAAAAACTGACAACAAGAAGTTGTCCACCTGGGAAACTGGAGCTGGCTAGATGAAGATCTAGAATGCTAGAAATTCTATAATTGCAGTTGAATGGGACTCATTTTCCAAGTTACGTGAATTAGTCTAGTTTTTGGGAAAATGCATTAGAGCAGGTTTTAGCCAAAAGGTTATCCAGATCTATGAAAATATTTGTTAGGCATGTATAATGGGACTCATTTTCCACTAATGGCGAATCAGTCCACTTTTATGTTTTTGAAATTTCGGGACTAGATTTTTTCCTCTCAGTCTACTCTACTCATTCTTATTGGTCTTCATATTTGAAACTGTAAATTTCCACCGGCATGCCTTCTCCAAGCTTCTCCAAGGCTTGATGACAACTTTAGGGATTTGATAACTTTTCTCCAAGTTTTCTCCTTGACAAATTTACAACTTAGCTATGCAAATCACACAGAAGAAGAGGGGGAAATATTGTGGGGTTAGTGAATAGGGGTTTTTCTTGGTCAAACCCCTTGTTGGTAATTGAACCTTGAAATGAAAGCAAATATGAATGGAGAATTATGAATGAACAAATAGTAATGTTGTAACTCACCAAAACCTAACAATAAGGTGTTGCAATTATGCTTGAAATAGCTGCAATGGACATGGTTCTTGACTCTTGAACTAATGATTTTAATCTTGCTCAAAACACTTGCTTGGATCATGAACTCTACATCACAATTGTTAGCACGGTAACAAACATGAAGAATGCAATCTTTAACATGATCATTGGCACTTGAAGAATGCTATAAAATACTTGATAATATTCCCTTGAAGACTCTTGAATTCTCTTGTGAATGCTCAAATTCTCTTGTAAACTCTCTTGAATTCTAAGTATTGAATATGAGTGAAAGAACCTTGTATTTATACTTAATTATGCAAGAATTCCTAAAATTACAACACTATAAGCCGACATCAAATCTAGGAGAATAAAATTCCTCCAAAAATTTGAATTAAATTTGAATCTAGGCCACACAAGACTCATTTAACCAAGGTGGGGAATGGTTGCCATAAAACATAGCGTATGGGACCAAAAATGAAAAGTTCTTGGAAATGTGTGAAAATCAGTTCAGGGGCAAAAGATCTAGGTGGGACCCATTTGCCCAAGGTGGCGAATGAGTCAAAGACACTAAATTTAGGCCACACAAGCTAGGAATACCTAAATTATGATTGGTCAATGATTGGTGTCAAGATTAACCTCAAAAAGATGTAATAAATGAGGCTTGTGGATGAAAAATAAGGCCAATTAGAGTATAAGAAATCCCAATTAAAGCATAAGAAATCCTAGAGAAATGTACAATTATGTTATAACAATCCAAATAGGGAAAGATTAAGGTTTATTTTGATTAAAATTATGTTTATTATTCTTAGTTAATTGATAAAACCCTAGAAAAGTGTGAAAGTGTGTTTCAACACTTCACAACACTTTAGCAAGGCACCATTAGGTTGCATTATTTCACAAGATCCCAAGACCCAATACCTATGTGTCATCCACATTGCAAAACTAAATCAAGGCTACATTAAGCAGAAATCCACAAGGAGGACCCAAACAAGTGTGAAAATGTCAAGGGGTCCATTTTACTACATTACATTTATCCCCCACATTAGTGGGAGGATGAACTTGCTTGAAACTCACACTAAAGTAGACAAACATGCACCGAGGGGGGTTCAAATGTACCAATGCTAACCAGATGAGACAATAATGATCAAGAGGGGTGATCAAACCCCCAAGATTAAGATCTCATGATAAACCAACATAAGCATAAAGGAACACACATGAGAATGATATAAAGAAAAACAACTAGGAACAACAATACACTATGAAAGATGAAAAAAAAAAGATGAAATAAAAGAGTTAGATCAAGCTTTGATCATTTATCCATCAGGATGTGATTCAGATCAAGGTTGTTTGTTCGAAAAATGCATACTCACTCTGGTGGAGAGCACCTCATTTCTCCATTTTGTGAGTTTGGTTTAGATAGGTTGTTTGATTCAAGTTATGGTCAAATATGGCCATGTTAGGCTATTTTGTAATGTTATTTTTTAGTTTTGAGTTTAGGTGGGGTCATGATGCCAATAATGTAATGTTGCAAAGTTGTTGTCATGGGTAGTTGAAAGGTAGTTCTAGGCATTGTGAGTAGTTGGTTAAGTTATAAATATGTTGGAAAATTTAAGTTAGTGGTTGTTGAAGAGTTTAGAGGAGAATATCAATCAAATATCTTTGTTTCTTTGTTAATTTTTGTGTATTTTCTTCATTTCTAGCCTATGTACGAGTCTGTACAACATGAGTTTTCTCTAAGATGATTTAAACCTATTGTAGAATGGGTTTATTTTTTATTTGTATCCATTATTTTGGAATTATATTAAGTTCCAAGCAACTTAGAGGTAGATTTCTGAAAATTGGTTTGAACTTGCTCATACAAGGGTTTGAGTGTAATATATTGAAATAGGACATTCCACCTATTGTTGAAGTCATGTATCGATGGAATGGGCCATTATGTAAGTAGGACAGGGTTTATTAATAAGAAAATAGCATTAGTGAAGGCATTTGAAGAGATTATCAACATTGCCCCTGTTGAAACACAAAATTTAGGCCTTAAGAACAAGGCTAGAGTTAGTGAATTGGGGATATTTCTTGAGATAGAATCTTGTGTGATGTGGTACCTATGAGTATATGCCATTTGTTATTAGGGATATCATGGCAATAATAGATATTTTATTTGTATAATGGAAGGCATAATAGTTATAAGAATATGAAGGATGGAGTTTCCTTTACATTGATTCCATTGTTGGAAAATGATCATAGAAAAAGCAAGGCAACAAGAGTAATATTTTAGGGCAGGAAAGAGTTTATGAGACATGAGAAAGACAAGTACAATGAAGGTGTATGCTGTAGAAAAATGTACCCTTTGCTTGACATGGAATTAATTCATGATAAAAAGGACTTAATGAGGTCTTAATCTAGTGTTGTGAGGCATTTTATGCATCCACACTAGGCCTTGGACCCTTGAAAATTGAATAACATGCTTTTAACGATGTCTTGTAAAGGTGTTGTAAAGTCTTGTGAAGGAATTTCACGCTTTTATGGACTTAATCAACTTATTTCTCCCTAATTCAACATTATAAAATATGTTTAATAACATTATTACATCAATCTAGAAGGTTCTTGAATTAAACTTAATGATAAACTAGTGTTATAATGTGTCTTGCACATTCACATCAGTTTTTGTGCCCTTCTAGGCTATGTGGACCTAATTTTAATCTTGTAAAGTGTATTTAATCATACTTTCACATTGATTTATGTGTCCCAAGCCCTATTTTACATTTATATCATCACTAATAGATCCCTAATGATCCGTATTGTGCACCCTAAGGCTTTAATTGATCAAATACCCAACAAAGTTGTAAATTAAACCTTATTCCTTAGCTTATGAGTTGTTGGAATGGCCCTTGTGGGACCCATTTTCCATGCATGGTGAATCAGTCCCATCCAAGTGGGACCCATTAACCATGTGTGGTGAATGAGTCCTATCTGGCCCCATTTTGACCCTTGAGCATGAAAAAGTGAAATTTAAAGTTTAATTTGACTACATGTCGGCCTTTGATGAGGTATAATTGGGATACTAAGGCAAAATTATCTATAAATAAGTGTTTTTATTCTCATTTTACATCTAACAACTCATTTTTACATCTCTCATCATTAATTCATCTTCTATCTTCTCATCCAAGTCAAGCAAGTTAGGGCTTCTTCATTAGAAGTCTTCAAGTCAACTTTATAAAGCATTCAAGGGATGAACCTTCCTCCATTGTTTCATACTTTCAAGATAAGATCATCATGACAAGGTAATCATCTCCATTTTTGCATGTTTCATTACTTTATTTCATCATTTTGGCTTAATTACCTAAAGGAGTTTGACCAAGGAAAACTCCCATATCCTAACCCTTAACACTTTTTCCCCTTTGAATGTGTTTGTGTATGTAAATTTATCAAGTTAAAGGTGAGAAAAGGTGTACACATATCATGAAAGTCATTCAAGGTGTTTCAAGCTCTATTTCAAGCTTGGAGAGAGTCCACAAGTCCAATTCTGCAGATTCAGATCCAGAGATTCATCAAAAACAAAATTATGAATCCTAAGGCATAGAATCCAATCCAGATTTCTCTATTTTCTAAAAGAGGACTTATTCACCATTGATGGAGAATTAGTCCCATTTCAAGGCTTGAACAATGATTTCTGAAGATCTGGATACCTAATTCCCTGAAACTGGTTCTAACACTTTTTGACAAAAATAGAACTCATTCTCCATACATGGAGAATCAATCCAAATGAGAATTTTTGGTGTCTTATACAAGTATTCAGAGCCTCATTCTATCCTCTTCCAACTTCCAAGTTCATATCTTCAACTAGGTTATTTTTTGTTTCAGTTTTTTTATTGTCCTAGTCAATTTGTTTAAATACACATTGTGTTTTCCAAAACTTTTGTATTAGGTTAGAATGCATTCCTTAATCTGCATTTTCATGAAGTTTTTATCATTTAAATATATCTGCACACACATTTCACACCCCTCTTTCCATTTCTTCTAATGTTAACAAAGTCATTTTGGCCCATTTTCCTCTCCTTCTAGGTGAAAAACCCTAACAAGGAGCTAGAGATTTTGGGGACCCAAAATATTTTTTACATTTTGGTGAACCTGCCATTTGAATCCCTTCTTTTCTGATTTTGGAGTCCATTCATCATCTTAGAGTTTCCTTCATTGCATTTTGCACTAGTTAGCTTACATTATAGGGTTTCATTTTTGCATAAGTAAAAGTGCATAATAGGTTGTATTTTTGCATCTTTCATCATTGAATAGCTCTGAAATTCTACATTTTTCATTTAGAACTACATCATAGAACTCATAACACATCAAAATCAGTTACAATTTTTTGAAAATTTTGAAAAAAGTCCATCCTGGGACTCATTCGCCACCTTGGGCGAATCAATCCCTTTTGACCCCTAAAACAACACTTTATAGAACTCAAAAAAATAAAATTAGGCTTCTATTTGGTTGCTTTACCTATATATATATCAATCAATTACATTTTTGTAGCATGCATTTTGTTACATCTTGCTTCAATTATCTCATTTCATGCATTGTTTCAATTTCACTTTTGCATTTACAACATTTCATCTTTTAGATTAGTGCATCGGTCAACTAGTTTGTTTGCAATCTAAAAAGTTACATTTCATTCTATGTCTGTATATTTCATTTTATTAGAAATAAGCATCATTTACATTCATGGAATTTAGACTCTTGCAAGTTCTATTTTCAGTCATATTTCGTAGTCCTTTTAGATCAGCTTACATTGAGGAAACTCTCACAAATATCCATAACCAATCACACAACACATCAAAAGAACCATTTACAACACACATAACATCAAATCCCTTTAGTAGTGATGATTTTTCAATGTTAGATGAAGCCTTCAATGAATTCCTCTCTTCTAAATCATCCACTAAAGCTTTTCTCCAAAAGGATGCAAGCATTGATAATCATGATAATCATTATTGTTCTTCTCCTAATATCTCTTCCATTGGTGATGAAGGTATCTTGTTGATAGAAGAAACAATCATTGAAGATAATGGAATTCTTTCTTTTCTTCCTTCTCATCCCACTTGCAAACACATTATGACACACAATATGAAATCATTGCCCCTACCTTACCGAGTCCTCATTCATCTCCCAACACCTCCCTTAATAGTGAAAATGCTACAATAGTGAGTGATCATGGGAAACACATTTGTGTGGAGGATATGAATAATAACTATAACAATCCTACTCAAGAAGATATTCTAGGACATGAGGATGTAATTATAAATGAAAATCCAACATTTTCTTCTCCTAATATCTTCTCTACCCAAGAAGAAGATAGTTTAGTGTTAGAAGATATCATTGGTGTAACTCCTGATACACTTATTTCTTCATTCTATGATGTCTCTCCCATGTGGGAAGCTCTTTTTGAACAAAAAATTCCAATCATTAGTAACCATGAAACTCCTAGTAATCCTTCTATTGATTCCTCTCCTATGAGTGATGAAGCTATCTTGTCTACTCTAATTATGGCATATGATGAACATATTAGCTCTCCTACTAGGGTCAATCTTATGGCACATAAGAATGATATCTTAGTAACAACCAACAACCAAATAGAGTCTCATATCCTCACTTTTTCTACTGGGTATGTGCAGGATCATCATGGAAAAAACAAGCCTTTAAGTGGCAAAAAATTTAGAAAAATCAGAGTTAGGCAACTTGACGTAAATATTTGAATAAGTCATCTATATTATTTCAAAAATATGTAAGAATAGAATCTATATAAAATTTAATGTAGTTTCTAAACTACTAGGTTTGTTTAAAGAAAGAAAAAATCTATTTGGTGAAAATGTGAAATTTCAATGTAGTGGTACTTAAATTTCAGGGAAAAAATAAGAAGTAGGTATCTGTCTGACCACCCTAACCACAAGAAAATGATAATATTTTTTTATAATATTTTAGATATTAGTAGAGGACTCATGCCTGGATGTGATGCATATTTTTTTGTAATTTTATTCCAAGTAAATAATTAATTATGAATATTTTATTACAACTTTTTAAAAAATATAAAACATGTATGTCTACCTTAACTTGGCCAAAACTTCATGAAATTCAATTTTTCTTTTTTTAATCCTATAATATGTGAAGCATAGAATGTGGTACATGTTTTGGATTCAAAAAATGTGATACCGTTTGAAAGCTATAGATGTTTTTCAATTAGCCTATCAATCAAGACTTTAGTCATAATTTGAATAGAAAATGAATAATAATTACTTATTAAATTCAAAATAAAAAAAAATTTATATCGGTGGAAAGCTAAGAATGTCCATTAAAAACTCTTTTCGTTTCATCAATTTTGGGTAAAAAAATAGTCGTCAGCCACATACCCATCATATTGCCACTTTTTGGCCCATCATGATCCTGCACATACCCTACTCCAACAAATTCAACCCTTAATCATCACCCTACGCAATCCCACACTATACCCAACCTCATTCTTCAAAATAATAGTCTTCATGATTGTCCTTTCATAGCCATCAACCCATCCAACCACCCCTCACTCAACATCCATACTATCACCAATAATTTTTCCAAGAAACCTTTACCCTTGTTACATCCTAAATCAATACATGAATAACATTAGTTGTATGATCATAGTATTCTCACTATTACATGTTTCACATCCCTTGCAAGGGGAACCATACCATCATCCACTTTAGGCTCACCTTCATCCTACACTAAGTGGGGGCAAGGGGTTTGACAACCTTATCCCTATATGTCACTTGTTTTTATCTCTTTCGACTACTCGTTAAATTTTCATGAACATATAAGAGCATGCTTGAGATGTGAATGACATGTCTTAAGATTGACTCACATGTGACATTCTTTCTTTCAAGGACATGGCTTATCAAAAACATATGACTTGGCATAGGGATTTTCAGATAATCTCTCACGTTCTTCTCTTCTACTTTAAAACAATTGCTCACAACAATGGTGTTAGAAACCACTTTAAAGTGGGGGGCATACAATACCATAATTCATTTGCATTGTTGGTTCCTAGTGTACCATTGTCATTTATGTGATGTGTTCATCACTTTGTGGATGACATTGGGTGTGATGTCCTTCATAAGTGTGATTTGTCTCAGCATATTACATTCCTCTTAGTGGTCTAATGCGATACACTGCATCCCCTAAGTTGCGAATATACTATTCTTTGATTGGTCCTCTCTTGGATACATTAGAAAAAAATTTCCCAAAGTGATTGACCTTGCATGAACTAAACAAGACTCCTTTGAACATCTTTTCACATTTTACAATTTACATTTTTACACTTTTTGCATTTTTACACTTTTGCATTTCTTATTGCCACCTTACATAACGCAACTTGCATGACTGTGGTACCTTTGTCTTTTCTTTCATAGCATTTTTCTCTGTGGCACCTTGTTAAATTTATCAGAAGGAATAACTTTAACATGGTTGAGCAGCAAGCCCACCTAGTGGCATGACTTTTACCCATAGCCACCTTTGTGTTTTGTGAGTGCATACCAAATAATGTATGTATCTTACCTATTTGGGATTTCTCACCCTGCATAAAACTAGTTCTATGGCCCTAGAGTGAGTATTCTTTTGGCCTTTCTCACCTAGCAGACAACTAAGAAGTTTTGTCGGCCCAAAGTGAGTACATCCTTTATACCTTGTCTTTCATTCTCTTCATTCTTGCCATTGCCTAATTTTGTATCTTGGGGGCTTGACTTAGGATCATGGATCCTACGGGCTTGGCCACCTTCTTTGATCTTTTTCATTCTTTGTCATCTACATCTATGTATGAAGACCTCTCTTGAATTTCTACTTTAGTGTGAGTTTGAAACAAGTTCATCCTCTCACTATAGTGGGGGCTAAATGTGTCGTAGACAAATGTACCCTTTTCTTGACATTGCATTAATTCATGGTAAAATGGACTTAATGAGATCTTAATCTAGTGTTGTGAGGCATTTTATGCATCCACACTAGGTCTTAGACCCTTGCAAATTCAATAACATGCTTTTAACGATGTCTTGTAAAGGTGTTGTAAAGTCTTGTAAAGGACTTTTATGCTTTTCTAGACTTAATCAACTTATTTCTCCCTGATTAAACATTATAAAATGTGTTTAAGTAATAACATTATTACATCAATCTAAAAGGTTCTTGAATTAAACTTAATGATAAACTAGTGTTGTAATGTGTCTTGCACATTCACATCAGTTTTTGTGCCCTTCTAGGCTATGTGGACCTAATTTTAATCTTGTAAAGTGTAATTAATCACACTTTCACATTGATTTATGTGTCACAATACCTATTTTACATTTACATCATCACTAATAGGTCCCTAATAACCCGTATTGTGCATCCTGAGGCTTTAATTGATCAAATACCCAACAAAGCTGTAAATTAAACCTTATTTCCTTATTCCTTGGCTTCTGAGTTGTTGGAATGGTCCCTGTGGAACCCATTTTCCAAGCATGGTGAATCAATCCCATCCAAGTGGGACCCATTCCCCATGTGTGGTGAATGAGTCCTATTTGTCCCCATTTTGACCCTTGAGCAAGAAAAAGTGAAATTTAAAGTTTAATTTCACTACATGTCAACCTATGATGAGGTATAATCAGGATACTAAGGCACAATTGTCTATAAATAAGTTTTTTTATCCTCATTTTACATCTAACAACTTATTTTTACATCTCTCATCATTAATTCATCTTCTATCTTCTCATCCAAGTCAAGCAAGTTGGGGTTTCTTCATTAGAAGTCTTCAAGTTAGCTTTATAAAGCATTCAAGGGATAAAAATTCCTCCATTGTTGCATACTTTCAAGATCAGATCATCATGACAAGGTAATCATCTCCATTGTTTCATGTTTCATTACTTTATTTCATCATTTTTGTTTAATTACCTAAAGGGGTTTGACCAAGGAAAACCCCCATATTCTAACCCTCAATAGTTTTTTCCCTTTGCGTGTGTTGTGTATGCATATTTATGAAGTGGAAGGCGAGGAAATGTGTACACATCTGATCAAATTAATTCAAGGTGTTTCAAGCTATATTTCAAGCTTGGAGAGAGTCCATAGGTCCAGTTTTGCAGATTCAAATCGGAAGATTCATTAGAAACAAAATTGCAGATCTTAAGCCACATAATCTAATCTAGATTTCTCTATTTTCCAAAAGAGGACTCATTTTCCATTGTTGGAGAATCAGTCCCATTTCTAGGCTTTAACAATGATTTTTGAAGATCTGGATACCTAATTCCCCGAAACTGGTTCCAACACTTTCTGCCAAAAATAGGACTCATTCACCATACTTGGAGAATCAGTCCTAGTGAGCATTTATGGTGTTTTCTGCAAGTATCCAGAGCCTCAATCTTGCCTCCTCTAGCTTCCAGGTTCATATCTTTAACTCGGTTATTTTTTGTTCTAGTTTGTTTACAGTCCTAGTCAATTTGTTTGAATTCACATTGTGTTTTCCAGCACTTCTGCAGTAGGTTAGAATACATTCGTTAATCTACATTTTCATTAAGTTCTTAGCATTTAAATACATCCACACACACACTTGACACCCCTCTTTCCATTTCTTCTAATGTTAACAAAGTCATTTTGGCCAATTTTCCTCTCCTTCTAGGTGAGAGACCCTAACATGGAGCTAGAGATTTTGGGGACCCAAAATCTTTTCTACAAGGTGAAAACACTAATAAAAAGGAAAGTGTTTAGACAATAGAGATAGACAAGGATGCAATGTTGAAGAGTAAAAAGGATGATGAATTGGTGATGAAGACTAAGATGGAAAAAATCAACGGTGAAATGACCTTGAAGAATCAAAACAATTTAGAAAAGCATGGTGAAGAAAAGAGAGCGATTGAGTTTTTTCTATGGAAGGAAAAGGGGGATGCAAGATAGTCAAGCACTATCAAGACAGTGATGAGTAGGTATGATATGACAAATATGAGAGAAGGGGATAAGAGGAATGCAAATGAGTTGCCTAACGAAAAGAAAGATTGGCCTAGCAAGGTCACAATAAGAGAGGTTTATTATCCACTGATTGGGAAAGAGGATAAAGTGTAGCAGACATTTGATAGAAAATAAGATGGAATACCTAATGGAAAAGGGTTCTTAGAGGTAGAGATCATCATAGGGACACTAAATTTTCCTTTAAAAGGAAAGGAAGAAAAGGGGCGATAAGTATTGTCATAATAGAGATGAGGAGGACTGAGAACATAGTGTTATTAATGAAAAATGGTTTAAAGATAGTGATGAAAGAAAGAGATGAGGTAACCCAAGAGAAAATGGGTAAGTTCAAGAATGAAGTATAAACAATAAGGATGAAATGGAAAGATATTGTGTCAAGGGACATGAAAGAGTGTGAAGCCATTCTAAGGCTTGAATATGTCAAGATGACAAAGGTAGAAGGTGAGGATAAAAGTTTGAAACATGATATAAAGAGGGTGAAGAGTGACATAATTGTGGGAAGACAACCTTGGGAAAAGAAAAAAATTGAGAACATGGTGGGTAAAGTACATTTTCCATTGATGGGAAAAGTACTTAATGAACCTAAAAATATAGAGATGGTGAAAGAAAAGAGTCTAGTGCAAGACAAGAAGATGAAGAGTATAGTGAGCCAAGGAGAATGGCAAAGAGTAGTGAAAGAGATTTTAGAGATTGAAGAGAAAGGGAAGTTGTAGTCACCCCAAGAGGTGAAGTTGTGAAGTTGACAATGATAGGCCAAGAGAAGGCTAAAGAAAGAGTGTTTTTGAAATCTCCAAATAAAGTGGAGAAGAGTGATGTTGTTGTGGTAAGGACAAAGTTGTCCTTGAATGAAAACGTTGGTTGAGGGGAAGTTGTATTCTTCCATGACAGTGGTTCCAAGAATGGAGAACCTAAAGAAGGTTGTGAAGATAAGAGCTAAGAGGAAAAGAGTGAAGGAAGTCTTGTATATTACTACCTTTTTTTATAATAATCTTGAATGGAGTCAAGCCTAGGGTCAAGATGAAAAAGGAAATACAAAGTGTGGACTATTTTACAATGAATGAAATATTGAAGAAAAAAGTGGAAGCAGATGGTGACAAGTCAGAGCATGAAGGTGCAGATCCAAAATGATGAGGAAAGAAGAGGAAAAATTTTCATGGAAAATTCCAAACAAAAGGTGAAGATGAAGATCAAGGTGGAGTAGTTGCAAGAACAAAGAGGACATCAAAGATTTATTGCAGGTCAAGAGAGGAAGACTTACAAGGGACTTGAAAAGATTTCATGGCCGGGTGAATGGTGCAAAGAACCTTGTTACTCCATTTTGTGAATTTGGTTTAGATAGGTTGTTTGAGTTTAGGTGGGGTCATGATGCCAATAATGCAATGTTGCAAAGTTATTGTCATTTCAAATATTGCAAAAGGTGCAAATTTGAAAGTTAGAGGGAAGCCCAGTAGTCATGGGTAGTTGAAAGGTAGTTCTAGACATTTTGAGGATTTGTTTGAGTTGTAAGTATGTTGGAAACTTGAATTTAGTAGTTGTTGAAGAGTTTGGAGGTGAATATCAATCAAATATCTCAGTTTCTTTGTTAATTTTTGTGTATTTTCTTTGTTTCCAACCTTTGTATAGGTCTGTATAGTAGATTTTTTCTCTAAGATGATCTAAATATGTTGTAGAATGGGTTTATTTTTTATTTGAATCCATTCATGTGGAATTCTATTAAGTTCCAAGCAACTTAGAGTAGATTTATGAAAACTAGTTTGAACTTGCTCATTCAAGGGTTTGAGTGTAATATGTTAAAATAGGTCATTCCACCTATTTTTTCAGGCTATGTATCATTGGAATGGGCCTGATGTAAGTAGGATAGGGTGTAGGAATAATAAAATAGCATTGGTGAAGGAATTTGAAGATATTCTCAATGCTGCCCCTATTGAAACACAAAATTTAGTCCTTTAGAACAAGGCTAGAGTTAGTGAATTGAGTATATTGCTTGAGAAAAAGATAGAACTAGTTGGGAAAAGTGTGAGTATGTGGATTTTTTGAGTTAGAACATTTGCATAGGAAGGGAAGGTCAAATTGTAGGTTTGGGCTTGAAGCCTTAGTTGAGTAAAAGGCATTTGGGAAATGAAAGGTGGGTTTTATAGTGACAAAGTAGGTGAAGTTAGGGGAAAGCATAATTGTGTGGTTAATTAAGCTTGTGCAGTAGAATAAGGTATGTTGGAAGTGGTTTCAAGGTTGCGGGAGGTCTAGATATGGGTTTTCCAATAAACCCTTGCCAATTTGGAGAAAAGTGAGGGTTTCATGAAAGTGAGACATAGGAAGCAAGTATTGACTCAAATATTGGAGAATATGTGGTTTTGAAAGAATTTTAAGGTCTTTCTAATGGTATTTTGTGTTGGTAGCAAGATTTGAGGTGTGTTCCTTTGGAAAAGTGACCTAATTGGTCAGTTTGAACAATGTTGGAAGCCTATTTTTGTGATGATGTTCCAAAGAGGCCTAATAGGATTTTGAGATATTTTTTGTGTAGGGTTAATGGGTCTACAAAAATATGTGTGGTTGATGGATTTTTCAAAGCGGTTGAGAGATAAGACCTAAAAACAAGGTCTAGATACATACTATTCAAGTAGGTTGGTTATAAGGAAGTTAACCCCACAGAGGGTTAACCCCACAGAGGGTTTGAAGTCTTCAAAGGTGATTGAAATAATTCTTGAAAGGTGTTGATAGGTCAAATACCTTGCTTTCATTACATCACACTTTGAGGCAACGAAACTCCTGGTTTTCTGTTGGGTGAGAATTCCTAAAAGGTGAGAAACATACATTTATGGCTGGTATGTACTCACACATGTGCAAGTGGTTATGGGTAAAGTCATGCCTTAGATCGGGCTTCTTGCTCAAACCATACCAAAGTTATACCTCCTAATTACTTTAATTGGGCACGACACAAAACTGATTTTTGAGCTTCATGATACAAGAAAACTTAGTATGCTTGGAGCTCATGAACAAATACGATGGCTCTATAGGCATGAAAGTTGTGTTATGCAAGGTGGCCATATAACAACAAATGAAAAATGAAAAATAGGAAATGTTCAAAGGAGTCATGCTGAGCTCATGTGAGGACTTTAACTTTGGGAACATTGTGCCTAATGTCTCCAAGAGAGTACTAATCAAAGAATAGAAGATTCACAACTTAGGGGATGTAGTGTATCACATCAAGCCACCAAGAGGAATATAATATGCTAAGATATATCATGCTCTTGGAGGGAATCACACCTAATTCCATGCAAAAAGTAGAAAACACATCGTATGAAGTATGAAAACTACACCAAGAACAATGAATTTAAAGAAAAATGCAAAAGAGTAATGTTGATGTATGCCCCCACTTTAAAGAAATTCCCAAACACCTTTCTATGAGAAATTACTTTAAAGTAGAAAATGAAAAATGAAAACAAGATGGAAGACATGAGATCCAACTTGGACAACCCTATTCCAAGTCATATGTTTTTGAGTATAGTTGTGCCATGTAAGAGAAAAAGAAAAGAGAGAGGGGTTGCCCCCCAAAATGAAAATACCAAACACATAAAGGATCTATGGATTTTGGATCCGTATGTTCATTTCTACATTGTTTTTAGAGAGCTCAAAACTACCATCATTCCCCTAATACACATAGAACTAGAAGAATGACACATAGAGAGAAGAAACAAAGAAAAACCTTTTGGGTCAACATGGAAGAGACATATGGTGTCTCAATGCCTTGTGTCATCCCCAAAAGGAAAACACAAGACAAATGAAAAAGAGAAAAGGGATAGGAAAAGAAAAATACTTTTGGGTCAACATGGAAGAGACATAGGGTGTCTCAACACATTATGTCATCCCCAAAAGGAAAACACAAGACAAATGAAAAAGAGAAAAAGATAAGGAAAAAGAAAATAATTTTGGGTCAACATGGAAGATACATAGTGTGTCTCGACACCTTGCATCATTCCCAAGCAGAAAACATAAGAAAAATGAAAAAGATATAAAGAAAACAAGTGAAAGAGATACATGACATAGAGAAGAATGAAGGTACAAATAGAGGAATGTCAAGCAAAACATCACGGGGGATCACATTACACACATGCAATCACAAGAAAGAAAATAAAAAAGAAATAATGCACAAGACTAGTAAGAAATATGTGAGTCAACCTATGTTCATTATATACCAAAGGCATGAAACTAGCTAAAGGGACAAGAGCAAGTGTCAAACTAGAAGAAGCACCAGGTTCAAAACTCTTTCTAGGATATTTGTCATTAAAGCTCATGGAAGAGGAAAATAATGTATTTAGTTCATTATGCACCTCTTCGTCAATTCTAGCAACCTCAACATCGTCATCCAAATTAATCACGACAAGAGGTTGAAGGATAATGTCCATGGAAGAGTTCAACTCTTTTTGTGATTTTTGTATTGGATTGTTTTGTTTTGGGGCAGGGGTAGAATCATCGTGAATTGCATCAATCAAGTTTAGATCTTGATTTTCTTTGTTTAATTCTTCATGTAACTTGCAAGCAAGGGCACAACATCTATGCCTATGCTCCCAAACACCTCTGTTTCTTTTGGTATTGTTTTCAAGTTGCATTTTTGTAAGATTAGTTTGATCAACCATATGTTTCTTTTTTCCATAAGGAGAGGAACAAAAGGAACCATAGGAGGTTTCTCAACCACTTTCTCTTTGAGAACTTGTTTAATTCTAGTAGGTGTGATCTGATTGGTTTCATTATCTCTTGGTCATTTGAAGGATGAAGTTTCTATTTTATGTTGGTCTTGGTTGTTTGGATCTTGTTTAGGTTCAAGCATAGTTTCATCAAGGATGGGAGGTTAAGAAGTGGATGGGGACATGTATCAAATAGGTAGTTCAACTATTTTATTTTCTTTGAATTTTTTGTAGGATATGGAAAAGAAGTCTTCTCGTGGCTTTATAGTTTCCATGGGCTCATGACAAAATGAATCTAAGAAAAAATTTCCTTTGGATTAAAAAGTGTTAAAGCCACTATGTTGAACAATGAATACTTCATTGTCAAAGGGAAACTTTAAGCATTTATGCACAACTGAAGTGGCATATTTCACGGATCAACGCCATGAGTGGCCTAGCTTCACATGAAATTGGCCCGACTATGGGATGATGGAGAATGTGACCTCTAATGTTTTTGGTCCTATCTATAATGGTAAGGTGATTGATCTTATCGTAGGGAAAGAAAAACCATTATGTCTCTTGATGCATGCTTTTTGTTTATCATTTTCAACTTGATAGAGGGGTATGTACATGATCATCATGGAAAAAATAGGCCCTTAAGTGGAAAAAAATTTAGAAAAATCAGAGTTAGGAAAATTGACATAAAAAATTGAATAAGTTATCTATATTATTTCAAAAATATGTAAGAGTAGAATCTATAGCAAATTGAATTTAATTTCTAAACTACTAGGTTTATTTTTTATTTTTTAAATCTATTTGGTGAAAATTTCAAATTTCAATGTAGTAGTACACTTAAATTTCACGGAAAAAATAAGAAGTAGGTGTATGTCTGACCACCCTAACCACAATAAAATGATAATATTTTTTATAATATTTTATATATAAGTAGAGGACTCATGTCTCGATGTGATGCATATTTTTTTGTAATTTTTTTCAAAGTAAATAATTATTTATGATTTTTTTATTACAACTTTTAAAAAATATAAAAACTCATATGTTTGACCACCTTAACTTGGTCAAAACTACATGAAATTATTATTTTTTAATCCTATAGTATGTGAAGCATAAAATGTGTTGCATGTTTCTGATTCAAAAAATGTGACACCATTTGAAAAATGTAGATGTTTTTCAATCATCCCATCAATCAAGACTTTAGTCATAATTCAAATAGAAAATAAATAATAATTAATTATTAAGTTCAAAGTAAAGCATAATTTATATTGGTGGAAAGCTAAGAATCTCCTTTAAAATCCCTTTTTTTTTCATTAATTTTGGGTAAGAAAAAGTCATCAGCCACATACCCTACACATACCCATCATGATCCTACACATACCCAGAGTTCATGCAAAAGTAAAAATTATTTGGTGGTCACATTCTCCCCATAGGTAAGATCTATTAATATCCCATTAGTGGGATTGTCATAATACAACCAACGATGTAGAGATGGTCAACCATAGGGTGCATGTTTAATTATATCTTTAGAGAAGAAAGAAATGTCAAGAGGACTCTAGTTTGACCCTTACAAGGGATGACATCTATCACCCATACTATTTCATCTATAGGATTGACATTGATAGAATTATTTAGAACGTAATCATTATTTTCATCATCTATATCATCATTCATCACATCATTCTTTGTAGTTTTCTGGGCATTGACAAATGAAATATCATGTTTGGGCATTGAGTTGGCAAAAATATGCATGTTTTGATTTAGAGGGGAAACATACCTATTTCCTTGAACACTAACACCTCCAATAGATAGATGACCAAAATAAATGAGGTCTTGCACAAGATGTTTAAGATGCTTACAATATTCCATGCCATGTTCATTTTTTTCAGTGATAGTGGCAATAAGCATTTGATTTAAAGCTCAAAGGTAAAGGATTATTAGGGTAGAGTGTTTTGATGGGAAGCAAGGTAATCAATTTTTCTAAATATTGGGCCATTGTGTTATGAAGGTATCAGGAAAGGGAGTGAATTGTATTTTTAGATCTCCATAATGATAGGGCACCATGGATTTGACAATATCTACTTGGTTATTGACAATATTTCTTGTTTTATAAGGGGGGTTAAATTGAAGGAACCCTTTATTTTGTTTTCTAAAAGATTGGGAATTTTTTTGATTTGTGGGCTTGAATCTCTGAATTTGGATAGAAATGGACTTTGTATCTTGGCTGCTCACCAAATTTTGATAATCACAGAGGGCAATACACAGGGGCATGAAGGATGGAAATTTCATCATGGTAAGCTTTTTTTTAATCTTACTTTGCAAATTTTCTATGAACATATTTTGAAGGTGTCGGTCAGGGACCTTGACATTGATTTGGGAATAAAGCGATTGATAGCATGAGATAAAATTATTTATCTTTTATTCCTATTTTTTCTTTCATATCATCAAATCAGCCAAGGTAATCTTGGGAGTCATATGCACTTGGAAATGGTTTACAAATTCCTCAACAAGTTCATTGAATGAACAAATTGAGTTGTTTGGTATGGAAAAGAACCATTACAAGGAAATATCTTTGAAGGACATAGGAAAAACATTTCCAACAATTTATCATCAAGGACAAAGTCACTACATAGTATGTGAAATTTTTGACATAATATGTAGGTGGGCCATTTTGATTTTGGTTTATGGTGAAATTTTTTATTTGAAGGGATGAAATAGTTTGAAAAATTTGTGTTCATAGGACAATTGAATGGAATGCTTATAGGTGTTAAGGTAAGAGATGTAACTTGTGATGCCACATAGGAACTAGGGATGCTAGCAAGAATACCCAAGGAAGGAATCACATTACTAACTTGCTACCTTATTATTGTGACTTGAGGATTAGTGCAGGTAGGTATTGAGGCTATTGTTGTGGGAGGAGGAATTTGGATTCCTCCTTGACTTGTAACATTTCTTGTTGCAAAAGAACAACTGGTTGTTGAGAAAATTTATTTTCTAAAGATCTCAACTATATTTTTCACAAAGTCAAGGCCATATTCACTTTCAAGCATGTGGTGAATGTTTTCTATGGTAGGAATTGTAGTATTTGAAATGTTTTCTAGGATTATTTGATGTTGTAATTTTTCTAAATCCACATGACTTTGAATGATGTTTTCTTGTGGGATATTGCCAGTTCTTGTGTCAACATTCATGGTGCTACTTGAAGGAAAGGAATTGTTAAAGATGGTGTCCATGCCTAAGTATACTATTGTCAATACTAGGAGTAGAAGATCTAGACAACCGAAGATCCACAATGATTGTGATATCATGGGATTACATGAGTCTCAAACTTTGTCTCAGTATAGTATTATCAATAGGACATCAAACACTCATACAAAGGCTACTAAATGCAAGGTGAATGCAAATGAAATGTAAGGTAAAAACAATGAAATCCTTATAACTAAAATTCTGGAAACTAAAACAGAAAAGGAAAAACAATAAAAAAAAACTTCGAAAATGAAGTTTAAATGCAAGAAAATGCAATGCAAGATATGTAGAGGGACCAATTCACCCAAGGTGGTGAATGAGTCCCAGTGATGATTTTTTTGAAAAATTTCAAAAAATTTGAATTAAATTTTATGCTTTTTATGTTTTCTAATGAAAATCTGAGATGTAAATGATGAATTTGATTAATTTTAAATTAAATTAAATGAAAAAATGCAAGCTAAATGAGATTTTCACTAATGCAAAAATTGAAACCCTAGAATGCAAATTAACAAATTTGCAAAACCTAATGCAATGTTAATGCAAGCTAAATCTAGGATGTAAATGCACTCCATATCAGAATTATGATGTTCTATATGTAGGTTCACCAAAATGAAATGGAGGAGAATTGTAGGCTCTCTTTCACCTTTAGGGTTTAGGACCTTAAAGGAGAGAGACAATCTCCACACACTTCACTCAAGAAAAAACCCTTGATATTTCAATGCAAAGGAGATGAAAATCTTGCAAAGGAGATGAAAATCTTGCAAAGGGATTGTCCTAAAGGCTTAATGAAATCTATTGAGGGTTTCACCATCATTTTTATACTTGGAAAAGAAAATGCCATGAAAAATGAAATGCAAAGCTCTAATTGAATGCAAGGTAACACTAAATGACCTAGAAAAGAAAATGAAATAAAATAGAAAACTGAACATAGGAAGGTGTGCACCTGGGAAACTAGAGATGGATGGATGGAGGTCTGGAATGATAGAAATTATACAATTGTAGTTGAATGGGACTCATTTGCCAAGCTAGGTGAATCAGTCCATTTTTTGGGAAAATGCACTGGAGCAGGTTTTAGCCAAAAGGGTATCCAAATATGTGAAAATCTCTATTAGGCCTATACAATGGAGCTCATTTGCCACTAATGGCGAATCAGTCCACTTCTATTGTTTTGAAAGTTTGGGACTAGATTTTATTCCTCTTGTTCTACTTTTCTCTTTTTGACTAGTTTTCAGATCTGAAACTTTAAATTGCCACCTGTAGGCCTTCTCCAAGCTTCTCCAAGGCTTGATGACAACTTTTCTCCAACTTTTTTCCTTGACAAATCTACAACTTAGCTATGTAAATCACACACAAAAAGAGGGAAAAATGTTGTGGGGTTAGTGAATAGGGTTTTTCCTTGTTCAAACCCCTTGTTAGTAATTAAACCTTGAAATGAAAGCAAATATTAATGGAGAATGATGAATGAACAAATAGTAATGTTGTAACTCACCAAAACCTAACAATAAGGTGTTGCAATTATGCTTGAAATGGTTGCTATGGATTTGGTTCCTAACTCTTTCTTGAATGATGTTGATCTTACCAAAAGAACTTGCTTGGATCATGAACTCTACATCACAATTTTTAGCACAATAAAAAACATGAAGAAGGTAATATTTGACATGATGATTGGCACTTGAAGAATGCTCTAAAATACTTTATAATCTTCCCTTGAAGACTCTTAAATTTTCTTGTGAATGCTCAAATTCTCTTGTGAACTCTCTTGAGTGCTAGGTATTGAATATGAGTGAAAGAACCTTGTATTTATACTTAATTATGCAAGAATTCACAAATTTACAACACTACAAGCTGACATCAAATATAGGAGAATAAAATCCTACCAAAAATTTGAATTAAATTTGAATTTGGGCCACATGGGACTCATTTTCCCAAGGTAGTGAAGTAGTCCCATCAAACATAATGTATGAGACCAAAAATGAAAAGTTCTTAGAAATGTGTGAAAATCAGTTTGGGGCCAAAAGATCCAGGTGTGACCCATTCGCCCAAGGTGGAAAATGAGTCCTAGACACTAAATCTAGGCCACACAAGCTAGGAAGACTTGAATTAAAGCATAAGAAATCCCAATTATTAATGATAATACTAGAGAAATGTGCAAGTGTACATTATAACAACCCAAATAAGGATAGATTAAGGTTGATTTTGATTAAAATTATGTTTATTAATCTTAGTTAATTGATAAAACCCAAGAAAAGTGTGAAAGTGTGTTACAACACTTCACAACACTTTAGCAAGGCACCATTAAGTTCCATTATTTCACAAGGGCCCAAGGCCTAATTTGAATGTGTCATCCACATTGCAAAACTAAATCAAGGAAAAATTAAGAAAAAATCCACAAGGAGGACCCAAATGATTGTGAACATGTCAAGGGATCCATTTTACTACACTACATTTATCCCCCACTTTAGTGGGAGGATGAACTTTCTTCAAAATCACACTAAAGTAGACAAAAAAACACCGAGGGAGGTTCAAATGTACCAATGCTAGCACAACAACAAGGCACAATCATACACTAGGAAAGATGAAGAAAACAAAAGGTGAAATAAAAGAGTCGAATCAAGCTTCGATCATTTTTCCATCATGATGTGGATCAGATCAAAGTTGTTTTTTTTTTTAAAACACATACTCAATCTAAGGCGATGGAAGTCCATGTTGTCTTTCGTGTGAGAAGTCCTAAAAGGTGAGGAACATACACTTGTGGCTAGTATGTACTCACACACACACAAGTGGCTATGGGGAAATTCATGCCTCAAATAGGGCTTCTTCCTCAAACCATACCAAAGTTATACCTCCTGATAAATTTAATAAGGCAACACACAAAAATTATTATCGAGCTTCACGAGGGAATAAAAAAATTGTATGTTTGGAGCTCATGAACAAATAGGATGGCTCTATAGGCATGCAAGCTATATTATGAAAGGTGGCCATATAACAACAAATGCAAAATGTAAAATAGGAAATGTTCAAAAGAGTCTCTCTTAATTCATTAAATCTCTTTAACTTAGGGAACAATGTGCCTAATGTCTCCAATAGAGTACCAATCAAAGAATAGAAGATTTACAACTTAGGGGATGCAATGTATCACATCTAGCCGCCAAGAGGATTATAATATGCTAAGAGAGATCACACTCTTGAAGTACATCACACCCAATTCCATCCACAAAGTGGAAAACACATCGTATGAAGTAAGAAAAATTTACCAAGAACCATGAAAAGAAAATGTAAAAGAATAATGCCAATGTATGCCCCCACTTTAAAGAAATTTCTAAACACCATGCTGTGAGAAATTACTTTAAAGTAGAAAATGAAAAATGAAAACAAGAAGGAAGACATGAGAGCCAACTTGGAAATACCTATGCTAATTCATATGTTTCTGAGTACAGATGTGTTGTGTAAGAGAAAAAGAAAAGAGAGTGGGGTTGCTCCCCAAAATCAAAACACCAAACACATAATAGAGAGATCAGAACTGTCATCATCTCCCAAATACACATAGAACTAGAAGAATGACATAAATAGAGCAAAAAAAATGAAAAACCTTTTGGGTCAACATGGAAGAGACATAGGGTGTCTCGATGCCTTGTGTCATCCCCAAAAGGAAAACACAAGACAAATGAAAATGAGAAAAAGGAAAGGAAAAACAAAATCCTGTTGGGTCAATATGGAAGAGACATAGGGTGTCTCGACACATTATGTCATCCCCAAAATAAAAGCACAAGATAAATAAAAAAGAGAAAAAGGCAAGGAAAAAGAAAATCATTTTGAGTCAACATGGAAGAGACATAGGGTGTCTCGACACCTTGCATTATTCCCAAAAGGAAAATACAAGACAAATGAAAAAGATACGAAGATAAAAAGTGAAAGAGATACACAACATAGAGAAGAATAAAGGTACAAATAGAGGAATTTCACAAAGAGATAGAAAACATCAAACCAACCATCACAGGGATCACATTACGCACATATAATTAAAAGAAAGAAAATAAAAAGAAACAATGCAAAAGACTAGTAAGACAAATGTGAGTCAACCTCCCAATCATATTTTTTCTATACCAAAAGTGGGAAACTAGCCAAATGGACAAGAGAAAGTTTTGAACTAGGAGAAGCACCAAGTTCAACACTCTTTCTAGGAAATTTGTTGTTTAAGCTCATGGAAGAGGAAAATAATGTATTCAATTCATTATGCACCTCTTTGTCAATTCTAGCAACCTCAACATCGTCATCCAAATTAATCACAACAAGAGATCAAAGGATAATGTCCTTGGAAGATTTCAACTCTTGTTGTGGTTTTTGTATTGGATTGTTTTGTTTTGGGGTATGGGTAGAATCATCATGAATTTCTTCAATAAATTTTGGATCTTGATTTTCTTTATTTAATTCTTTGTGTAACCTATGAGCAAGGGCATAACGTTTATGCCTACACTCCCTAGCACCTCTGTTTCTTTTGGTTTTTCTTTCAAGTTGCAGTTGTGTTATAGTAGGTTGATCAACCATAGGTTTCTTTTCATCCCTTAGGGAAGGAATGGAAGGAACCATAGGAGGTTGTTCAACCACTTTATTTTTGAAAACTTGTCTTATTCTATGAGGTGTGATGGGATTGCTTTCATTGTAGGATGAATTTTCTATTTTATGTTGGTCTTGGTTGTTTAGGTATTGTTTAGGTTCAAGAATAGTTTCGTCAAGGATGGAAGGTTTGGTGGTGGATGGGGATATGTTTTGGAGAGGTAGTTTGACTATTTTCTTTTCTTTTTTCTTAGGATATGAAAAATAATTCTTCTCACGGCTTTATAGGTTCCATGGGCTTAGGGAAAAAGGAATCTAAGGAAAATTTTCCTTTGGATGACAAATGGTTAAAGTCGGTATGTTGAATAGTGAATACTTCATTGTCAAACGAGTACTTTAAGCACTTTTGCACAACCAAAGGGACAAATTTCATGTAGCAAAGCCATGGGTGGCCTAGCTTCACATGAAATTGGTCCAACTGTAGGATGATGGAGAATGTGAAATCTAATAATTTTTGTCCTATCTGTAATGATAAGATGATTGATCCTATCATAGGGTAAGAAAAACCATTGTGTGTCTTTATCCATTCTTTTGGTTTTTCATATTCATCTTGATAGAGTTCATGCAAAAGTAAAAATTCTTCGGCGATCACATTCTCTCCATAGGCGGGATCTATTAGTATCCCATTAGTGGGCTTGTCATAGATAGTGTCAACAATGCAGAGAGGACCATTAGGTGTATGTTTAATTATATCTTTAGAGGAGAAAGAAAATTTAAGAGGACTCTTAGTTCGTCCCTTACAAGGGATGACGCCTATCACCCCTCTTAGTTCGGCCTTTACAAGGGATGATGCCTATCACCCCTACCATTTCAACTATAGGATTGACATTCATATCATTCTTTTTAGTTTCATTGGATTTGAAAAATGAAATATTATGTTTGGGCATTGGGTTGGTAAAAATATGTAAGTTTTGATTGAAAGGAGCAACTGGCCTATTTCCTTGATCACTAACACCTCCAATGGATAGACAAAAAAAATCAATGAGGTCTTGCAAAAGATGTTTAAGATGCTTGCAATGTTTCATGATATGTTCATTTTTTCAATGATAGTGGCAATAAGCATTTGATTAAAAGCTTGGAGGTAAAGGCTTATTAGTGTCAGGTGTTTTCATAGGAGGCGAGGTAATCATTTGTTGTTCTAAAAGCTGGGACATTGTGTTATTAAGGTTATTGGGCGAGGGAGTGAATTGTCTTTTTGGATCTCCATAATGAAAGGGCATCGTGGCTTTGATAGTAGCTACTTGGTTATTGACAATTTGAGTTTTTTGTTTATGGGGGTTAAATTGAAGGAACCCTTTATTTTTTTTTCTAAAAGGTTGGGAATTTTTTTGGTTTGCGGGCTTGAATCTCTTAATTCGGCTAAAAGTGGACTTTGTATCTCGACTACTAATAGAATTTTGATAATCAGGGAGGGTAGTACATAGGTGCATGAAGGATGGGAATTTCATCATGGTAAGCTTGTCTTGAATCTTACTTCGCAAATTTTCTATGAACATGTTTTGAATGTGTGAGTAGAGGACCTTGACATTGATTTGGGAATAAATTGATTGATAGAATGAGATAAAATCAATTATCTTTTCTTCCTCTTTTTGCTTGCATCTTATCAAATCAACCAAGGTCATATTGGGAGTCATATGAACTTGGAAATGGTATACAAATTCCTCAACAAGTCCATTGAATGAACGAATTGAGTTTTTTGGTAAAGAAGAGAACCATTCCAAGGTGGTATCTTTCAAGGACCTAGAAAAAAACATTTCCAATAGTTTATCATCATGGAAAAAGTCACTACATAGGGAAGTATAGGAATTAACATGGTTAGAAGGATCTCCCTTTCCTCCATATTTCTCAAATATTGGCACCTCTACACCTTGTGGCATCGGTGTTCATAATATCTTCAAGGAAAATGATTTTCTTTTGACATAATATGTAGGTGGGCCATTTTGATTTTGGTTTTGGTGGAAATTTTTTTTGAAGGGATGAAATAGTTTAGAAAAGTTGTGTTATGAGAGCATTATTACTTGTGTTATGACATGGAAGTGAAAGTGGTGATGGAGTGTATTTTTTCATAGGACAAGTGAATGGAATGCTTATAGGTGGTAAGGTACAAGATATAACTTGTGATGCCACATACAAACTAGGGATGCTAGTAAGAATACCTAGGGAAGGAATCACATTACTAAGTTGTTACATTATTGTTGTGACTTGAGGATTGGTGTAGGTAGGTATTGAGGCTATTGTTGTGGGAGGAGGAATTTGGGTTCCTCCTTGACTCGTAACATTTCCTATTGAAAAAGAACAACTGGTGGTTGAGGGAATATGTTTTCCAAAAATCTCAACTATGTTTTTCACAAAGTCAAGGCCATCTTCACTTTCAAGCATGCGGTGAATGTTTTCTAAGGTAGGAATCACAGTAGTTGAAATATTTTCTAGGCTTATTTTATGTTCTAATTTTTCTAAATCCTCATGAATTTTAATGATGTTTTCTTGTGGGATATTGTCATCTCTTGAGTCAACATTCATGGTGCTACTTGAAGGCAAGGAATTGTTAAATATTTTGTCCATGCCTAGTGTACTAGTGTTAATACTAGGAGTGGAATATCTGGACAACAAAAGATTCACAACAATTGTTCTATCATGGGATGACATGAGCCTCAAACTTCTTCTCACTATAGTAATAGCAAAAGGACACCAAAAACTCATACAAAAGCTACTAAATGTAGGGTTGATGCAAATGCAATGTGAGCTAAGAACAATGAAATCCTTATAACTAAAATTCTAGAAACTGAAACAAAAAAGTAGTAACAACAAACAAAAACTGATAAAATGAAGTTTAAAATTGTTTTTTGTGCTACTATTTTTTGCTTTTAGTTCTCTATTAGAGTTTCTAGAATTCTTTTTTCTTTTTGTTAAAGTATATTTGTTCAATCTTCCATCATGGATATGTTCTTTGGAAAGCTTTGGATGTCCTTGAAATCTTTGGTAGATGTGTCAAGTTGTGCCTTTGGTGATGACCCTAATGAAATTGAACTGACCCATGCTCACACAACTCCTAATGCATGTCCTCACGATGTTGACATCATTGGAGATCATGATGACAACATGAATAAGTTCTTAAATGATTGTCTCAATAACATTGAAGCCAATGCATCCTTTTATCCATCCACGAAACAACCAAATTCCCCTACAATACCACCTCTTGAGTTGTTTGGTTACTTACATCCTAAAATTGAGACAAAAGTTGAACCTAAGTTCCCTACAATAGGTGAACCTAGCTCCTCTAAACAAGCAAATACTCAACCATTTTATGCTAACAAAGTAACATACACTCCAATCAATATAGAAGAAACATATGGCAAGGGATTAACAATCTTAAATTAACAAGCATGTTATACAACAAGTGAACATAACATTCACCAAGTCTGAGAACAACTATCAAATAATGAAAACACAACAGTGTTAGGATATCAAGATCCCCCTCACAATATACAACCTCCTCAGGAATACCTAAGACTTTATAGTGATGGTATGGTGATCTTTGATTTTTACCCTAATATGAATTCCCTTCTTCCTAAAGAATAAACAATGATTCATAACAATGACAACAATGATAGGAGCACCCTAGGTCCTCTTCCTCAACCTTCAACTAGAGATGTTGTTGAATCTAGCAAGTGCAAAAGGCCTTAAAAGTTACAAAAACTAAATTTTCCTTGTCTACCACCTAAAAGTGAAAGGAAATTACAATTTCTTTTGAAAAAAGAACTAATAAAATTACCACCAATAAAAGACAAACTAGTGCTATATCCTAAAGATGAAAAATTTCCACATTTTCGATACCATCGAACTCTTAGACACGGTACTGATGAGTGTCATGCATTCAAGTTAGTATTACAAAACTTTCACTTTGATGGCAATGATTTCCATCAAGTGATTGCATAACCTATCCTTTTTTGCCTCTCTTTTCATGTAATATTTTTAGAATATTCTATTCTCACTATTATATGATCCTTCTCATCACCTACCTCAAATCATTCTCATCTTGCACTCAGTGGTGGCAAGAAAAAGATAGCCTTGTCCTAGTAATGCATTTTTTTTTGTCCCTTAGGCTTGTTATCTACCTTCTTCTTATACAAACTGAGATATGGGAGGTAGATAGCCTACCTTAGGTTGAATCATATGTGCCTTACTACAAGTTTCCATTATTTCTTTTGTTTTGTGATTGCATGTGTAATGTGATCCTTCATGATGTTCTATTTGTTTCTTCTCTCTATTTGCAATCCTCTACTTTTACCTTCATTCTTCTATATGTCATAAGCTTTTTATTGATCTTTACTTTTCGTTGTCATTTTTTCTTGTGTTTTCCTTTTTATGATGATACAAGATGTCAAGAAACCCTATGTCTCTTCCATGTTGACCAAAAAGGTTTTTCTTTGTTTTCACTCTCTTTGTGTCATTCTTCCAGGTCTATGTGTATTTGGGGAATTATGATAGTTTCAAGCTCTCTAATATCATTTCAACAAAGACATATACTAACCCCTAATACATAGATCCCTTATGTGTTATGGAGGGCAACCCCTCTTTTCCTTTTCCTTTTCATGTTTTGGCTACTTTAAATTAATTGCTCACAACATGGTGTTAGAAATTACTTTAAAGTAGGGTCTTACATTGGTATTATTTTTGGCATGATTTCACATGTATTTTCTTTCATGTTCCTTGTGCAATTTTCTTTCTTCCTGCAATGCATCCTTTTCTTTGTGGTTTCATCAGGTTTTATTTCTTCTGAGAGTGTCATATTTCCTTGTCCTCTCTTGGAAACATTAGGTATAATGTTCTCTAGGATGATACCTTGCACTTGTCCTCTCTTGGAAAGAAGATGAGACCCTTGTGCTTGTACTCTCTTGGAAACATTAGGTACAATGTTCCCTAGGATGAGACCCTGTAGTTATCATCTCTTAGAGACATTGAGCACAATGTCCCGTAAGATTAATACCTCACATGAAATAAGAAAAATCCCTTTGAACATCCCTTATTCTTGCTGAATTTTCCTTTTATTCCTTATTAAATTCATGGAGGTATGGCTTTGATATGGTTCCTCTAGGGCTCACCTGGTGAACAACTAGCTTCACTTGCCCTTCTGAGCATGTATTTTCTCTTTATCCTTATTAAATTCATGGGGAAATGAATTTGATATGGACCTCTTGGGGCTCACCTAGTGAACAAATAGCTTCACTAGCCCTTGTGAGCATGCAATTTCTTTTTGCCCTTATCATAGTCATGGGGGTATGACTTTGATATGGACCTCTTCGGGCTCACCTAGTGGACACCTAGCTTCACTAGCCCTTGTGAGCATGTGTTTTGTTTGCATAATGGATAGTGTGTTCCACTTGTAAACCTTTTTTGGAAAAACAACATAGACCCAATCCACAACATGTTGGATGCCTAGTCAAAGCTTGATCCATTGTATTTTTCATTTTTCTTTTTCCTTTTTCCTTTCTTGTCTTTAATCTGGTGTATGTTTGTGATTTGGTTATGGCTTCATATATCATCTAAAAGTGTTTTCATTTGTGATTATGTTGTTTACCATAGGATCTTGATCCTAGGGGCTCGACCACCCTCTTTGGTTAGTGTCATCCTATCTCACTAGCATTTGTACATTTAAACCCCTCCTTATTTTGTGGTTGGCTACTTTAGTATGAATTTGAAGCAAGTTCATCCTCTCACTAAAGTGGGGGCTAAATTTAATGTAGAAAAATGAATACCCTTTAATTTTCACACTTTTTTGGGCCTGCATTTCTTTATTTATCCCTATTTATGTCTTAATTGGTCCTATTATGCATCCACAAGCTCTATGAATTATATATTTTTCTGGCTATTCCTGACATTCTCCATTGGATAATGATAATTTAATGATTTTGTTTGAGTGTCCCTAATTTTTTTATTAGGACTAAAATGCCACCTAGGGCATATTTTTCCCCCAAAGGTCTTGAGACCCTAATTTTGAGAGCACCTAAATAGGTCCCTTTTTGGAATTTGTGCCTTGAGTTTCATGCCTCTAGACTAAGATGCCATCTAGGGAATCTTAGCCCCCCTTGAGGTATTTTTGGGATTTAATTTCAAATTCTAGTAGGATTTAGCCTCCTTTAATTAATGAATTCATATGTCAGCTTGGTGTGGTGTAATTTTAGGATACTAAGCATAGATAAGTATAAATACAAGGTTCCTTCTCTCATTTTCTCCTAATAAGCAATATAAGAATCCAAGAATTCAAGTATTCAAGAGTATTCAAGAGCAATTTATCAAGCATTTGGATCCATCACCAAGTGGACTATAGATTTTTGGCACCTACTTACTTTCTATCTCTCACAGGGTTTTTCACCTAGAAGGAGAAAGGTGGGCCAAAAATGCTTATGTTCTCATTAGAAGAAATGGAAAATGGGGTGTGAACTGTGGATGTATTTAAATGCTAAAAACCTAATGAAAATGCAGAATAAGGAATGTAATTTTAATCAATGCAAAACTGTTGGAAAACACAATATGTATTAAAACTATTTGACTAGAAATTTAAACAAGTTGTAACAAAAATTAACCCAATTGGAGATATGTACTTAGAAGTTGGAAGAGGGTGGAATGAGGCTCTTAACACTTGCAGAAGACACCATAAATTCTCACTAGGACTGATTCACCATTATAGGCGAATGAATCCTATTTGTGCTAGAAAGTGTCGCAACCAGTTTCGGGGAAATGTGTATCCAAATCTATAGAAATCATTGTTCAATCCTAGAAATGGGACTGATTTTCCATTAATGGAAAATGAGTCCTCTTTTCAAAAATAGATAATTCTAGATAGGATTCTATGGCTTATGATTTGCAATTTTGTTACTGAATATTCCTCGGATCTGAATTTGCAAAACTCAACCTACAGACTCTCTCCAAGTTTGAAATAGGGCTTGAGACATCTTGAATGACTTTGATGGTATATGGAAACCTTTTCTCACATTTCCATTTGATAAATCTGCATACAAAAATATATGGTAAGGGGAAAAAGTGTTGAGGGTTAGGATATAGGGGTTTGCCTTGGTCAAACCCCACTTTGGTAATCAAACCCTTGAAATAGAAATAGAAGTGAAATGGAAGGAGAATGATGAATACACAACATGAAAATGTTAATACTCACCAAACCATTTGTTAGGGAAATTTGAAGTGATGTCAATGGATGCTCCAAGAAGTCTCATTTATGCTTGATTTCATGATGTAAGTGCTTGAATTAGTGAATGAATGATTTCATGTTGATGGGTGAAAGCAATTAGGGTTGAAATGAGGTGAAAACTCTTATTTATGCAATCTTGTGACTTAGTAACCCTTGATACTACATTACAGGCCAACATCAAGTGATTTTGAATAAAAACCTAAAAGGAATTTTAAAATATTTTGAATTTGGAGCCAAGGAGGTCTCCTTTGCCACCAATGGGGAATGGGTCCCACCTTGGACTCAAAAGTGAGTGTTGGGATTAAGTCAAAATTAATGTTGTTTCTTAGGTTTACATTCAAGATACACTTAATTAAGACTTGTAAGGGCATAAATAGGTTAAATAAGTCATAAGAAAGGTGTAAATAGTGAAAATGTGCCTAGAGAAGCATGAAAGCTTGTTACAATACTTTACAACACTTCAAAATAGGACTTGATTAGTGACGAAAAGGTGATTTTTAGGTGAATTCGAATAAATAGAGTCTAGAAGAATGTAGAAAGGCCTTACAACACTTCACAACACCTTCACAAGACATTGTTATTTGAATTTTGGTACCTAAATATGCATGTTAAAGCCATGTCACAACTTAAAATCAGAGCAAAATGGATCAAATACCATGAAGCAAGATCTAAAAGGCCATGAAAATGACAAGGGGTCATTTTTCTATGGAACATTTGGCCCCCACTTTAGTGAGAGGATGAACTTGCTTCAAACTCACACTAAAGTAGCCATGAAGATCAAGAGGAGGGTTCAAATGTACTTACGTTAGTAAGATGAAATGACAACAATCAAGAGGGATGATCAAGCCCCCAAGATGAAGATCACATGGCAAAATAGACATAAGAACAAAGGAACTCACAAGTGTTGAAATGAATCAGATGAAGCTTCGACCATCAATCCAACTAGTTGTGGATTAGATCTAGGCTAATTATTTGAAAAAGAGAATGTATACTCACTTTGAGGCAACAAAACACAAGATGGTCTGCTGGGTGTGAAAGCCCAACTATACTCACTCTAGGACCACAAAACATTTGGTTGTGCATGGGGTGAGAAAGTCCAAATGTACTCACTTTGGGGCCATGAAACTTCTAGTTGACCATGGGGTGAGAAGGCCCAAAAGGTAAGACACATACACTAGTTGGTATGCACTCACAAACACAAAGGTGGCTATGGGGAAAAGTCATGCTGCTAGTTGGGCTTCCCGCTCAACCATATTAAAGTTATACCTACTGATAAATTTAATAAGGCACCACAAAGAAAAATGTCATGAACAAAAAGAAAGGTACCACAAGCATGCAAGTTGTGTTATAATGCAAGGTTGAAAAAATACAAAGTGTATAATACCAAAAATGTAAAGTGTAAAAATGTAAAGATGTTAAATGTAAAATGTTCAAAGGAGTCTTGTTCAGTTTATGCAAGGTCAGTCACTTAGGGAACATTGTGTCTAATGTCTCCAAGAGAGCACCAATCAAAGAATAGTATATTCACAACTTAGGGGATGCAGTGTGTCTCATTAGGCCACCAAGAGGAATGTAATATGCTGATATAGATCACACTTATGAAAGACATCACACCCAATGTCATCCAAAAAGTGATGAATGCATCATATAAATGGAAATGCTACACTAGGAATCAAGAATGCAAATGAAATAATGGTAATGTATGCCCCCCACTTTAAAGGAATTGCTACACATAATTCTATGAGAAATTACTTTAAATTAGAAAGAGAAATGCAAAAAGAAAACAAGACATGAGAGCCAACTTGGAAATATCTATGCCAAGTCATATGTTTCAATAAGCTGCATCATATAGAAAGGTAGTATGTCACATGTGAGTCAATCTTAAGGAAGGTCATCCACATCTCAATCTTGCTCTCATATGTTCATGAAAATTTAAAGAGTATTCAAAAGAAACAATGACAAGTGCAATACAAGGGATAAGGTTGTCTAACCCTCTTCCCCCACTTAGTGCAGGATAAGGGTAAGCCTAAAGTGGATGATGGTATGCTACCCCTTGCAAGGTATGTGAAACATGTAATAGTGAGAATTCTATGATCCTACAAATATTACATGGAAAGGAGCAGAAACTAATGTTATTTATGTACTGGTTTAGGATGTAACAAGGTTAAAGGTTTCTTGGAAAAATAGTTGGTGATAGTATGGATGTTGAGTGAAGGTTTGTTGGATGGGTTGATGGCTATGACAGGACAATTACAAAGAATATGATTTGGATAAATGAGGTTAGGTATAGTGTGAGCTTGCATAGGATGATGATTAAGGGTTGAATTTTTTTGGTTGTTAGTTGTCACTAAGACGTCATTCTTATGTGACATAATATTGACCCTAGGAGAAGAGCTAATATGTTCATCACATGTCATAATTGGATTTGGAAAGATAGCTGCATTTCTCATGGGAGAGGCATCAAGAGAAGGATAACTAGGAGTTTCATTGTTACCAATGATGGGATCAAGGGAGAAATAAGTTGTTCATGAGTTTCACTACCGATATCTTCTAACACTAAACTATCTTCATCATGTTTAGAGAAGATAGTAGGAGAAGAAAAAGGTGGATTGTCATGATTATCTACATCAGTATGTCCTATAATGTCTTATGGAGTGGGAAAATAGGATTTTCATAGCTCTCAATCATATCCTCCACACAAATGTGTTTGTTATGATTGTTCAACATTGTATCTGTATTCACTAAAGGATTGTCACAAGTAGGGGAGGTATGGGGAGATGAAAGGTTACTTGGTAAGGTAGTGGAAATGATTTCATATTTTTGTTTCATAATGTAGTTTCAAGGGGGAGGAGAAGAAAGAAAAGCAAGGCTTTCATGATCTTGAATGATTGTGTCTCCATTTATCAAGATATCTTCATCACCAATGGGAGAAATATCAAGAGAAGAAAAATTATGATTATCATGATTATCAATGCATGCATCATTTTGGGGAAAACCTTTAGTGGATGATTTAGAAGAGAGAAATTCATCTAGGGCTTCATCTAACATGTCTAAATAATCACTACTAAAAGGTTTGTGGGATAAATTGGCATTAATTGGTTTATGTTTGTCATCACAAGCCTTAGTGGATGGACTTGGAGAGAGAAAACCTTTTAGGGTTTCATCTAACCTATCCAAGTCATCACTAATAAGAAGTTTGGATGATATGGTTTTTTGAAATTGAATCATTTTGTGAATTGGATCATTGGATGTAGTTTGGTTGTTTTTTAGTTGCTAATGAATCTGATCTAAATGAACTAGGAACTAATGTTGAAAATGAAAATTGCAAAAGTCTAAGTGCCATGAGTGTAAACAATGATAATTTCTAATGATTTAAATGTAGGAGAATTTATGAAAACTTAAAATTAAATTGAAAAACATAGGATAAAATGTAACTTTTCAAATTTCAAACAAAGTAATTGACTTATGAGACTATGGAATAATCTGAAAATGAAATGTTGTAAATGCACAATTTGAATTTGAACAATACCTATATGAAATGAGCTAATTTATGCTAAATATCATGAAATGCATGCTACAAAAACTCAACTAACTAATATAAGTAGGTTAAGGCACCAAACAGAAGTCTAAAACCAGATTTCTGAGTTCTGTAAAATGTTGTTTTAGGGGTTTAAAGGAACTGATTCGCCCAGGGTGGCGAATGAGTCCCATTATGGAATTTTTTAGATTTATCAGAAATTTTGGACTGATGTTTATGGTTTCAGAATGCTAAGAGGCAGCCCTAAGTGAAAAATGCATAATTTCAGAAAATTTTAATGAAATTAAATGCCAAAAATGCAATCTAATTGCACTTTTTAGGAATGCAAAATTGAACACCTAGCATGCAAATGAATCATGAAAACCATAATGAAAGCTAGATCTATGATGTTGAAAGGACTCCAAATCAGATAAGAAAGCATTCAAAAAGCAGGTTCGCCAAAATGGACCATAGATTTTTGGCACCTACTTGCTTTCAATCTCTCCTAGGGTTTTTCACCTAGAAGGAGAAAGGTGGGCCAAAAATGCTTATGTTCTTATTAGAAGAAATGGAAAATGGGGTGTGAAATGTGGATGTATTTAAATGCTGAAAACATAATGAAAATGCAAACTAAGGAATGTAATTTTAATGTAATGTAAAAGTGTTGGAAAACACAATGTGTATTCAAACTATTTGACTAGAAATGTAAACAAACTGAACAAAAAGTAGCCCAATTAGAGATATGTACTTGGAAGTTGGAAGAGGGTGGAATGAGGATTTGAACACTTTTAGAAGACACCAAAAATTCTCACTGGGATTGATTATCCATTTTGGGCGAATAATACCTATTTTTGTCATAAAGTGTTAGAACCAGTTTCAAGGAATTGGGTATCCAAATCTACAAAAATAATTGTTCAAGCCTGGAAATGGGAAAAATTTTCCATCAATGGTGAATGAGTCCTCCTTTGGAAAACAAATAATTCTAGATAGGATTTTTTGGCTTATGATATGCAATTATATTTATGAATATTCCCTGGATCGAAATTTGCAAAACTCAACTTGCAGACTCTCTCCAAGCTTGAAATAGGGCTTGAGACACCTTGAATTAATTTGATGGGATATGGACACCTTTTCTCACCTTTCCATTTGAAAAATATGCATACACAAACATATGCTAAGGGGAAAAAGTGTTGAGGGTTAGGATATAGAGGTTTTCCTTGGTCAAACCCCACTTTGTTAATCAAACCCTTGAAATAGAAATAGAAATGAAATAGATAGAGAATGATGAATACACAACATGAAAATTTAAATACTCACCAAACCCTTTTTTTGGAAAATATGAAGTGATGTCAATGGATAGTCCAAGAAGTCTAATTTATGGTTGATTTGATGATGTAAATGCTTGAATTAGTGAATGAATTATTTGATGTTGATGGGTGAATGTAATTTGGGTTTAAATGAGGTGAAAACACTAATTTATACAATATTTTTCCTTAGTAACCCTCGATACCTCATCACAAGCTGACATCAAGTGATTTTGAATAAAAACCTGAAAGGAATTTTAAAATATTTTGAATTTTGATTCAAAAGTGGGTTTTAGGAATTAAGTCATATTTAAAGTTGTTTCTTGGGTTTACATTCAAGAATACACTTAATTAAGACTTGTAAGGTCATAAAGAGGTTAAATAAGTCATAAGAAAGGTGTAAATAGTGAAAATGTTCCTAGAGAAGCATGAAATCTTGTTACAAGACTTTACAACACTTCAAAATAGGACTTGATTAGTGATGAAAAGGTGATTTTTAGGTGAATTGCAATAAATGGAGTCTAGAAGAATGTAGAAATTCCATACAACACTTCACAACACCTTCACAAGATTTTGTTATTTGAATTTTAATACCTAAATATGCATGTTCAAGCAATGTCACAACATAAAATCAGAGCAAAATAAATCAAATACCAAGAAGCAAGACCTAAAAGGTCATGAAAGTGACAAGGGGCCATTTTGATATGGAAAATCAAGATTCAATCATCATATCAAAGATCCTCTTGCATCATGTGTTTTGTGATAACATTTGTGATGTAGGGTTTTGATTCAAGTGAGAAATTTAAGTCCATATCTATCAATCCCTTATTTGATTCAAGATGCATATCGATTGCAACCATTTCACACAAGTTTTTAGACTTTATAAAATGGGTTTGGTGAGTTGTAGCATTGCATGTTTTTCATTCATCATTCCTTCATTCTATTTCATTTCATTTCAAGGTTTAATTACCAACAAGGGGTTTGACAAAGGAAAACCCCCATTCACTAGCAATCAACTAGTTTTTTATCTCTTGCATGTTTTTGATTGTAAATTTAGGTTGAAGATTTGAAGATCATTTGAAGTGAAAAGTTACAAAGTTGCAAAGTTGCATTGCAAATCTCTTATCTTCATAGAAACTCACCTATAGGCTAAATCCAAAATTTTCAGAACCTAAGATCAAAGAAGAAGTAGAGACATCAATCCTTAGGACCACATTCAAATATTCCAAAAATTCCAAAGGGGAATAGGTTGCCACCTAGAGCATCTTAGTCCTCTTGAAGGTATTTTTTAGAAATTCTTCTAGATCCAGTTCTAACATCCAAACATTCTGCATCTTCCCTGAAAACATAGTAGTGGGACTAAGCCAATAGTAAGGGATTATTTGTCCTCCATAGCATATTTTTATAGCTTATTTGCATTTTCAGATTCCTCATTGCATTTCAAGACTTCGCAGGTATACATATCCTAACTCCCTATTGCATTATTTCATCATTTTCATTTCTCATTAGGTTTTGTAGGTTGAATGATTATTTATCTTTCCCAAGCATTTTCTTGGTGGTAAACCCCTAAAAGATAAAAGAAACCCCTAATAGGTCCTCCTTGTTTAGAATTGACTCACCTTTTGAGGTTGACAGTCAATCCAATTAGGGCTCCTAGGAAATTTTTGAATGATTGTTGGAGAAAAGTCATAGTATACATCAGGGTATGTGCATGATCATGATGGGCCAAAAAGTGGCAATATGATGGGTATGTGGTTGATGACTTTTTCTTACCCAAAATTGCTGAAATGAAAAGGATTTTTAAAGGAGATTCTCAGCTTTCCACCAATATAAATTATGCTTTACTTTGAATTCAATAAGTAATTATTATTCAATTTTTATTCAAATTATGACTAAATTCTTGATTGATAGGCTGATTGAAAAACATCTATAGATTTCAAACGACGTCACATTTTTTTAATCCAAAACATGTGTCACATTATATGCTTCACATACTATAGGATTAAAAAAAAAAAAATTGAATTTCATGAAGTTTTGACCATGTTAAGGTGGTCAGACATACAATTTTTTATAGTTTTTAAAAGTTGTAATAAAAAATTCATAATTAATTATTTACTTGGAAAAAAATTACAAAAAAATATGCATCACTTCAGGACATGAGTTCTCTACTTATATCTAAAATATTATAAAAAAATATTATCATTTTATTGTGGTTAGGGTGGTCAGACAGACACCTACTTCTTATTTTTTCCCTAAAATTTAAGTACTACTGCATTGAAATTTCAAAATTTTACCAAATACATTCTTTTTTTTAAAACAAATCCAGTAGTTTAGAAAATACATTCAATTTTGTATAGATTCTATTCTTACATATTTTTGAAATAATATAGATAACTTATTCAAATTTTTACATCAATTTTCCTAACTCTTATTTTTCAGAATTTTTTGCCACTTAAGGGCCTTTTTTTTCCATGATGATCCTGCATATACGTATCACCATTTTCACCAAATAAATAATATTGGACAAATTTAGATCCTCTAGGGATCCACCTTCACTTAAATATTTATGTTTTCTCCTTTCCATGTAATAGTTGTAGGGTCATAGTAGCCTCACTATTACATTTTATATATTCATTACAAATCATTTATCGTAAGGAGCTCATTCTCACCACCTATCTCAGATCATCCTTGTCCTAAACTTAGTGGAGGCAAGGAGTAAGGTAGCCTTTTCCTAGTTCAAAACTTGTCATTATCCCTTTCACTAGTTTTTTTCTTTTCATATATATTGATCAAGATTGGGATGTAGACAACCGGCTATAGGTTAATTCACATGTGCCTTACTAGTATTTTGCATTATTTTCTTTTTCATGTTCATTTATGTGATTACATGTGCATAATATCATCCCCTGTACTATTTCATTTCGTGTATTACTCTCTTCATGTATTCATCTATATGTATCTACATTTTTCTATATTTCGTAAGCATTTTTTCTTTGTCTTGTGTTTTCCTTTTGGGGATGATGCAATGCATCGAGAAATTTAGGTCTCTTCCATGTTGACCCAAAAGGATTTTTCTTTGTTTTCACTCTCTATGTGTCATTTTTCTAGTTCTAGGAGTATTTGGGGAACAATCACATTTCCTAGCTCTATAACAACATTGTAGCAAAGATATATTGACCTTGAATCCATAGATCCCTCATGTATTTTTTGGGGTTACCCCTCTTTTCTTTTTCATGATGCCACTTTATTTTAGAAACATATGACTTGGCATAGGTATTTTTCTAAGGAAGCTCTCATGTCTTAGGATTAAACATTGGCTACATTAATAAATTTCTCACAACAATGGTTTTAGTAACCGCTTTAAAGTGGGGGCATACATTGATGATACCTTTTGACATTTTTTCATGTTTCGTTGTGTGATTTTCTTTTTTCTTGTGATGCATCATTTTATTGCTGGTGTCATTGGATTTGATGTCCTCCAAGAGTGCGATATTTATTAGTGTACAACTTTCCCCTTAGTGGTGATGCGATGGACTGCATTCTCTAAGTTGAAAATATTTTACTCTTGACTTTTCCTCTCTTGGATACATTAGGCACAATATTTCCTAAGAAGAAGACCTTACATGAATGAAGCAAGATACCTTTGAACCAAAACCATATATATAATGTTTGTAAGTTTTTTTCATAATACATCTTGCTATCCTTGTGAAGCTCAAACCATAAGTTCAAGGCCACCTAGCATAACACACCTTGCTGGCCTATGGAGCCTTCCCATGTGGCACCTTATTGAATTTATTAGAGGGATAGCTTTCATATAGATAGTATGATGAGAAGCCAACACAGAGGCATGGATTTCTCATTGTACAATGAGAGCATGTAGACTTGGAATGACTTTCTCACTAAGCCACTTTATTGGAAGACTCACCTAGTGGACAACTCGAAGTTGTGCTACCTCAGAGTGAGTGCAAACCAAAAGCTTAGATGTGTTCCACATTGCCTTGGATAGTCTAGACTTGATCTTATTGGTCTTTGGTGTTGTATGATTATGTATATGTCATTACTGCATACATAAGTGTATTAAGTGTCTAATTTAGTGTCAATTTTACATGGGGTCATACTCTCACTAAAGTGGGGAAAATTTTATTGTAGGAAAAATTATCCATTTTTCACACTTAATTTGGGAATAGTTAATAATAAAATGAGCTTAATTATGCCTTAATTAAGTGTTGTAATATGATTTTCATATTCAAATTAAGTTTAGGGCCCTTTTAGACCAAATGGACTTAATTGTGCCTTATTTTTTATGTTGTATTAAAGTGAAACTTTACACTTTCACATTAATCTAGGGATTCATTAATTGATTGAGGTTAATTTTCCTTAATTGGCCCCTTTAATTCAAATCCAATCCTAATTGAATGAAATTCTCAAGGGATAGAACCTAAAATTCATAAATTCCATTACACAACACTTACCTTTACAAAATTTATATCCTAGGTAAGTGACATAGGACCCATTAGCCATAGGGAAAATGGGTTTCACTTAGATCTATGACCCTATTTTTACATAATGTTTAGCATTGTCTGATGTGTGTCCTTGGTAAGTGGCCTAGGACCTAGTTTCCCTATGGCGAATGGGTCCTTAGTTAGACCTAGGACCCCCTTTGAAATATGTTTTTGGTGATATATTAATGACTTCAAATCTACAATTCAATGTCATCTTGTGATATTTGAATTTAGGGAATTAATTCTAAGATATATATAAATGCAAGGTTATTTCACTATGTTTCATCCTAAAGAATCTAAGACTTTCAAGTAATCTTATCAAATTGAAGTTATCATAAGAGCACTTTCAAGAGAGCAATATAGGAGTGTTAAATAGTGTTTTAAAGGAATTCAAGGGTAGATTTGTAGAATATTATTGCAAAAATCAATATCCTTTCATCATGTCAAAGATGTATTTCATTGAATGTATGTTGTTTGAGCTAATATGGTGATGTAGTGTTCAAGATCTAATCAAGCATTCATGGGCGTTATTTCACATCAAGTTTCATGATCAAGATCCTTATCCATTGAAGTCAATTCATAAAAAGTTACAGATCTACAAGTCCAAGGTTCAAATAGGGTGTGGTGAGTTACGACATTGTTGTTCATTCATCATTCCTTCTTTCATGTTTCATTTTTTTTCAACGTTTAATTACCAAAACAATGTTTGACCAAGGAAAACTGCCATTCACCTAACAAACAAAATTTCTCTCTCTTTGATGTGCGATTGCATATTTTAGGTTGAAGATCCTTTGAAGAAGAAAAATTGAAGAAAGTTGCAAAGATGTCAAAGTTGCAAAACAAGTTGGCAAATCAGGAAATTCTTCTACAAAATTTATTTCTAGTTTTCTGATAGTGAACACTTGGAATCTAGAAGTCCAGACAAAGTAGAAGAGAACCCATAAATTATTTTCCATAAAACCTAGCTAGGACCCATTCATGATAGGGAAAATCAGTCCTTCGTGAGCTTCAAAGGTGGATTTTGGTGAAAGGTACACTTTTTTTTCCACTTTCCAAATCTACGGTTTTCTTACTATTTTAGTCAAATTTAATTACTATTCTTTATTTGCATATTGTAGCTTGAATTTTGAATGAAATAGGGATAATAGGTCCATGGTTCATTACTCCATTGTGGTAACCAACTCCATTTTTCTTTGTTTTAGATTAATATTTTGGGTGCAGGATGAGTTGAAGCAACACATAGTAAACAATGTGTGATTTAGTTGAATGTTTGCATAGATGGAATGTTGTTAGTCATAGTTTTGTGAAGTAACATGGATCAATATTTATATTCACTAAGTGAGTTTCATGTCAACAATATCAACAATTATAGACCAAGAAAAATGTGTTTCTTATTGGGTAACTCTAATAAAGTGCTACAAATATGATCAATAATTTATGATAGCATGACAAATTTCATGTTGTGTGAACAAAGTGAAGCACATAGTGGAATGTATGCCCCCACCTTAAAGTAATTTAAAATTCCAATTGGTAGAAATTTCCTTTAACGTAGAAAGAGTGATATATACAAAATAAGGCATGAGATATTTCAAAAATTCATATTCCAAGTTATATGTCTCAAAAATATATAGCATGACAAGAGGTTTTCCCCAATTAAAAACAAGTCATAACAATGTAATGTAATAATCAATGATATCACATGAGGGATCCAAAGATTTTGGGTTATTATGAATAATAGATGCTATATATCAAAATGATTGTTTTAATTGGCATGATTTCCAAAATAGTATGGAACTACAAGTACAAGGGAAGAAGAGAACATGAAAAATTTAAAATTTTGGGTCAACATCGAAGAGACCTTAATGTTTTAACACTTTGTGTTGTCCCAAAAATGCATAAAAGGATGCATTTGCGACAATTATAAGAATGAAGATGCATATAGAGGAATGCCACAATTTATATTCATTCTCTTTATATCCTTGTTTCAACAGTAACATGAAGGGTCATCCAAAGAGAACTAACAAACAAAATACACACCAAAATATACCATGTATGGGGAGTAATGGTACATGAAAGCATAAAAGAGAAAAAGGGTACTAAAAATTTGATTAGACCTATAGTAGATCATGTACATCCCAATCTTGCTCTTCATATTGATATGGTAAGAAACATGCTAAAGGGACTACATAAATTGGAGTACAACGAGAAGCACTAGGTTCAACATGTGGTAGATTGTTGTGTTGTAGAAAAAAGGACCCTTCTCTTGAAATGGGATTAAATCATGATAAATTGGACTTAATGAGGCCTTAATCTAGTGTTGTGAGGTATTTAATGCATCCACACTAGGTCTTTGACCCTTGAAAACTAAATAAAATTCTTTTAATGACATCTTGTGAAGATCTTGTGAAGCGTTGTAAGACATTTCTACATTCTTCTAGACTCTATTAATGATAAATCACTTTTTTATTCATCAAAAAGTCCTATTTTGAAGTGTTGTAAAGTCTTGTAACAAGATTTCATGCTTTTCTAGGAACATCTTCACTATTTATCCCTTTTTCATGCTTTATTTGGTCCCTCTATGCTCTCATATGCTTAATTAAGTGTATATTTTAGTATTATCGCAAAAAAAAACATTAAATACAAGATATTTCTCGACACAAATTTTCAGGTCCTAAGAGCGACCCATTTTCCATGGGTGGCGAATGAGTCCCCCTTGGCCCCAAATTAAAAATATTTTAAATTTCCCTTCAGGATTTTATTCAAAAACACTTGATGTTGGCCTGTGATGAGGTATGAATGGGTAACTAAGGCACAAGTGTGTATAAATAGGTATTTTTCTCCCAATTTTGCATCTCCTCCAATATTCTACATTCATCTAATTCATTCTTCATTATTCATTCACCAATCTTCCATCTCAAGCCAAGAAACTTAGGGTTTTATTATTTCAAGGCATTAAGAGATCAACTTTTAGACTTTCTAGGGAAGATTCTACATGTTATGTTGTGGAATTTCAAGATAAATCATCATGGAAAGGTAATATACTCCATTATTGCATGATTCATTGCCTTCTTTCATCATTTTGGTTTAATTACCTAAATGGGTTTTGACCAAGGAAAACCTCCATGCCCTAACAATCAACATTTCTTCTCTTCTTCTTGTGTGTTTGCATATATTAGGTCTCTTGGAAGCTTGGAAATAATTGAAGATCAAGTTGTAAAGTTATTCAATTCATCTCTTCATCATTCAATTCAAAGAATCAACAAAAAGTCACTTTTAGACCTGAATCCGACAATTTCAGAAGTGAACACCTATAGAGAGCAGAAGTGCAGATCTAGCTCCACATAATCTACTCTTGAGTTTTATGATTCTTGTAGGTGGAATTATTCACCACCCTTGATGAATGAGTCCCATCTATAGGCCTGAAAAGTGGTTTGTCAGAATTTATCTCCCAACAATCAGAAATGGAACATTTCACCAAAAGCAAGACGAATTCGCCATTCATGGAAAATCAATCCTAGTGGCCATTAATAGTGATTTCTAGAACATTCCATAAGCTTCCAGCAACAATAATCTGGCTCCAGGTGCATTTTGTTCAGTTTCATCAACTTCGGTTTTCATTTGTCCAGGTTTCTAGTTCATACTTACAATCAACACTGTGTTTTCAAACATTTTGCATTAACGATTTGTTTACATTCACTTATTTGCATTTTTAAGCATTCAAAAACATTTATAAACACTTCACATAAATATTCCATTCATCCTTACATTAATATTGAATGAAACACTATGCATTTTTGGACCCATCTTTCTCCTTTTAGGTGAAAAATCATAGAAGCGATAGAAAGAAAGTAGGTCCCAAAATCTTTTGTTTCAATTGCTCACTTGAGAGGGATCATAATGCCTTCCCTCTAAAGTTTTGTTTATTGATTATGTAAAGATAAGAGATAATTATACAAAGGATTATTGTGTGCACTTTGGTTGGAATTTTCATCAGCCTTCCCAATTTTTAACCCTTTCAATGTCTAGCTCCTAGTCAAAAAAGGATTAGTAGTTATATTTAGTCAGAAAGGATAATATATGTGTTCACTTCTACTTAGTGGGATTTCCTTGGGCTTCAATTTTTATGGTGATTATTTGTCTTTTCCAAAGTGTTGCTAGTATTACTCGCTTGATATGATTTTCTTGTCCCGTCGCCTATGCACCACTTGTGTTACTTTTTGGCATAGACTAATGTGTTCCTCTTGTCTTTAGTAACTTTAGAATTGTTTTAATTCTTTCCCACTCCTTCAAAATTGGCATTAATATCTCTGTACTCCATCATGAGACTTATATCCTCAAAATTCTTTTGGCGATTGATCCTAATGTGTTATTTTCATTGCAAACTCTTCATGATTTTGAGTCTTTCAATGTTTCTAAGGAACCCTTTTTCTACATCTCTCGTTTATTTCCTTTCCATTTTCATGTCATTGCACTTGTCATACATGGAAAATGAGCATTCTTATATTAAAATGGAAGCCCCTATTCAATATTTTGGTAGGAGGAGTCAGGTAGTTTTCTTTGGTAACATAACCAACAAGCACCTCCAAGGTTCTGGTTAAATCTGGTTTCTTGACCCTCAAGGCAGTGTAAGGCTTTACTCAGCTAGTCTCTTCCTTCATTTATTTTTTTAAGATATTTTAACATATATATCAAGTTGCAAGTTTGCAATGGGTATCTGATTCGGTAGCCCATGAGTTCAATTAGCATTTGGAGAAGTCTTTACCCAGTTTTTGGACCAGATATTTTAAGGAGCCAGGTCCTAGGACTTATGTGAGTGAAAGATAAGAAATTTCCCCCATTTTGAGAAAAAAATGTTAGAGTAAAGTATTAGTTTTTGGGTTAAGAAACATGCAAAAGATATTCTATAATAACATTCCAAGTTTAGGGCTAGGAAAATTTCAATAGATTGATTATATAAAACTGTAAAGAGGCTTTATGTGTGGTCAATGATTTTGGATAATTTCCTTTTGAATAGTGACACTAGATATTATTTATTTATTTTTTGTTTAAGAAACAATGTGGGTTGTTATGGTATCAGGCTTAACTAATTCTTGTTTCTTCTATTCCCCTTTAAAAAAGGAAGCTCTATTAATTGCATTTTTTGTGTATAGGTTTTTAATTCTTTCAATGTGAGATTTGATCAATTATTATTCATTATTTAATTAAATATTAAATTTAATTGTGCACACAGAAAAAATTTCCCTTTTTTCTTGCTTGATTTGAGAATAATTGATGACAAGTTGAACTTAATGTGGCCTTGATTTGGTGTTGTGAGGTATTGTACACATGCACACTAGGTCTTGGAACCTTGCAAATTCATCTAACGATAGCTTGTAAAGATGTTGTAACTTGTTGTAAGAGACTTTCACGGCTCTCTAGACTTAATAAACCCATTTTACCTTAATTCAACATTATAAAATTTATTTAATTGCATTATCACATTAATCTAGAAGGCTTGTAAATCAAAGTTGACTTTAATCTAGTGTTGCAATGTGTCCTACACATTCACATTGGATGGTGTGCCTTTCTAGGCTATACATACCTCATTTTAGTGTTGTAAAGTGTATTTAGTCACACATTCACATTGAATTTTGTGTCATTGGCCTTAGTTGACCTTTGCATCATCATTAATAGACCCCTATGACCCCATATTATGCATCTCAAAGCATAATTTGATGAAATAACCAACAAAGTCACCATATAGGCCTAGTTTCCTTACTTCCTGGCATTCCAACTGGAAAAATGGCCCCTATGGGACCCCTTCACCATTAGGTAAAATCAATCACATCCAAGTGGGACCCATTCACCCTTGATGGTAAATGAGTCCAATTAGAGTCATTTTTGGGGTTTGAGCAGGAAGAGTTATATTTTAAGTTTTATTTTTCTCCATGTCGGCCTTAGGGATCTAATTAATGGGAAAATAAGGTGAATTACCTATAAATATAAGTCTCTAAACCCTAATTTACATATCTTAACTTATACACAACTCATTAATCATGTATCTTATACTTCAACTCAAGCAAGGTAGGGTTTTAACATTCCAAGTCATTCAAGATCATTTTTCAAACATTCAAGGACAAAATCTTCATCTATTGTTGTAGAAAATCAAGCTCAATCATCATGGATAGGTATTTACTACATTGTTTCATACTTCATTACATTCTTCATTTTTTGGTTTAATTACCTACAAAGGGGTTTGACTAAGGCAAACCCCCATGCCCTAACATTCAACATTTTGTCCTTCTCTCCTTGTGTGTTTGTAGATTTATGCATCTTGAAGGCTTGGAAATCATTAAAGATCAAGTTGAAAAGTTGTTGAAGACACCTTCCTATTGACCAAGGAAAAATATCAACAAAAAGTCACTTTCAGGTTTGGAAATCAGAGTTTTAGAGGCAAACACCTATCAAGAACTGAACTACAGACTAAGGGCTTCAATTTCAACTTTTGAATTCTCAAAAATTCAAAAGTGGATGGCTTCACCATTAGTGGTGAATGAGTCCCACTGGCAGGCCTAAAAAGGTTTTTTGTAGTTTTGTATACCCATTTTTCCAAAACGGCCTCCAAAACAGTTTCCTAGAGTTGGGACTAATTAGCCCAAAATGGCGAATGAGTCCTAGTAGGCCAAATTTTCAGCATCAACAGGATTTCAGAAGTCATTTCCATTCTACATCAAGTTCTCAGGTGCACACCCTCAGTTTCATCAATTTCTATTATAGTTTGCATTCATTTCTAGGTGTTTTTGCATATCACAATGTGTTTTCCAGCAACTTGCATTTTCTTAGTTTTCACTTAATAATCAATATTTTTCTTTAGTTTTATGCATTTAGAACATTGCATTTAGAAATATTCCATCCATATTACATTAATATTAAGTGTAGACATTGCCTATTTTGGCCCATCTCTCTCGTTTTAGGTGAAAAATCCTAGAAGTGCAATAGAGTGTTAGGGTGCCAAAATCTTTGTTTACACTAATATATTTTTTTTAATTATTCGATAGGATTATTGTGTGCACTTTTGTTGGAATTTTCATTAGCCTTCCCAATTTTTAACCCTTCCAATGTCTGGCTCCCAGTTAGAAAGGACTTCTCCTCTGCCTATTGCCTCATCGTTGCATATCACTGGACACAACTGCTAGTTATTTATGATTTTGCAATGGTTCATACATTTTATCATCTGAATCAATTTCAAAATAGAACAAAATGGGTGTTATGTTTGTGCTACCAGCTGATATGTTGTGAAGGTGAAACCCTAGAAACACTTCCAAAATAAGCTCTCTTTGCTTGATAAATAGCACCTAGGTTCTCTAGCAAGAAATGCACTATCAATAAGCTACTTGTACTTGACACTTCTGTAATAGGTAGGTACATAAATTTTAACTCATAATTAAGTAAATTTTAACACAAATTTTAACTCATTAATAAGTAAATTTTAACTTATCAATAGATAGTTATCACAACTATAATAGGTAGGTACACAAATTTTAACTCATCAAATCTTGACCTATCTCAAACCTCAATATTGGGATGTTTAACATTCTCCTATCCAAGCTCTAAGAACCCTTATATTACATTTGCATTGGATGACCTTTAGGAATTCATGAACCCAAGATCTCTAACATCTAAGTTAGGATTTATAAAGGTTTTCCATGTCAGATGATGATGAATGATATCAGCTTCCATTGAAAGCACACATTATATTTTCCATAACTTTTTTTTTTATATAATTAAATCACTTGTTGATATCATTTCAACTCACAAAAGAAAAAATAGAAAGAGCCTATTATTGCTAATTGTACACTTAGTTTAACAATCTTGAACCTAGACATCATATCAAAGCCACTAGATCAAAGCTACAAGAGTCACTCAATACAATTTCTATTTAATGATGTTTGTAAAATCATGAGATAAATGAGCTCTAATACAACCCAAGCATTCAATAGCCTCTTAACAAAGAATAAACCAACATTTTATTTTCCTTGTAGCTTAGCATTTTCTTATACTTACACCTAGTATAAAAATCATGTGAAAATGGTCCATGCTTCCTATCCTTAACACAAAATATGATGAACACATTCCACTTGATAACTAATGCTCATTTTAAGGGTGATATTGACACAACATTAAAATTTAATAATTGATACTACAAGATTTAGGGATCTATAAAAATAAATCAAGGAGTAGGAAAAAGGATAACAATAATTAGAAAATCATCTAAAATATTACAAAATAATAAACATGCAAAAGCGCAACTGGCAGCTAAAAAAAATACAATATTTTTAATAAAAAATAAACAAACAAGAATAAGCACATACAAAACCCAACACTCACCTAAAATTTCATGAACTAACTATGCATTCACTTCATCTATACTGACATGAAAAACCACAACCAAAAGCTAACAACACACAACCTTATAAACAAACAACAATAAGCACAAATAAAACCAAGTACTCAATCAAATTTCATGAATTAACTATGTACTCATTGCTTCTGTACTCACCAGGATTTCACCACATCTCACACACTTTGTTTTCCAAGCATTGTTGATACCCTACTACCCACACAAGCAATAAGCACACAATTAATGCATTCACTTTCCTGTTATCCTCTGTCATGCATGTGTAATCTATTGTACCCATTTGCATCATTACACCTTGTAACAACAAGCAATACTTCTAGTCATCAAATGTCAAAAACACACAGCCAAGCCATTCAGCACTAGTGCATTTTTGTAGAATAACAAACATACAAAAGAGCAAAAAATAGCTAAAAAACCTATGATATTTTCAAGAAACCTTAAACAAACAAGAATAAATAGAAAGAAAACCCAACACTCACCTAAGATTTCATGAATTTAGGATGCATTCATTCTACATATACCCACATGCAAATATGCAACGAAAAGCCACAAAACCCATAATCTTTCCAACAAACAATAATAAAAGAAGAATAAGGACAAACAAAATCTTTCACTCACCCAAGATTTCATCAAATCATTATCCATTCAGTGCATATGCACCCACAGACTTATCAAGTATCTCAAATACACAACTAGAAAACCCACAAGCTTTTCAACAAATGAAACTAACACAGAAACGACAATAAGCACAAACAAAACCGAACACTCGCCTAAAATTTCATAAATTAACTATGCATTCACTGCACATGTACCCACATGCAAAACACAACGATGAGTTAAAAGACCCAGAAGCTTTCCAACAAACAATAGTCAAACAAGAATAAGCACTAGCAAAACTGAGAACCCCACCAACATTTGATGAATTAGTTATGTGTTCACTGCATATGCACCCACATTACACAAGACATTGCCAAAAGTGTTTAGTTTTCCCTGTAATGTTTTACTTATCAAGTATAAAAAACAAACAAGTGCATCACTCACTAGTTGCACACCGTTATCACTGCACACAATGACAAACATCGAACATGGTAACCCACAGCCACAAACACGCAAGCTTCTCAACAAACAGTGAACAAACAACATGCAAATTAACCAAGCATTCTTTGCTTATCTTCACACCAGCTGCCCAACACATATCGCGAGGTTTGCATTTGATGCATTAAATATGCATTTACTACTTTAGTACCAGCTCGCCGCCAAAGGTGGCAAAAAACAATTTTTCCAACAATGTATAATGTTCCCATATTTTCCTAATTTACTTAATTCTAAAGGAAGAAAAATAAAAAATCTACCTACTCAAACCAATAGAAAAAGAGATAAACTGTAATTTTCAAGTGCTAGAAATATGCGCTAAAATCTAGACTATAGGAAAAAGTCAAAAATATTTTAAACAACACAACCTCATTGACCGAGCAAGTAGGGAAAAAGAAAATCCATCGATTGCAATAGTAAACCTGCTTATTGCAAGGAACTAATAATAATACACACCAATCATAAAGAGAAGCTGACATGAGACCATGTCCTAAAGTCAAACAAAAAATATCAAATTGATACGTTGGACAAAAAAATTACAGTTAGAAAAAATTAAAACCTGCACACAATCTTCAATTCAAATGTGCACTATGCCCTGATATAAAGATAGGCTTCGACAAAAATTTGAATAGGAGGAGGAGGCAAAGCCGAGATCATTAGGCGTCTTGAGAGGAAACAAATGTTATGGTTTATTCTGCTCAGTGAAATCAATCACTTGTTTTGAACAGGATGTTACTTGACTTCGTTATGAATTCCCATTCTGCAATAGAAATGGTCAAATGAGAAATGCAGAATTAACGTTCCCCTCACGCATTTCTGATTTGTTAACATTCCTTTTGACTGCTCTCATATGTATGAATCAGACACCATGAGGACAACTATATACCTGTTGAACAATAAAAAATGCGGATTTGAAGTGAAGAATTTACATTTACATTAAAAAAACTAAATCGGACTTGTTCAGGGTCTCACCTGCCACGATGCGACTCAAATTTTGAATGGGTTCTCCTTGTTCGATTTACAATATTCAACCATTCAGATTAGTATCTATCCATAACCTTGCTATAAATATGGCCTCCTTTGTATGGGTTAATTACCATCTTCATCTGCTCTCTCCCATATAATTATATTTCACCGTTTCTCATCAAGTGCTCTTTTGTTTCTTCTGAGTTGCTCATTTGTAATCTGAATAGCTTTCTTTGTGAAAGAACGCTCTCCAGTAGTGAATATGGCGAGATAATGCTTATGCGAATCATGATAGTGTTTCTTGTTCTAACCGTTCTATTTTCCCTGCAAGTTTCTGCTAGATATAACATCAAGTCTAATGCAAATACTGGTGCAGATAGTAACTACAACACACCTTTGCTTTTCATAGTCTTCATTCAATAGAAGAGTGGAGCCCATGTTGAAAATAATACTTAAATGATTATATATTTAATTAATTATATAATATAAGGACCTTAAATTATTATATGATAATCAGAATTTTACACATAGCATGAGGCATATGAATATTCTTAGCATTTCTCTATGGAATATCCCATGCATAAGTGTAATGTCAAAATTTGCATAACCTTGTGATTTCATCCTATGTTTTACATCTACTTTGGTGTCCATTCCTTTAGTAGTCTTTTAGGTTTATTTTAACTCTTGCACTAGTGTTTCTTGTTCTCAAGGTGCTCAATTCTTATATCCTATGACCATTTTTAATTATTTTTTATCATCTCTTGTATTAGCCTTATGCTTTTCTAGTGTTTCATCATTTTAGAGCTAAAACTGTTTAAACACAAACACAATGTGCAAACATCTATATGAAGTGCTAGCATCTCGTGATAATTTCTTGTTCAGTGTCCAATTTTTAGCATGTTTCTACTTGCCATATTCCTTGGTTAGTGGCTTCTACTAAAGACACACCCAAAAGGCTCATCATTCCCTTCCTTTTGGCCTACTCTTTTCATTTAGAATTATCTCTCTCTCATGCTTTGGCTCTCTTTCACTTTCAATCTTGCATATTCTCTCAACCTCTATAATTCTCTATAACTCTTTCAGCTCTCTTATTTCTCTCAATTCCTCAATCCTTTATAGGTGATATTTTTCTTCCTTTTATTAGAATTTCTAGTATTAACTTTTATTTTACCCATGACCACCTTTCGATATTCACATCCTATTAGTCTCATATTTTCTTCAATGTTCTTATTTCTAGATAGACTAAAACTAAGAACGCATGTGAGTTTCTAACTATCTATTGGTTGATATGGAGGTAGACATATGAAAATAAAAATTTGACCTAAAGGAAAACCATTAAAAAATTCAAAAAATAATCTTGTTTCAATGTGTTGAACCTCTAATAACCTTGCCCCATTTAGCTTTTTGAAAAAATGTGGACACCCTTTTTCAACTTAAGTTTGTGTGTTTTCTCTATAGTGTCAATATTTTCCTCAATTCCCTCTAAATATTAAAGATGTTTGTCCCATTTTTTAAAGTCTCGTCATGGATGGAAAGGATTTGGAAAGTTAAGCCCACGTACTTTTGAAAGTCTGGTGAAATTTGTTGAAACAAGGAAGTTATCCGATTCTAGGTTTTGTCTTTCCAATTGGTCCAAAACTTGTACCATAGGCATTTTTGGCATAACTAGTTCACTTGAGTTTCCCCACAAATTTTTTTTCTCTATACAAAACCAAAACACAAGTGAAATACACTAATTAGGAGTTAAATATAATCAATTCAATTAGTAATCCAAGCACCTAACTATTTATAATTTTATGAAATTAATAAATTACAAATTTTTTATGTCCATTTGAACTTGATTGATAAGAATTAAATAAATTATTGGTTCACTTAAAAATCCCCACACTTTATTCCTTAATGACATCAATATCACATCATCACTTAGGAATGGAGATTCTTCTATCATCCCAACCAAATGATTTTAGTTGTCACATTTAGAACAATTCCATTGAAACTTCTCACAATATATATAAATATTAAATTATTATTATTTCATACTAACATTATGCATTTGATCCATCACCTTGATATTTAAATATTTCATGTTGACATCATTATGAACATCATTATGACCTTTCATAATATCAGCATTAGAACTGTTCATTTGAACTAGACATCTTAGCTTAAATATAATCAATTCACTTATCATTATCCATAAGACCAATAATAATTATAATCCCCACACATTAATGTTTTGTGGATAACTCGAGCCTATTTGAATGCAAACTTTAATCATTAAAAAAATGGTTGGTTAAGTTCAAGATTCCCATAAAGAATTATTAAAAGGAAGTAAGAGGCTTACTATAGAAAGTGATCATCAAACTAAACTTGATAATTTGAAAGAATGAAAAATAAAATGTGTACCTCTAATTCAATATTTCCTAAGTATCACTCCAACCTATGACATTAATTATCCAACTACTTTATTTGATCAATAAATGCATCCCCAATTTTATGGATTTTTGCAAGTTTAAAGATAAATTATTTTATGCATTGCATCATAAAATAATTATAGTGCATAAGAGAACCCTAAGAATGTCCATCAAGATTAAAATTCCCTAAAGATAATTAGATTGAAGGTTATTCAAAAAATTATGGATGTAGACACTATGACATGTTATGAAAAGGAGAAAAGTGGAACCATATTTTGTGATAATCACAAAGGTTTTATTTTTGATATATTTAGGTATGTATCCCATGAACTCTAAGTAAAATTGATTAAGTTTTGGTAATTCTATTGTGTGAATTTTAATTTTGGAAACGGTTTAGTTAAGAATGTGCAAAATTCCTATAATATGAAAGTTTAGAAAAGGCCTAATTGAACCTAGCTTTGTAAATATAAAAAATCTATAATAAAAAGTAATTTCATAAGTGAATAATTAATTAAAGTAATGCTAATGATTAAATTTAGTAATTGATAATTGGAATACTAGATGGGTGATCAAATAATTTTAGGATTTCATATGTTGTGTAGAATAGATGAGTAAGAGGGAAACAAAAATATAGTTGAAAAATTTGAAACTCTATAAGCATGCAAAGTATAATTATGATACTTTTGGATGATTTGAAAAATATTTTTCTTATTAAATAAAATATATACCTCATATTCAATACTTTTGGGCAGATTTCCCAAATGATTATGAGTTAATAAAGAGGTTACATTAGAGTCTTATGGTGAACTAGATGAAGGCAATGGGTACCCATAGTGCCATAATAGGTAAACGATAATGGAGAAGTCCAACACTCCAATTATAAGATGAATAAGCTCTATAATAAACCTATTCTAGACATCATTTTTATAAAAAAAAAGAGGTTTGTTCCATTGATGAGGTAACACAACATATCTTGGATAGTAGTATCACTTGATTAAATCGTAATATTCAAACATTAAAGGAAGGAATAGTCGCCATAACATATAGAGGAGAGAATCAAATGAAATTAAAATAAAAGGCTAACAAAAGTGATATTTTGGATAGTCTTTATCAAGAAACGAAAATTTTAAGAAGTGAAAGTGGTCCAACTTGAAGAAGGCCGTAGTAGAGAATTTTCATTTTTACAAGAAGAAATTATAGCTACTAGTCCTAAAGGAACACCTTCTACACCTAATTATCATATGATTTCTATAGTAGTTGGTACATACAATGTATTAGGAGGTACATCTACATCTCTTCCACAATAATAGGATATAACTCTAGCCACAACTCAATTTAGAGGATAGAACAAATTGAAATCATCCCTCTAGACTCGAAGACCTTAATGCAACATATTGATACTCTTATCCCAAAAATAAAAGATATGGCTTTGTCATCAATATCAAGGGATGCAACAAGAGCCAATATTTCGCAAGTTGCTACTCCAATGATATTGAAAAAAAAAAGTTAAAGAATAGCATTGATGCAATTGTGTCTTGAATGGAGAAAGATAAAATAAAGAAACAAGAGTTAAAAGAATAAGTTGTTGAGCTTCAATGGTGTATCCAGAAATTGGTAGGTCCATTGCAATTAGTGGATCAAATTCCAACTACTCTTATCCTTCTCTACCAAGATGAGGTTTCTTCATTAGATAAGGTGAAGCATATTAGCAACACTATTGAAGAATGGATAAAAATATTTACTATAAGAGGAGAAGAAAATAACATATTTCTATCAAGAAAAAGTGGGAGAAGATAGTAGAATGGGAAGGAAATATTCAAAAGATGATTACTAATTGTGAAATTAGGTTGGAGAAAAACAAAATATTGTCATCTAGGCTTAGGGTGATTGAAAGCTTGAGTGATAGATTTTTCCTCAAAGAAAATATTTATACTCAAGAAACCCTCCCTAAGATTAAGTCCTAGTTTGAGTAGCTCAAGTTGGAAGAGTGGCTAATAAAGGAATGCATTAAGGGAGTGAATGAATTAAAATTTCTTTTACAAATTTTAATTTTAGAGTTAAATTTTCTAGAAAAGATGTTGAACACAAATATTAGTGTTCATTTTGTTTCAAAAGAAAAGTTTATATTGTTGGACTTTAATAAATGTTCAACAATTTATTGGATTATAATGAAATAATTATATTCTAGAGGTAATTACTTAGGTAGATAACACCATGGTAGTAATAAATAAATACAATAGAACAACTAGAAAAAGGGCTATGAAATATGTTCAAACTTTCATGAGTTATGATTCTTATAAGTATAAATAGAAATTAATGAGAGATCAGGATAAAAGTGAGGAAATTAAAGATCTTATTTCATGAAATTGATGAAAATTATGGGCTCTCTTTCACCTTTAGGGTTTAGGACCTAATAGGAGAGAGACAATCTCCACACACTTCATTGAACAACAAACCCTTGATATTTCAATGCAAAGGAGATTGAAATCTTGCAAAGGGACTGCCCCAAAGGATGAATGAAATCTAATGAGGAGTTCACCACCAAGTTTAGACTTGAAAAAGACAATGCAATGAAAAATGAAATGTAAATCCCTAATTGAATACAACGTAACACTAAATGAACTAGAAAATAAAATGAAATAAAATAGAAAATGGAAGACAGGAAGGTGTGCACCTAGGAAACTAGAGATGGCTAGATGAAGGTTTGGAATCCTAGAAATTTTGATGTCATAGTTTACTAGGACTCATTCACCAAGCTGGACAAATCAGTCTAGTTTTTGGGAAAATGCACTAGAGTAGCTTTTAGCCAAAAGGGTGTCCAAATTTGTGAAAATATTTTCTAGGCTTGTATAGTGGGACTCATTCACAACTAATGGCCAACCAGGCCACTTCTTATTTTTTGGAAGTTTGGTACCTAATTTTATTCCTCTAAGTATACCCTGCTCTTTTTGACTAGTTTCTGAATCTAAACTATAAATTGCCACCTGTAGGCCTTCTCCAAGCTTCTCCAAGGCTTGATGGAAACTTTAGGGATTTGACGACTTTTCTCCAACTTTGCTCCTTGAAAAATTTGCAACTTAGCTTTGCAAATCACACATAAGAAGAGGGAATTTTTTTTTTGGAGTTAGTGAATAGGGGTTTTCCTTGGTCAAGCCCCTTGTTGCTATTAAACAAGTGTAGGACAACTGAGAGGGGGGGCTGAATCAGTTGTCACAAAATTTAAACTTAAAACCCAATACTTATTAATTCCAAAACCACACTATTTTGTTATTAAGTAAGAACATGAAACACAAATAATAGAAAGTAAATCAACACAATGAACAACATATTTTTTATGTGGAAAACCCAAGGAGGGAAAAACCACAGTGAGGACCAACTCATTGTATAAAGTAGTTCCAAACTAAAAAATGAAAGGCTCACTGCCCTGAAAGGACTCACTATCCAAATACAAAAGCTAACTGCTTACAAAGAGGCACATTGCCTACAAAGGATTAACAAAAATAAAATTGGGCTTTACAGCCAAAATGACCTAAGAATAGTGTACCTAACAAGTGTTGATGTAGTTCCAGTGATGCTTAATAGACTGATTCAACACACTTCATTCTTTTTCACTTACTTCCAAATTTCATTATTAATTTTGCATATATACTCTTCTATTCATCTATCTCAATCTATCTTATTCTCTCTAAAATAGACCAACATATTCATTTATATACCTAATCTTTTTTGCAAGCATCAAATAGGTCAGCCTAATTGGATGCATTTCATATTTACCAAAAATACCAATTGTCAGCTCCAATCATTCATAAAATATTTCAAGAAGATAATTCAAACTTCTAGCACACTACATTATGTCGGAAAGGACCTAAAATAGGTCACACATATATTTGCATAACAAAATTAATTCACCATATCATAATTACCCCAAGAAGTGGGCTAGGAATAGGCTTCAAAGAAAAAAGAAAAACCATTATGAGCATTAGATACATGAGATCTTGAGAGTACGTGATCCTAATGCATACAAATAGTTTCCCAAAACCACAAGCATCAACAACTAAAAGCTTGAAAATGCAAACTAAAATACCAGAGAGTGTAGCTCGAATATCAGTTTAGATACCAGACCAAAATACCAGATCAAGCATTGTCTTAACCTTGTAGTCACAACATGGTAAGATAGCTAATATTTTTTGTTTTTCCAACAATTTCCTCATTTGTCATTCATGGTAACATGTAAAAATCTTCTACTTCAAACTTTCCCCATACTCTACTCTAACTCTCTCCATACTCTAATTTTCTCCCCCTTTGACATCAATGGTAAAGGGTGGCAAAAAAATGATATAAAAAATGGTTTAAGCATGGTGACATCAAGAGAAAAACTTCCAACCAGCCAAAAATCTCAGACATCAAATCAATTAACTTGTTTTCCTTCCTCTTCTTCTTCTCCTTAGTAAAACCAACAAAAATTTAACACTTAGGATTCAAGTAAAAATGACACTCTTCACCTGAAACACTTTCTTGTACCTTTCCTCAAGAATTGGATGCAATTTATTCCTATTAAAAGTAGTTGAATCCATTCTTGTGCAAATGCTTTCCAATAAACCCAACAAAGTAAAAGACAGTGACCAATATGAACTCTGTCTTTCAACATCTTTTGCGTCAATAAGTATTCTAGAAGGATGTTCTAACTGGACCTCAAAAATCTCCTTAAGAAACCAAAATGTTTTCACTACATCATCTCTTTGTCTTTGTACAACAACCAGTTCAGCATATAGTTCACCAACTCTCAATCTTTTCTTTCCTTATTTTTCTTCAAAGATGTCAAAATTTATTCCAATATTGTTCACTTCAATTTTACTTATCAAATTATCTACTGCAACAAGCCACTAGAGGCAATACTTGTAAATATTCGATATTTATTTAATGCATTTATTTGTTTCCATGATCAATTTAGATAATCTCCCTTTAGCTTTAACACACCTCTTTTCAACCAAAGCTTCAAACTTTCATCCTTCTAGACCTTCAAGCAATAATCTTTCTTCAACAATCTCAACTAGATTTTCTGGCAATGAATCAAGAATAGCTTATACTCTAATACCTTTCTAAAGTAGATATTTTACCAAAGCATCATCAATCTTAAGTCTATCAATAGGAGAGGTCGTACTCCATAATTCATCAATCTTCTTCATCTTCCCCTTAACAATCATAGACTAGATGTCATCAGAGGATACTTTCTCCTTTTCTTCTGAAGTGTTAATGATATCTTCAGTTATAATTTTCTTCCTCTTTGATTCTAGAGAGGATTCATCAATGAAAATCTCCAATTCCCTTTTCCAGAGGAGGAGCCTATCTCAAACTAACTCGAATCAGATATACCAGAGGATGTGACCTAGATATTTGTAGACCTATTTTCCAATAGGAATCCCAGACTCCCATACCACATTTTCTTTTCCTAGTAGGGTACACATGAAGTAAAACACCAAACACACTAGCAAGGATCTGAAGCGAAAATGATAACCCTCAATCACTGACACACGTACATTTTTAGAAAGATTATCAAGCAACAAGCTACACAAATCAAATTTCCTATTCTCCTTAACCATTATACATGCAATATAAACATCAATGGCCAATGTGGAATCTTTGCAATTTCTAAAATAGATATTTTAAGAAATATCATATGCAACATACCTTATATCCAAATCTTCAATTGTGTTTATCAATAAAGCTCATGGGTCTTTGCTAATGCTAGTCAATTCCTCCACATCTTTGTATTTTATGGTTTTCTTTCTAGGAGGATCTCTAATACTGCATAAGCCAGTTATCACCTCGATCACTTCCTTCATAACTAAGTAGGATTTTTCCAATACAATACTTCCATCCTTGTAACAATTCAATTAGAATAAAATATACTCTTTTTTGAAAACCCATGGAAATTCACTCCACAAATCCATGCCTAGGGTTTTCATGTTCAACAATTCATTTTCGTTCAACCCTAGTCCCATTTCCTTCATCTTTTTGTGATCAAGTTCTTCTAACTCAACTCCTTTTAGCTTAAGAGCGATGACACCACTCAATTCTTTGTCCATTTCTACACTTTTTTTAATTCGTTAAATGAGACTTCTCCATTTTTTCTTCTTCCCCTTTTTCCAAATAGAGAAATGAATTCTAGATTACCTGAGTTAATCTCTTTGAAATCCCTTCAGAACTGCTTCACGATTGCTTCACGATCACTCCAAGGCACCTTCCAAGTTCTCTAAATGCATAATTAACTGAGAGGCTTCACAAATTTTGAACTTAAACACCATCGGGTTTTCCCTAAATGCATTAAATGTAAGAAACATCAAAAAGCTGCTAAAAAATTCTTCTCAACACAAAAAAAATTAATTGGGTCTGCAAATCATCATGAAAACATGTTTTATTTTGTTCTTTTCCACAACTTCTAATTCTTCATTCTTCACATCTCATCCTCATTCCAGCCTCTGACATGCCATTTATTGAGGGGGTTTTTGTAATTTTATGATAATGCTCACCCTAAGACCATGCCCATTCTAATTCCCAGAGGATTCATCTGTACAGGGTGAGGGTATAGGCACATCAGTAGCTTCACTTTTTTCTTCTTCTTTCTTCTTCCATATCTTATTCATCTCTTTCTTCATTTATTCTTTATTGACCTTCTTTATCGGATCATTCTTCTCTATCAGAGAGAACTTCTTTCATTTCTTGCTTCTGTAGAATTTTGAAACATGTCTTGGTTTATTACAATTATAAAATATGAAATTTTTTTGATTACACTGACCTTCATTTTCTCTTGATCTACATTGATTTTCTCTATGTCCAAATTTGTCACTGATATAACAATATCCATTAAATAATTTATTCATTCTACCTTCATTAAATTTTTTCCTCATAACCCAACTTCTCATTCTCACTTGAGATCTGCATTCATTAGCCTTATGTCCAACCTTCTTACATTCAAAGCATTGTTCAGTGAAGGGATCATAAAATTGATTATCCCTACTTCAACATTTTTTTTCTTTGTGACCATACTTATTACAGAAGAAACATATACCATCAAAAGAGGGATACTTTCATGCATTAGGTTGTCTCATAGGCGGTCCCCTTGTAAATTTTTTGAATTCCTCTTCTTCTTTCCTTTCCCCTAAATTCTTTGATTGTCATTAGAACTTTCACCTACATTGTTTCCTAAACGTGCTTTGTCTTTACTAGATTTATATCCAGCAATCAATTCTCCCAACTTATTAGAACTTGATTTGAAATTATTTTCATAGAGCTTTTCCTTTTCCAGTTCAATTCTCAGTTTACCACCTCATGTTAAAGTTTAGAGCATTCTTCAGATTTGTTCTGTACCATTTTATTCAAAAATTCTTTAATTCTCTTCTTCTCTTCTATTGTTATTTTCAATCCAATTACCTCTTGTCTCAACTTATCACTCACTTCTCTGTGCCTTTCCTTGAATTTCTTTAATTGTTCTTTCAGCTTCTGAACACATTCATTAGCTTCATCTACATTCTCCTTTAGATCTATGTTCTAAGTTTCAACTTTGTCAATATCCTTAAGTGCAGTCTAGAGTTCTTCTCTATCATCCATCTGATCAACCATCAAGATCATCCTTAAGTAGTTAAGCTCTACACCAAGGAACCAAAAGCTCTGATACCAATTTTTAAATAGGCCCAGGAAAACTAAGAGGGGGGGTGAATCATTTGTCACAAAATTCAAACTTAAAACCCAACACTTATTAATTCCACAACCAAACTGTTATCTTATTAAGAGAATGAAACAAAAATAACAAAAGTAAATCAACGCAATGAACACCATATTTTTACATGGAAAACCAAAGGAGGGAAAAACCACAGTGAGGATCAACTCACAATATAAATTATTTCCAAATTAAATAATAAAAGGCTCACTGCAAAGGGATCACTACCCTAAAAGGACTCACTACAAAGAGGCTCACTGCCTACAAAGGATTAACAAAAACAAAATTGGGCTTTATAGCCAAAATGAACTGAGAATAGTGCACTTAACAAGTGCTGATGTAGTTTTGGTGATGCTCAATAGAGTGATTCAACACACTTCATCCTTTTTGGCTCACTTCAAGACTGATTTATTAATTTTGCATATACACTCTTTTATTCATCTGTCTCAATCTCACTTCTTCTCTCTAAAACTGTCCAACATATTCATTTATATACTTGATATTTTTTGTAAGCATGAATTAGGTTGACCTAATTGATGCATTTCATATTCACCAAAAATACCAACTGTTGGCTCCAATCATTCACAAAATATTTCAAGAAGATAATTCAAACTTCTAACATACTACATTATGTCTGCAAGGGCCTAAAATAGGTTGCACATATATCTGCATAGAAAAATTAATTCACCATATCATAATTACCCCAAGAATTTGGCTAGGAATATGCTTTAAAGAAAAAAGTAAAAACATTTTATACGAGCACCAGATATGTGAGATCTCTAGAGTACATGCTCATAATTCCTACAAACCATTTCCCAAAACCACAAGCATCAACATCTAACTACTTGAAAATGTGCACTAAAATACCAAAGAGTGTATCTCAAATACTAATTCAGATACTGAACCAAAATACCAAATCAAGCACTGTCTTAACCTTGTGGTCACAACATTGTGACATAAATGACAACACAAAACTATAGAGATAGTAAATCTTCTTCGTTTTTCCAACAGTTGTTAATTAAACCTTGAAATGAAAGAAAATATGAATGGAGAATGATGAATGAACAAATAGAAATGTTGCAACTCATCCAACCCTAGCAATAAGGTGTTGTAATTGTGCTTGAAATGGCTGCAATAGATGTGGTTCTTGAATCTTGCTTGAAAGGTGTTGATCTTGCTTAAAACACTTTCTTGGATCATGAACTCTACATCACAATTGTTAGGACAATAATAAACATGATGAATGATATAAAATACTTGATAATCTAACCTTGAATACTCTTGAACACTCTTTTGAATGCTCAAATGCTCTACAAACTCTATTAAATGCTAGGTGTTGAATATGAGTGAAAGAACCTTGTATTTATACTTAATTATGCGAGAATTCTCATAATTATAACACTACAAGCTGACATCAAATCTAGGAGAATAAAATCCTGCCATAAATTTGAATTAAATTTGAATTTTTGACACACGGGACTCATTCGCCCAAGGTGGCGAATGAGTCCCATCAGGCATAATGTATGGGACCAGAAATGAAAATTTCTTAGAAATCTATGAAAACTAGTTCATGTCCAAAAGATCCAAGTGGGACATATTCACCCAAGGTGGCGAATGAGTCCTAGACACTAAATATGGGCCAATTAAAGCATACGAAAGCCTAATTATTAATGAAAAGCCTAGAGAAATGTGAAATTATGTTACAACACTTTACACCACTCTAAATAAGGAAAGATTAAGGTTGATTTTGATTAAAATTATGTTTATTATGCTCAGTTAATTAATAAAACCATAGAAAAGTGTGAATGTGTGTTACATGTAAAAAAAGATTTTGGCAACCCAAATGCTTTATGTCCTAGGGTTTTTCACCTAAAAGGAGATAAGATTGGGCCAAAATGGAATGTAAATATTCAAATATTTATGTGATGTGGCTGTAATGTTCCTAGATGAGATGTAATAAATGTAGAAAATGAGCAAAAGCTATATATTATGAATGCAAAACTAAGAAATATGAAGTGCTGGAAAACACAGTGTTGTATGCAAACATGAACTAGAAACATAAGCAAATGAAAACATAATTGAATGAAATTGAATGGAGTGCACCTGGAGGCTAAAAGAAGATCTAAGAAGGTTTTGGAATGTTGTAGAATTCACTATTGATGCCCATTGGGACTCATTCGCCACATATGGCGAATTAGTCCTGTTTCTGGTAAAATCTACCAAAATAGGTTTCGGGATGCCAGGAACGCACAACTTTAGAAAAGTCCTTTTCAGGATTGATAATGGGACTCATTTTCCACTAATGGAAAATTAGTCCACCTACATATTTATGAAAAGTCAAAGGTGAAATCTATGGATCCTTGTCTATACTTTTCTGCTTGACAGTTTGCTGGATCTCAATTTGGAAAATCTAATGGGAAAGTGATCTCAAAGCTCCAAGTATGGTTATGTTGACTTTGATGACTTAGTTGACTTTGCAACACCTTTTTGACACCTTTCTCCTTGAAAAATCTTCCTACAATACCTACAAACACACATGTAAAGAAGGGCAAAATGGTTAAGGGTTAAAGTATAGGGGTTTTCCTTGGTCAAACCCCACTTTGGTAATCAAACCCTTGAAAATGAAATGAAATGAGAAGAGAATGATGAAAAAATAATATGCAAGTGTCATAAACTCACCAAACCCTTTTTGTTGAAGTCTGAAGATATGTCAATGGCTACTCGAAGATGCTTGATAATTTCTTGATTGAATGATGCCATGATGCTTGAGTGAATGCTTATATGGATTCAATGCATGAATGAATGGCAGTTAAAATGAATAGAAATCATGTATTAATACAAAATTATGCCCTAGTTTCCTAAAAATACATCATAGGCCGACCTTAGGTCTTTAGGAATAAAAACCCACCAATATTTTGATTTAATTTTATTTTTATGCCAAGAGGGACTCATTCACCACTCGAGGTGAATGGGTCCCACTCAAGACATGTGAATGGGTGTCAGGAATTAATTTTCCTTAAATGATGTTTGTTGGGTTTGTACTAAAAAATACACTTAATTAAGGCCTGTAAGTGCATAAGGGGTCAAATCAAGCATAAGAAAGGTGTATTTATTGGTGAAAAGCCTAGAAAATGTGAAAGTTTGTTACAAGACTTTACAACACTTTAGAATAAGACTTGGTAATTGATAAAAAGAGGGTACGTAGATGAATTATAATAACAAGAGTCTAAAAAAATGTGAAAATGTGTCACAACACTTCACAACACCTTTACAAGACATGGGGATGTGCAAGTTAATGGTGGGCCAAAAAGTGGCAATGAAGAAAAAACACATCTTTCATCAACCAAAAAAAGGCGAAAAGAACATGTTGAATTTTTCTAGGCTCGGGTGTCACCATACCTAACACCAAACCTATTTTTACAAATCGGATATCTGATTTGTAAAAGGCATATATTAAAAACTTTTGTCGCTTTTTTTAAGTCATTCGGATGAGAAGAACCCGCAGGTGCACAGTGCATCCATTCTTCATGTAATAGATATCTGATATAGGCTAAATTTGATTTGGAAAGGTAAGTTTTTTAATTTTTATTTGATTTGATTCAATTTTTATTTAGATTTGAATAATTTCATATGGTTTTTTGTTGATTTTTAAAAAAAATAGGGTTTTTGATTGAGTTTTTGTGAAAAAATTGAGTTTAGAATAGATTTTGATAAAAAAATGAATGTTTTTTGTGGATTTTTTTTCACAATAGGGTTTTTGATTGAATTTTTATGAAAAAATTGAATTGAGAATGGATTTTGATAAAAAAAAATGAATGTTTTTTGTGGATTTTTTTACAAAATAGGGTTTTTGATTGAATTTTTATGAAACAGTTGAGTTCAAAATAGATTTTGATAAAAAAATGAATGTTTTTAATGGATTTTGATTTAAAAATAGTGTTTCATTTATATTTTCTAATTTTAGATTAATTATTTTTTAACTTTAATCAGGCATTATGGATGCAGAGAATGAAAATGCACAAATTCCACGAGTTGAAAATGAAAATCCACCAGCTGAGAATCAAAATGCAGAAATGGCAAGTGCTCCACCACCTCTACAGCCATCAATTGAATATTTAATTCATGAAAAATTGGAGAAATTGAGGGGCATTTGTGATGTTTATAGGAAAATCCCTCAATTATCTTGTATGTCAACCACATTGATAGGAATAATTACAAATGTAGAAACCCTCTCCACCCAACATAATGCATTTCATTCATGGCGAGAAACCATGAGGCAATACTATGCATGTGAAATTTCTTATGATGATGTGAAAGATCTCCAAATAACAAAAGCCCAAATAGACTTTTTATTTATTAACCTAGCACTGGTTTTCTAGTTAATGTTAACAAGCCAAAACTTTCTATAAAATGGTGCACACATAGGGGCATAGTAGATAACTTTTGGGATCATTGGTGTATGGTTTTTGATAAACCACCCAAAAATAATCTTGATGTACCTTTTTACTTTATTAAAAAATGATATGCTAAGTTTTTGTTAGGGCATCATGTCAATTACATTGACATTAAACCCTTCCATGGCGTTGGTAGAGGTATGCCTTAGGATAGGCCAGGGGCAACTAGAGTAGTTAGGTGACCACATGTTCCCTATCCTCCCCTTCCTCTACCACCTCTAGTACAACATCCAGATATTATGGAGGATGTAGCCACACAAACTATCTAGGCCATTCACTCTTTGAGTGGTCTTTTGGTTTCCCATACTTCTTCAGTAGCTCAGCCATAGTTTGGTGATCTTGGAGATGGATCTAGTGCTGCTGCATCATCCTCCTTGGGTCCACATATTTGTGTGCCACATATTTGCAATACGTACCAGCAAATATGTTTGGGTCCTATTGTATAGCCCCCTAAGCATTCATTAGACACTTCTAATTATGACATCCAAGATGTGGAGATTATAGCATATCACACGCAGGGGAGTTGAGCACACCCTACAAAGTCCTCTCCTACTAAAGAGGTGGACATTGGAGTAGTTACACAAGTAACATTTATGTTGTAAATTCATAACTTGCATTTTTTTTAAAATGAATATTAATAAGAGATAGTATCAAGTACTAATATTTATTTACATGGTCTATTTAACAGTTAATGTATGAGGAGGAGCTCACATAGGTGACTGATAGCACCCTTAAGGCCATTTCATTTGGCCTTGACATGCACATAGTATGTATTTTCTCACTCACTTATTTACATTTTTTTATTGTATATTTGCTTGTCATTTGAATTGTCAATAATGAAATTATATATTAACTTATATGTTTATCTTACTCTCTGCTTGTAGCAAACACCTAGTGCGAGTGAGGTGCGATGCTCTCCAGACTATGGAGGCAAAGTGTTGGATAAGGGAAAGGTAATTCAACTCAAATTTGATTGAATTCAAATTTATAAGATCTTTTATTGATTATGCATACATTGACATAGATTCATAGTTTCATATGTACTTGTCATTTTTATGTACAGGCAGTTGTGAGCTATACATCATTGTAGATAAGTGCCACAACACCTAAAGGAGTAGGTATTCGAACGCCTGAACTAGGAGGTGTTGAAACACCTCAAGGAAGAGGTGTTGAGACACCTAAAGGAGATACAAAAAAAGATCAACCTAAAGAGGTATGTGTTTATTTTATTTTGTGCTTGGTAAATATGTTCTTATTACTAACAATTCTATGCTAACTTGGATCAATTTCATGTTTTTTTTTCACATATATAGATTGACGTTAAAAAATCCAGTTTAGTTAGTTCTTTGAGAGGGGTATATTCTACGACTCCTGACCCTTCAAAGAGACATATATTTCAGGTAATCAAAATTTCAATTTTAGAGTTCAATTATAAGTCAATGTGTATTTATTTTTATGTTAATTATTCAATTTTAAATTATATAGTATAACTAATCTCAATTGTGGTTTGACTTTTTCTTATCCAGCTACCTTCAGAGCCAATGAGTGCTTTAAAGAGGCTCCATTTTGATGATCCACCAGTAGTTTAGGATGAGATAGACATTTTGGCATGTAAATTTTGAATAGATACCGAGATGGCATATGCCACATATTGTAAAACTTTGTTTGAGTTGGCGTTGATGCCATTTTTGTATGTAGACATACACTTGATTATTGGATAATTTGATATATATAGAAGTTAACAATTGAAATTTAGTTTCATCCTCATGTGCATGATTAAACTCTTTGAAGAAATGGTTAAATATCAATGTACAATAGCATAAAAAGAATGGTTAAATATTATGTAGTTTATATTCATATTGTTGATTACATTGCATTGCACATCTTTCAAACTCAAAGCATTATTTCACATTTCATAAGTAACAACTAGATACTCATATGATTAACCCTACACCATCTGATTTTCTTCTTTGTCAACTTTCCCATGCCTTAGTAAATTTGGTGGTCCATTTGTAACCATCAATTTTTTTATATAACATAAATTCACCTTTTTCAAAAAATTAATATGGCTAGACTCCCATATGAATACTAATAATATATCATATGACCATTCTTCATATACTTACTGGCACTTTGTGTCTTCTTAGATGATCCAAAAGTTGTTGCCCAACTACCTCTTCCTTCATCAATGTTCCATATTTTAATCATTCCATCCCAAGATGTTGTGACCATTTGTTGACTAGAAGATTCAATTATTTGCAGGCATGAAATGACATCATCATGCACTTTGACCTAGAAATTTAGGAAAATAATACTATTAAAATTTGTGAGCTCTTTGAAAAATAGATGTTTATCTGACTACAACACCATCTAAATATGGATTCTTTTAGAAAATAAAAAGCAAGACATAACTTTTAAACAAATAATTTAATCACAATGTATTTTTCACAAAGAAAATTTGTATAAACCACTTCTCCATAATGGCTAGTATAGAAAATAATTGCATTGGTAGAACAAAACTCCAAAACATTTCTGATTTCCTTGATTAATTGAATCTTAAGTAGAATCCCCACAATAATTATGTTTTACATAAACCGATAGGAAAACAACATTGCTTGGAAAGTGCATCTCTAATATTTTATGTTCCTTGTACAATAATTTAAATACATTTGAAGAAGTTATATGAAAATATAGCTTCTTAAATTCTTCTTTAATTTGAAGGTTAGTTTTGATAGTGAGTAATTTATTTCATAGATGGATTTTAGCTTTTGCTTGATTGTTGTGCACTGTACTTTCTTCTATAAATAAAATGAGACATGCTAATGCACATTTTCACTATAATTTCTCTATTTTCTTCCTCAACATATCTCTCTCTTAGGCTTTGATACAACCCTGTCAAGGCCTGCCCTAATCACATTTATCCCAAATCAAAAAAAAAAATCATGCATTGCTTCTCCCTACACTAGCAGACCCTGGCTGGAGGTTTTATTTGATATTGTCAACAAACATACATCTGGTTGTCTGAATGAATGGGGGAGTTATAGCCTTCCCAATCAAGAGTTCATGACTTGTTAGAAATGATTAAAGCAATTCAAGACTTATGTCATAGGATGAGAACATTTGACCATAGGCTCAATGATAAATGCAATGATCCTTAACTAAATTATTCATACAAATTTCTTAGATTTGGAATAATTCAATGAAAATCAGCCAAAACATTTAAACAAGATATTTAGATCTAAACATTCACATATGATAAATAGATCTACACATATAAGTTGGTTGGAATAGAGTATTTAATTCAAATAACTCACTTCATGATTACAATTTTTTTGCTTCAATTGTTTGCTCATTACCAAGATTACAATGATAAAAAAAAAATTAGAAAAATGTTGGGATGCTGAAATCCACTATGCTTGGCGTATAGATGCAACCTTTATATGAAATTTCCCTCACAAATCCAAATAAGTTTCATCCTCCAAACTCTAGGAAACCAATGGGGTTTCGTCGAAAAATCTCCATAACCTAAGGGTTTTTGTCCTTAGATTCAACAAGTGAACACAAGTGTCTGACTTTGCAATTTTGGATTTGTTGAGATGATGTCCAAAGATTATCCAAACTAATGAAGTTTTATTCCTTATATAGAGGTTGAAGGCCTAACATGAGTCCAAATTTTCTTGCCATTTTCTCACATTCAAATTTGGGCTCATTAATTGCATTCTTGGTTAGTCGTGGTCATGGATGGAGTCCATTCAAATGGTGAGGTTTTGTGAAAGTGCATGCTTGAGTGTGGAGATCTAGGGAAATGATTGCTTTAAGTTCAAGCAAATAATTATCCCAAGGTCCAACATCAAGGGTTCAGGCGATCGGATTCTTGGGTGTTAGGACACAAGACAATGGGGATGTAGGGATTTGAGGATTAGGATACCCCATTGGCTCTTTTACAAATGTAAGACATCATCAAAAGGCCCAAAGATCCAAAAAGTAATGTATAGTTTGAGAAGTGGTGGTCAATGTATTAGGGTGTTATGCGAATGGAAAGGAAAAATTTCAAAGGCCCACAAGAGAAGGAAGTGGGAGGTGGAGGTACAAGGAATGAAAGAAATGCATGATAGCATTAGAGAGTCTGAAATCCCACCCAAAGTAGGAAAGTGACCCATCTTTCAAACTCAAAGCATTATTTTGTATCATTGTTACATTGGTCTTGAGAGTGGTAGCTTAATATAGGTGTTTGAAGTGATTGAGAGGTCGGTTTTAGGGTAGTTAAGGTGTTTGAAGTGATTTAGAGGTTGCTTTTAGAGAAGAGAGATGTTGAAGAGTACATCAAGTCAGTGAGAACATAAGTGTAATGTGTTTTAGTTTGTGGTACTCCTTTGTTTCTCTGTAGATGTGTGATAAATTATTAGTTCAATGATGTTGAAAATTTTTAGAAAAAAGAGAGTTGTGTCACGGTTCGCATTCAATCCAACAAGCAAAAATCAAAGCTCAGCCTCTTCGAATGAAAATGATTGTTTTCAAAACAAATGAATAAGAATGAGGTAGTTAAGGTGTTTGAAGTTATTTAGAGGTCAATTTTAGGGTGGAAGGCTTAAAACTCCATTTTAAATGCACAAAAAAGAATGAAATTACTTCAAACCAAGTTTGTGAAGAAGTTAACTATGTTGCCCACTAGTTTCCCTTAAGAGTCCAAAGTGCTAAAAGACAACAATCTTTGAAGGTTTATTTCTCAGAAACCATGATGCTTATAGAATCTTTGTCCAAGGCTATGGGATCATGTTGGGACCATCTGCAAAACCCTCTCTCGTTTTTTGCTATCTCGGAGGCGTTTTCCTATGGTGATGACTTTTCAGTGGAGGGAAAAGTTGCCAGATGCAAGAAGTGTAAAGTTGCAAAGTGGTGCAACTTTCACTTCGCAGCTCATACGACCAAACAGACTATTCCAACATGTCCGGATGGGTACGTTTATGCTAGGGATGGTCCTCTCTTGCACCCAAATATGCTGAATCACTCTGAGCTACATTGGACCAATGATTTCCCTTAAGAGTCCAAAGTGCTAAAAGGCAACAATCTTTGAAGGTCTATTTATCGGAGACAGTGATGCTTATAGACTCTCCGTCTGAGGCTATGGGATCGTGTTGGGACCATCTACAAAAAATTCTCTCATTTTTCACTATCTTAGAGGTGTTTTCCTATGGTGATGACTTTTCATTGGAGGGAAAAGTTGTTGGATGCAAGCAGTGTAAAGTTGCAAAGTGGTGTAACTTTCACTCCACAGCTCATACGACCAAATAGACTGTTCCAAAACATCTAAAGGGGTATGTTTACGCTAGGGATGGTCCTTTCATGCACCCAAATATGTTGAATCACTTTGAGCTACATTGGACCAACGATTTCCCTTAAGAGTCCAAAGTGCTAAAAGGTAGCAATCTTCGAAGGTCTATTTCTTAGAGATTGTGATGCTTACAGACTCTTCGTCTGAGGCTATGGGATCATGTTGGGACCATTTGCAAAACCCTCTCTTAGTTTTTGCTATCTAAGAGGCATTTTCCTGTGGTGATGACTTTTCAGTGGAGGGAAAAGTTGCCAGATGCAAGCAGTGTAAAGTTGTAAAGTGGTGCAACTTTCATTCCGCAACTCGTACGACCAAATGGACTATTCCAACACATTTGTATGGGTAAGTTTATGCTAGGGATGGTGCTCTCTTGCACCCAAATACATCGAATCACTCTGAGCTACATTGGACCGACAATTTCCCTTAAGAGTCCAAAGTGATAAAAGGAAGCAATATTTGAAGGTCTATTTCTCAGAGACCGTGATGCTTACAAAATCTTCGTCTGAGGCTATGGGATCGTGTTGTGACCATCTACAAAAACCTCTCTCAATTTTTGCTATCTCGGAGGTGTTTTCCTGTGTTGATGACTTTTCAGTGGAGGGAAAAGTTGCTAGATGCAAGCAGTGTAAAGTTGCAAAATGGTGCAACTTTCACTCCACAGCTCGTATGACCAAACGGACTGTTCCAAAACATTTGGATGGGTACATTTATGTGAGGGATGGTCCTCTCTTGCACCCAAATATGCCGAATCACTCTGAGCTACATTAGACCAACGATTTTCCTTAAGAGTCCAAAGTGCTAAAAGGTAGCAATCTTTGAAGGTCTATTGCTCAGAGACCGTGATGCTTACAGAATCTCCGTCTGAGGCTATGGGATCGTGTTGTGACCATCTACAAAAAAATCTCTCAGTTTTTTCTATCTTGGAGGCATTTTCCTGTGGTGATGACTTTTCAGTGGAGGGAAAAGTTGCCAGATGCAAGTAGTGTAAAGTTGCAAAGTGGTGCAACTTTCATTCTGCAACTCGTACGACCAAACAAACTGTTCCAACACATCTGGATGGGTACTTTTATGCTAGCGATGGTCCTCTCTTGCACCCAAATATGCCGAATCACTTTGAGCTACATTGGACCGACGATTTCCCTTAAGAGTCCAAAGTGCTAAAAGGCAGCAATCTTTGAATGTCTATTCCTCGGAGACCATGATGCTTACACAATCTTCATCTGAGGCTATGGGATCGTGCTGTGACCATCTACAAAACCTCTCTCAATTTTTTCTATCTTGGAGGAATTTTCCGTTGGTGATGACTTTTTAGTGGAGGAAAAATTTGCCAGATACAAGCAGTGTAAAGTTGCAAAGTGGTGCAACTTTCATTCCGAAGCTCATACGACCAAACAGACTATTCCAACACATCTAGATGGGTAAATTTACACTAGGGATGGTTCTCTGTTGTACGCAAATATGCCGAATAACTCTGAGCTACATTGGACCGAGTCAAATTAGGTGAAAAATTGATGCAAACACAAGGGCACAATCACAAACTCTTTGCAACCTACCTATTTGAGGCATCTAACAAGATTATTCTGACCCCTTTGGAAATTCCAAAAATCCCTTAAAACTTGACAAGCAACTAAATACACATTTCCCTCTTTAACCCCCTTAAACCCTTGTAATAGTGAGAAACTAGTTTTTGTCCAATTACTCCAAAAATTTCCAAAACACTAGAAAAAAACATGACTGATTCAAACACCAATATCCAAGTTACACAACATATATGAGAAACAACATAGACTCCTTTGGACCAGCGTTGACTTCCTATACATTCACCCTTGAACAGGCTACTCAATTAGCCCAAAAATGCAAAGCAACATACCTTCAAACACCACACAGACCCCTAAAACCTTGGGGCAGCAAATAAATTTCCAAGAAAACAAAGATTCTACAATTAGATTCCATTTGTACAGACTTGTAACCATCAAATCAAAAAACCCTTGTTTTTAGTGTAATTCTTGAGGGTTTATTGGATGTAGCACTTCCACAACCTTTCAGAATTTTCCACCACCTTAGAAACCTTTATTTAGGCCCCAATATGCTTAGAAAACAAAGAAACTTCTGGTATCTCAAATATTTTTCAAACCCTAGGGTAAAAACTCTATTTTCAAGTGAAAAAAACCACCATTTTTGGACCTTTAACTCTTCATTTTATTTCAAAACCCAGTTCTCCACACCTTCCACTCTTGAAATAACGTCAAGACATGTAATAAAGTTTCTACATAAATTTTTTATACAAAGCAATGGGAAGATAAAACCATGTAAGTGGTCTCCCCAAACTAATTGCCACCAAAACCATTCTTGATAGTTTAAAACCATGAACCACCCCAACCTATAATTATGATAGCACTCAAGATAGCCCTCCACCATGAACATATCAACTAAGTAGGAACCCATAACATTATGGAAAGATGATCCACTTCTCCCAATGTAACTCCCAAGCATTACATGTGAGAGATGGTCAATTTCATTGATGGTAATGATTGTGTGACTCCCATTGATGACCTTCTTTATTCAATGACATTACAACAATATCTAAAGCATTCCAATAATACTAATGAAAAAAATATTTCCCTCAACACCTCATGATCATTCACGTACTCATTCTAACAATACAAGAGATTTACACTTCAAATTGCAAGTGAATATAATTTACTATATCTTAACATAAAAAATGCAAAACCTAATAGAAAAATGTATCAATGAGATACAAGGATGTATAAAATCCAATCAATCAAACACAATCAACCTAACATAATTAAGGGTTGATAAGGGTATGAATGTTTATCTTTGCATCTACTCTTGAATATCTAGGGACTTGGTGGTATTTAGAAATTTGGTACTCATTTTTATTGCATTGAATCAAAATGTCTCACTATTAATTGCTCCAATGCTATAAGATAAATGAATGTTTTCATGATTGTAATGAATATATTGTATGCTATTAATGCTAGCGTGTATCATCAAATTATGCCAAACATGTGTTTAGTCAACTCAAAGTGGGTGAATGACACCACTTAGTGAAAAGTTTGAATTTTGAATTTTAAAATGAAAGGGAATAGGTTTGTGACTATGAGGTTAGCCTTGTGAATTAAAGAATTGGGTTTGAGGAGCAAAGTTGCAAGCCACTATAATTTATTATATATAAATGGGAAATATTACAAAACCTGGTTCAAACAAGCATACCAACAGGAAAGAACCAGGAAGAAAACCTTCAGTTGTAGCTCGATTAAGTACAAAAATAGACCCCTTTACAAAATGTATGAGTTTCCAAAATACAGGCCCCTTTACATTTTAAACATACCCTTTATACAATGCTAGACATTTGACCCATATTTCAAAAAACATCACTGGGTATAGATTATGCCCATACACAATTATGACCATTTTACATTGTTTCCAATTTGATAATTCAAATTTTACAAAATTTTCCTATTAGAGGCATTCAAGGCACAGTCTTCAATAATAGTAGTATGTTCATGTTCTTCACTGACAAGCACCTGTACAAACCATCAAGGTAGCTTAGAATAACCAATCTATATTATTCTAAATGACACAAAATATGATGAGATGGTAATGCAAACTATAAAAGACGCTTAGAATAACCAATCTATATTGTTGTAATCTGTTGCATACCTCTCTGAAAGGATCAAAGCTAGCTATTGTTGCAACAAGTCCATGATCAATCATGCCAGGAATATCGCAAAGTGGGAAAATGAGAAATCTATATTGTCACAATAGAAAAGATGTTAGACTAACATATCTATATTAATCTAAACAACCTGAATGATGATGAGTTGGTGATGCAAACTATAAAAGATGCATACCTCTTCGAAAGGATCAGAGCTAGCTATTGTTGTAGCAGGTCCATGATCAATCATGCCAAGAATATCATAAAAGTGGGAAAATGAGAAATCTATATTGTCACAATAGAAAATATGCTTAGAATAACATATCTATATTAATCTAAACAACTTGAATGATGATGATCTAGTGATGCAAACTATAAAAGATGCATACCTCTTTGAAAGGATCAGAGTTGGCTATTGTTGCAGCAGGTCCATGATCAATCTTGCCAAAAATATCGCAAAAGTGCATATAAAATATCACTATTAAAGACACTTGCATTGCAATAGTATATAAAATATCAGTACTAAATAAAGAACACTAATGAACTTAATCATAATGAACATAAACATTCTACCTTCCATTCTTGAAAATGTTATTCAAGTGTGCTTGAAGGGTCATCTCTTTGCTTAAGAGTATCCAATATTGCTTCATGATCAACATTAATAAGTGTCCATAGTTTTTTTGTCTTTGGTCTGGCATGATACTTCAAAAACTTAACATTTATTGCTATAGAAATGTGCAAATACATAAGAATGGTTTTGTGTTTCTTGTAGTCTTCAAATGCATGTATGCCATTCTTTCTAATCATGTATGTTCGCAACCAAGTTCTTGCAACCACAACTGAACCTATAGGATACATGAAACCATCATCATCTTCCATCGGTTGTGTTAGCTTATTTTTTACCTACACACATTGAGCCAACCAATAGTCTGATCTCTCTTCATTCCCCTACAGTGCAACAACTGTAAAAATATGTCCTAGCTATAGTAGATCTGAAAGCAAGTCGTAATCAACTAAACTTTCCATTGTGTCATTTTTCATGGATATTGTTTGAGATAAAGGAGTTAGATACTGTGGTACCCATGTATCCATCCACTGACTTGACTCACATTGATCCCACTTGCACTGAATACAACTCTGACAAAAACAAGCCAACTCTCGTGTCCAAATGGTCCATGTGCCTACATCTGAGCTTCAAAATGAATGCATCTTTGAAGAATATTTGATTGTATGACAATCTAATCTACCTCCCACTGTACCCTCCTCAATGAACCAAAAGAATCTGCGCACTGTTGAATCAAGTGTCCCTCCCTATGACAATGTTGAACTACACCAATCAACTATAGAATGTGCATCACTGAATTTTGCTCCTGAAATCTTCAATTGCTCCTTAACTAGAGCTCTCTTTACGCATGCACTTGCTCCATCATGCTCCCCTTTCCCATGTCCAGCTTCAAAAAAATTCCAAATATGAGGTAGAACCCTCTCTACATGCATTCTACTCAACCAATAAAACATACGAGCATTCTTGAATTGACCTATGCAATTATCTAACCAAATTAGATGTCACCCCAATGCTATATCATGCTCCTGTAAGAACTCAAAAAAATTCTTGAAACAATGTTGGACATACTCAGACGAGTGAGATCTATCATCACTCATATAAAAATGATACTCTCTGATTATCTTTCAATCCTCCTCTGTAATATCAGGTGCATGTCTAAATGTTATGTGGACAAAAATAGCAATCTGAATGGAATTGTAATACTAATATTGTACCTCTTTTTGTGGTTGCAATGTGTAGTTTTCTGCAAAGTCAACCACTGATATAATAGTGCCAATCGAAAAAGAGTCCTTACACATCCTAAATTGTTGATCCAACCACTGAGACCTATGACTATGCCTTGCATTCTTGTAGAAAAGATTGTCCTTAAAATCTAAAATAAAATCAGCAACATTGCATTCTTTTGTAACCAACTCACATCTAAAACCTTTACCTCTGCTTTGTAAAGTATATTTGACTACCTCATATCTCTTTTTCTCAACAAGCTTCTTTCCAAATTCATGTTGGGAACTCTCATGAAAACATTGAACAAACTTTGACAAGCCACCACATTGTGAGCACTTTGCATTTAAATAATCATTTCTATAGAAAAAGCAACCATCATCTCTAGAACATAAAAATAGATCTAGCAAGTCCCTTGATGATTTTGGAAGATGCATTGCACCACACTCCTACAACATTTCATTAGTATGCAAAGTAGAATGGATATAGCATAATAGCTCATGGTACATTGAAAACTCCACATGGTATTTGCAACAACAAGTATTACGAATCTTAAGAGGCACACAATAAAATGGCTTCAAACCCTCAAAATTCCTTTGCAAGATTTCCATATTTTTATGTGTTTCAATAAATTTTTTGAACAACATTGTTTGGCTTGATTCCAAGAAATGTTTAGGATGTGGTGTACGGTCTTGATTTCCAATTATTAACTATAAAACATCCTTTGCATTGGGTGATACTCTAGAGTTATCATGCCAAAATTTTTGAATTACCCACTTTACATTATTGGTTAGCTTCTTATAAACACGTGGAAGCCTCCCGAAAAAATACCATGTATCATTTTCAAGAGGATCATCTATTCTTTCTCTTCTTGCAAGTGCTCTATCCAAAGTTTTATGATTTATGTCAAAATCAATACAAGTTTGTCTCATAAAGTGAGCCTTTTTCAATTGATGGCTTACTAGGGCAGTTGTAATGACTCTCTGAGTAGCTCTCTTATCCTTTCCTTGTTACTTTTTCCAATAGACTTGACAGCATTAAAAAGATTTTTGACAATAATAGAATTTTTTTCAGTCAAGTCTTATTCACACAAATCTTCAATTTGGCTAGCAAAGGTCTCATCTTTTTCATCTTTAGCAATTGTACAAAAATTTGGCATTGCTCAATCAATGTCTTATCACTAAAATTTTCATTGAAAAGTCTTCTAGCCCACAACCGAACAGTTTGTGTTGACCTCTTGCCTTCAAATTTTTTTATAATATTCTCATCAAATTCAAGTAACCATTTAGGGGTTCTTGAAGGTCTTGAAATTGGAATATGTCTTTCTTCCATACAAGTTTCTTCATTTGTCATGTAATTTGTTGAAACATAATTTACACTTGCTTCAATATTATGTTCAAAATCTTCATTGCCAACATTTTCACCTTGAACATTTTGAATATCAATTTGAATAATTTCATTCCCAATTTCAATATCATGTTCAACATCTTCAAATCCAACATTTTCACCTTGAACATTTTCATTATCAATTTCAATAATTTCATTCCCAATTTCAATATCATGTTCAACATCTTCAAATCCAACATTTTCACCTTGAACATTTTCATTATCAATTTCAATAATTTCATTCCTAATTTGAATATCATGTTCAACATATTCGATTCCAACATTTTCACCTCAACATCTTCAATTCTCTTCACTTGAAAGACCATAAGGGTTAGGTTCACCAATATTTAACATACCTTGTCTTCTCTTCCTATGACTTTCTCTATCTCTTTGTCTATATGCTTCAATTTCTTCTTTTGTAAGCTTTCTCTTACATTTTTTCTTTCGACGACTATTGTTCCTACTATACCATAAAAGATGCTAAAAATCCTCTATGAAAATCTCCCCATTGAAGATGCTTCAAAAAGTTTATCTTTGTCCCTTCTTGTCTGAAACCGCGTGTTTATCACCTGCAAATAGAATGTAGGGTCCACTGGAATGCACAAAATGACCCACATGGGGC